>CM061041.1:82405071-82921878 GCA_030762985.1 Adelphocoris suturalis | reverse complement strand
GGGGGGGGGGGGGGACTCGCTTTCGAGAATTCTATCCGTCCTGTTCGATGTACTTTGTACTACACTTCCACCTTTCAACACTCACATGATGCGACTCTAAAGATACCTATTCATTATGAAATACATACATAAGTAAAATTGAAAACTATTCACAGATGCTCATCAGGGTTGCCAAACATTCGGTAAGGACAGTTCTTATTTTAGTAGAGAAGTCCAGTGTCCTTACAAGAGCTAAAATGTCCTCATTTTTCATCTTCTGAGTCGGTTGGTAATCTACCGCACTGATTCGTATGTTCTCGTTCAGCATGAAATATTTACCAAGAAGAAGAAATGGATACAATTGAGGGAAGTCCGCCATGTCCCAGAGCTACTTATTGGTTGGGGAGTCGAAATCGCAGGAGCTGTTCTAATCATTACATTTACTTTTTTTTTCCTTTTCTTTTGATACAGAAAATATATATGTACGTATGTACCTATGTAGGATACTATAAGCTAGTTATTCTCAATAATGAACCTTTGATCCTGTGTACTCATAACGGGGTAGTCAGCCGCACTCTGTTCTGTTGCTGGGCACTTAATTGCACCTCACTTACCTATTGTGCGTATTTCTTGTATGAAACAGGAAACGTGTGATTATTTGCTTCCTAAATAACAATAATTTCTGAGCGGAGAAATATTAGGCTTTGATCATCACAAATATCAATGCATGCCAAGTAACAATGGGTAATGAGTAGGCACGGTTACAACCTAACCTCGAAAATAGCTGAGGCATGTACGAAATATACATCCATTTGCGAAACATATACACCCATTTTACGCTTTACGAAATATATACCCATTTGCAGATAACTATTTAAATTATTCCTCCCCCCTACATGTCAAGTTTACTGACATGAAACTAATGATTTACAGAAAGGTGTTAACCAACGGTGGGGCCAACTCCAAGCATTAGAACTCATTTTCGTCCTTAGAGATTTAACAACAAACATATACATACACGCATGATAACATTTACATGAAGAGACTATTGTTCTAAGAGAACCAAAGTATTTGCTCTCCGTCGTGGCATACTGTTTCATCGAAATTCATTTCCACTTATCTACAGGTCAGTCGTCTAGCAAGCCTGTTCACCAAAATAGATGTGATAGTGTCCACGTCTATTTTGTGAAAAGCGAAGGATAAGCGATGGAAAGACAGGAATTTTTCCATTGTTTTTAAAAAGTATTGAACAGAGAAATATAAGCTCATGATCACCACCGATATCAAAACCCAAGCCAAGAAACGATGTGGAAATAAAGGAGCAGATAAAAATGAAAGAAATGAAAAGTGCAAATCTGGCCGTTTTTTCGGCGTTTTTCCAAGTTGGTGTTACGGATATCAATCAATGAACAACACTAAGTGATTCATCGTGGGTAAAAAACCTCAAATATCACATGTGACAGTTGAATATCTTCCAAAACTCCCGATATTTCACAATTTGAGCACTTTTCGCGGGTGGGTTTTGAACACTCGAAAATTCAAGTGATTGGTCGTTTTTCCATAAAATTGCATGTAGATCCTGAATCTGCAAAAAAATCGAATTCCTATTTGAAAAACTTGAGAGAGGTCTCTTAGAGCCACTGTGGCGCGCAATAATTAAAATTCAATTTCACCACTGAATAGAATTGTAAAAATAAAAGGGAGTTAGTGTGAGAAGTTTTTTGATATCTTCAAAAATAAAAATAATTAAGGGGGAATATATCCCTGTATATAATCAGATAATGCTAATAATCAACTTTTCCGATAAAAACTTGTTTTTATCACAGGTTATTCACTCGGAACTTTATCTGATAAAGCACTTCTATATGAGGTGGATTCCAAAGAAAAGAAAAACTTGTATGAGGGAGCCAATAAGAGCGATATGTCTTAATCGATTCTTGAAATCCGTATCAACGTTATTTCATTGTACTCGCGTTCCCTTCTTGATCTCAAACCTTGTCAATCCCTTTGTGCTTGACCCCATTCGGTTTCCTCCCAGCCACGTTTTCGATATTTTCCACAATCTTATCTCTTATATGATCAACGGCGCAATAACGGAAGATGTACCCTATGTTCCCATTATGCCCGCACTTCAAAGGTAGCGCAGTATAACTTCGTTGAACCTACAAACCGCTGCTGGAGATGAACGATGACTTCAATGGACACAATAACATATCATTTCTCGTATATAAAAGAGAGAAATATGTCTGTGTGAGGTCGATTCATGCCCAAACGGCTTGACCGATTTTGATGCGGGTTTTTGCAAGATGATCGCCAAGTTCCGGATCAACATTTAGGCTATAGTAAACTCCTCCAAACCTCCTACTTTGCCGTCAGCTCACATTTTCGTAACGTTGCCCCGGTAAACAAGTTCGTAAAAAAAAAAACCCCCCTGATATGCGGAACTACTTCACACGTCAAATGAGGATGAGATTGGATCAGGCGGACAGAAATCATTATTACAAATCCAAAGAACCCAAAATAATTTTTGTGGGTTGAGCAGTTCAGTTGTAGTCGACAAAGTCAGATATTCAAAAATGGATATTTTGAACCCCTTACTACTCGTACTTGCCACACTAAAAGAAGGAATCTGTCATCACAATCACTAGGTAGTTTCTTGGCTATTTGTTGACAGTCAATATATTACTACAGAGAAGGATAGTACGCTTGATTGAAATTTTATTGAAACCATTTATAGGGTAGGAAAGGCTTCGAATATTGTTTTTGGTTACTGCTATACAAAATGATGGAAAACAAGTGGTGATTTTTAGGCGCATGACATTGCTGTGGATTGGTAGTGAATTGAAATTATTTATTTTGGTTGGCAGTGCGCGAATACTGCGTGGATAGGGTGTAAATATTCGTATTTGAGTGGATAGTGCACGAGGAGTATAATGCCGATGGTGAAAATGTGTACTGCATTAAACACTGGGTTTTCCTCCTAGATACAGAATATATTCGATATTCGTTCGTTCTAGTGGTAACTAACGGTTACCAAATAATGCTCTATTGGTCAAAAGCATGTAAGAGGTTTATGTATGTAATGTAGATTTTATGTCCTGCTAATTATGCAATATCACTTGTACGACACTGTTAAAAAGAAGAAGACATCTGCAGAATTATACGGACATAAAAAATTAGTTGATAAACTCATCAGACGAAATAATTGATTGTAATATAATGATACAAATTAATCACAATAATCGACGAATATGACAGCGAATTTAGTGCATGCGCATTAGCATAACAGATGCTATTACGATGACATGAATTAACATCATCCTTCAAATTCCCTTTGATTTTGAACTAACAAGGAAAATTAAATTCTAAGGAATAGGGGTTTTGTATACACGAATGCGTAAACACACATGGGTTTTCAGCAATAAAACTTACAGAGGTCCGTCGAGAGGCTAGCCCATACGATCCTAAAGTGGCTTCTGAGAGACGGGATAAAATTATAGAACCTGTAGAACGCAAAAAGAAAGTGGAAATCGACTTTAGCAAACAGACAATTTTTCAACCTCCTGCAGGAACAACGTCGATAGTGAGGGAGCAAAACAATTTCAGATATGTACAACGATATTTTAAGATCTCAAGTAAATCGCAAAGTAGGTACATCCAAGATGCCTCGGGCATTCGCTATGAGAGATACTAAGTCGAATTCCCTACGCATTACAATAGATGTCCAGAAGAGAAAATGTCCATGTATTCAAATCAGGAAGATTTTTTCGATGGCATTAGAGTCCAGGGGTTCTGGAACAGAGAGATGTCAAGTGTCTAACAGCCAACTTATCAATTACGTCGCTCCCTGTCACAGTTTCAGGATTTGGAAGGGTGTCCTTAAAGCTGCTGCTGCAGGTAAGAAACGCAAAAAGTACGACATCACGACGAAAGATCTTCTTGCATCATTTACCCCGTTCGTGTGCACCCCGATGTAATGCATCACAGGGAGTAGTTTGTGAGAAGGCTCTTATTCACTCTAAGCCTAAACAGCAAAAATAATTTGCCAAGTTGATTGCGTAGGAGCAAGTCAAACTCCAGATGGTGAATTTGGAATATGTCTCTGAGATTAAGGGAGGCGCTGAATCAAACACAATCCATTTTGTCCTACCTGAAATAACCCTCCATGCAGGGAAACTATTTTGCCTACTCCCATTGCTGATTACATGTAAATAAGTTCTCAGATTTATTATATATAATGAATCCATTCATGTCAGGTATGCGCAGCAGGAAACGAGTAGAAACACTACGATAAGTAGAAAAAGTTACTAGTAACTTAGTACACTTCTGCATTCTATAGCAACATGTTTCTGTGCTTGAAACTCTCCGATCTCTGAAACACCTTATCAAAGTAGGTCCTAACTGATCAAGTGGTTGAATAAATCTCGTATTTCACTGGGCCAATTGAACCTGATAGAGAGGAGAGTCTGTTCGCGTGTAATGAAAAGGGGCGACCTGATAAATGTCGATCAAGGGGGCGAGACAATGAGAAACCAAGGGAAGTATTGGCATAAATTATAATCATCGTGAATGACGACTGATGACGTCCGCAGGCGCTGAAGACGGTTGTGGCGTAACGCCCCACCTCAAACGATATTAATCAATTATTCGTTTTCAATACGATATTCAGCAAATCATTAGTTCCTTATTTATTCTCATTATTCGGGTAACGACGACAGACCTCAACGTGATTATTCTTTGTGAGGCTATGAGGCACAGGTGGAGACGGAATTTTCGTTTTGGGAGCCTTTGTCAAGTTTCGACCGAAGAGGTTTAAGAAACATGTGAGGGGGGAAAACCTGCACCTGAAAAGGTTAGTGGGAGGGGGGGGGGGGGTCTGTCAAAGCTAGGGGATCCTTTTGATGTGGTATTGAATACCGGGTAAGGATGGGGGGGTAATGAACAAAGAGTTTGAATAAGAACCGCCATTCACGGCGACTCCTCCCTCTGTCGCTAAAAGATTCGGAGAAGAATGATCCTTTATCCTCCACGGAAGATCTCTTTTTTTTATAGACGAAATTGAGGAGTGGATGGCAAGGGAGTTCAGAGTTATTTTGATCACATTTTCCTATTTAATTTTTTCTTAAAAATCCAAGCTTTGAGTATTCTTAAATTTCATCTCGATATTGATTCTGTTTAGTGAAATTGGTGAAAATTTGGTGAAGGATTTTTAACCTCAAAAACACATGTATACTTTTACCTTTGTTGGGGATAAATAGTATTTTAAACTGGATGGTGCCTTTGTATTTATTTGTAATTATTTTCTAAGAAAACTCGGCGCTCCGCGCCTCGCCAGGGGGCAAGCCCCCTGGACCCCCGGTTACCTCTATTTACATACTTTGGACGAAATTATTGAAACACAGAATGTGTTTGCGTTGTCGCGCAACCAAGTGACAACCAAACAAGCGTCATTGTTTACTATTCATTTATAACATCAATTTATATAGTTATAGTATGAAACTACGAAAAAAATACGAAATAAATTCGTGATAAATCAAGAGCGATTTATCAAGTAAATGTCCTAAAGAGGCTACATACGAAATTACAGCTTCCTAGAGTGTAAAGTATAGACATTAGCTTTAAAAGCCACTCATCTGATCCGGACCCTGGACATCGTCAAGTAAATGTCCTAAAGAGGCTACATACGAAATTACAGCTTTCTAGAGTGTAAAGCATAGAAATTAGCTTTAAGAGCCACACATCTGATCCGGACCCTGAGCATCGTCAAGTAAATGTCCTAAAGAGGCTACATACGAAATTACAGCTTCCTAGAGTGTAAAGCATAGAAATTAGCTTTAAGAGCCACACATCTGATCCGGATCCTGAGCATCGTCAAGTAAATGTCCTAAAGAGGCTACAAACGAAATTACAGCTTCCTAGAGTGTAAAGTATAGAAATTACCTATTCAAATTATTTAACCTCCGCTTCACAAATCAAACCGTTTTCGTAATACTCAGATCACCTGCTATGAATCAAATCATCGAAACACAAGCTCAATGAAATCATCAGAAATTAACAAGGGGTTGCAATCATGTTCACAATATCAATTATTGAGAATGATCACCTGTGTGTAAACAATTATTTATATAACCATGCTCATAACTCAGTTTGTTGGACACGCACTTCGCAGTAGTTAACATAATATTGTTGGATAAATCGAGAGCTTTCGAACGAATGGTCAACGAATTTTGTGGGATGAAAAACGACGAAGTACCATATCCCTTGCAACGACTCGGTTGTACGTGAAAATCATCCGTCACACATTTCGTTACCATCCCGCGTTCCATTTTCGGCTAGTTAGTCCATGGCTAAAACACATTCTGTGTTAAAATCCTCGTGTTGTTTTTCTCGAACGAACAAAACATTTATAAACTTTTATTAATTAACGCAAATCATTTGGTCAACAAACATGTGGGGAGTTAAATGGTTACTGTAGATTTCTCAACAACCTTGATGTTTAAAAGTGATGCTTTGAAATTGCACCATTGATTGTCAATTGGTTTTGGATTTTCAACGTGTGTGAGGGTTCCGGATACTCAAGCTCATGTCTCATCGTATATTAAGAAGTCTATACTCTTGAATAGGGCTTAAGAACTATATAATAATAACAAAAATAACTGCAGTACGCTACTCGCTTCGGAACCCACCCCTAACCCACGATTCAACTTTTATACTAAGCTCTTAGTTTTAATCAATTGCTCTTCGTTAACACGGTATTGAACCGCCGTGATCATTATACGCTTTTCCATCTTGAAAGCACCAAATTAACAATATAGAACAACAGGCAGAATTCAAACACCCCATCCTGATTTCAGAGTCCATTACGAAACAATAACGTCTTAGAATATGCAACGACTTCTTAGAACTTTTGAAGAGATGAAGCAGTAGAGGAGCACAAATAATTAATTTGGGATCTTCGCTTTGAGCGAGATTTCATCCTTGTCACCTCTGACAACGGTATACTGAGAATAAAGACGCCAGCCCTCCAAAACTGGAGAGTTTATGTCAACCACCCAACAGACTACAGCTCTCTTCGATTCTCATTATGCATCAAGTCTTTTTAGACGCTGATAAAAAAAAAAGTTCCTTGGCAACTCGAGAGAACGGCAGGTGCCTGTAAGTTCAAAGTCTCTAAATCACGGTGACACGAGAATTTTTTAGAAGCGAACTGAGGTTTTAATAATCCATCCAAACTCCATAAGGAAGAGATACTTACCGATGTAACTCAAACAATTTTTAAATTCAAAACTTTCTGCTAATCGATTGATAAAGTGAGGCAGTCATACTCGGGATTCGTCCAAATTAATCAAAATTGTAGCTTTATAAATCTTGAAAAAGTACAACTACCACTCTTTTAAACAGGTAACACTAACCTGCCAACTAGTCACTTCGCATTTCTTTCACCAGCATTCAATTTAAAATTAGTATAATGTAAATTACACTCAAACTTTTATTATTTAATGGATGGAATTTGCCTCTAAAATTAAGGAATTGTTTACCTTTTATATGGGATATATGTAGCAGTAAAGGAGGCACTAGACAAAAATCCTCCTCCTCATGAGTTGACCAAGTTTGAATTTTAGTGAACTTCTTCAATTTTCATCGAATCAGTACGACTTGTTGAAGATACGAGTTTGTGAACCGAGTAACCATTCTTATTGTTCAATTAAGGCGGTTAGAAAAAAGGTGTAAATGACGAAAATGGGAAGTACCGTTACATAGTATTGACAAAAACCAGTTCATGCCAACCTAGTTGAGAAGTGCAAAAATAGAAAATTAGCGAGAAAATTGGGTTTTCAATTTCGATAACGAAGCCCTTAACAACTTTAAACCGATTTTGATGGCTTTCGCATGATTCAATGAACAAGTGATAGCAGATCGAATTCTGAAGGACTCGGGGAGAACTATAATACGAGATTAAAACATCAATTTCCACGGTTTTGCTTTGCTTGAATAAATTCCAATGGCTTGGTGGTTTTGTTTTCATCAACTATTAATTCCTCGAATTCCCATAAAAAGAAGTCGCAAGGAGTAAAATCATAACATTTCGCAGGCCAATATTCCGTGTAAAAGATTATGTGTCATGTGAATCACTCTTCGGAAATCTTTTAGTCCTGTTGTCACCAAAAATTTTCATTTTGGAATTTATGGGTATTCGTAAAAACCAATTTGTAAAAATAGAAATTTGTTTTGGGTAAAAATTGAGCACTACTTTACAAAATCGCACAAGCTAGGTGTTGTTTGGTGGTATTTTTTATCGTTTAATTTTCGTGAAAGGATTGATGTCGGAAGTTTTCTTGATAAGAGAAGGTAGGTAGATGTAGTGATGAGATGGTGTAGCAGTGGGAGGGTTAGGACTAATATCAGGACGGTTTTTGAAGAAGGAAAAGTAAGTTTTAGCTGATGCGGGAGATTGCTGGAGTTGCCAGGAGGTCTTCGATATTGTGCCAGATTGTTTCAAGTTTGGTTTGTTATTACTTAATTTATACTTGTACATAATGAAGTAGATTAGACCAATTATTATATATTGATTGTTCAATTTTTCAGGTTTGAAAATCAAAGATTAGAATTAGGTAATGTTAAAGTGTATTTTGACGTGCAAAGATTTTAAATTTGAGAATCAAAAAGACTGGGGGTTGTTGAAATTATATATGATAATAGTTCATTATGGTACCATAATGAATTACAGAGCGTGAGGAAGGGGACACAGTATTCCAAGAAATCGATCGCATGAAAAACAGCAGAAGTTGGTGATCTGCGTAACGGTACTAACGATAAAATAATGATCAACGCAAGAATTCTTGATAATAACCATAAATAAGTTTACATCAGTTACTTTTAAAGTACCTCATTATGAGTAAAGAAAGTTGGATCAGTTATCCCAGTAATGGAATTTCCCTGAGTCGCCGGGGTTACATTAGTAGGCAGAATCCCAATCTTGTTAGACCCCTGAAGGTTTCACGGTGGGCTTCTATAACCCTTTTCGACGTCTGGCGTTACCCTTCTAATTCCTCGTACAAAAGGGCGGGGACCACCGAGGAAAGGAAGTATCGCGTTATGGCCCGCATTCGTATTAGTTTACTCTAAGTACCTACGTTCCTTTAATCTGGGGGTCCTTTGATGTTCTACAGCAGCTCGCTCTGCGTTGTCCCGTGACATCTGACCGGGTCATACGAATATCATGCTCAGAGATGATACGGGGGTCTGAATAAGGTAACTCGACATTCATTCAGTAAAACTTCCTTTATACGGTATTACTTGGAACCGGATAATATCCTAGTCAAGCAGATCGATACTTCTCTACAAAGGTTTTCAGTGGTATGTATTATATATTATGACGGAATACGAGTGTGGAGAGGAAAAATTATACGCGAACACTGGATAAAGTCAACCCTTTAAGAATACGAGTGAAACTAAACCGTGTTTTTTGAAAAAAAAAAAAAAAAAAAAAAAAAAGTAGCAAAGAAATTAGCTCCGAATCTCACTCAGCTGATCCAAGGGGCTTCCGAATTTATAATTAATTTCTAGATGTTACAAGAGGCCTTCATTTCAAATTTCAGCTTCATAGGTTGAAGAATATCTAAGAACTTAGCTCTGGATCTCTTTAACTACGGATTCTGGGAGGGAGTGGTGGAGGGGGGGAATCTAGATTTCATGGTTAGTTTCTAGACGTCCTAAGGGTTCTCCATTTTAAATTTTAGCGTCATAGGTTGAAAAGACAAGAAATTAGCTCCGTAGGTTCAATTTCAATAGATATGTATTGGATGCTTCTACACTCACGATCATTAGTTTATAAACAAAATATGAGAAATGTTCTGCTGTTCGAATGCTCTGCTAATCGTACAGTCACAGAGTTATGAATAACAGGAAAATGTCTCATTACCAGAATTTTGTTGAAAAGGTAAATGAAAACAGTGAGGCCCTCATTTTTATTGTTTTCTTCATTTTGTTTTCAATAAATTAAAACTTCTTGAATTTTTTATCATGAAAGAAGAGAAGATTCACTTCTTCTATAGCAAAACATTCCCAAAGATAATAAGTAACTTCCCGTTGTTACCCAAGTTTCTTGTTCTGTAATAAATAGTATTCGTGCTGTTTCGTAGTATGAGTGGATATATTTCAATGTAAGGATTTTTTTCTATGATTATTTACTTTCCACAAGACGTTTCAATCGTGAATGTAGGGTAAGGTTCAGTGCATCCCTTAGCCTTCAGTCCTACCTAAGCTTACGCCAGCCATCACCGATAGTGCTAGAATCGATACGCACGAAGCCAATACCTCTGATTGGCTCTAATTCTTTTCCCCATTCAAATACTGCGGAGAAACACAAATACTGGGGTCACTAATGACCCCAGGATCCATTTAGGGGTGAATAACAACCACCCGAACATGATGCAGCAAGACACACACCGATCCATTCAATTCAGAGTTGATTGACGTTTTGACGTAGATCATTCAGGAATGCGGGAACCTACAAGTCCCATGACCAGGAAACATTCCGATTCAGAAGCGCGCATCAGAAGAGACATCCGACCTCTGGGAGGGGGGTGTCACCCGCTTCCCACAGTTTTTTTTTTTTCCTCTCTTTTTTATTGTTATTGTATGCGAGGATAGAGAACAATATCCCTCACCGATCCGCCAACAATGGATTCCGACAATGGATCCGGTTGTGACGGATCAAGCCGACCCCCTCAGATGAATGGAGGAAGGTAACCTTTTTTCCGGAAAGCTTCCGGAACGGGGAGGGAATTTCCAATTAAAGGAGTTAACAGTTTTCCCCTCCTCCGAAGGATTTTCCCAACTCCAGGGCCCGCGGTGTTGGCGGTCGCACGCCCTCGAATCTTCGATTGAACCCGTTATGCGGCGGAGCCCATTAGCTCTCAAGCGCCTGCCAGCTAATTAAAGGAAGAGAGGAGCAAAGTACTACGCTGGTTTAAAAGCTTCTATAAATAAGATGCAAATACACGTTGAAAATATTATGGAAACAACATTTCCTGAAATAATAGACCGAAACGTGCAGCCCGTTGTCCCCTTATATGCACACAAATTTATCCAATTATTGACGAAGGAAGTGAGTCTCTAATTTGACTCGACTAGCATTTTCAGCGTGAGTATTCCGCGCTATAGGCCGTAATTTGGGAGCCATAAACTTGAAATTTGGTAGGTAGACTCTTCAGACATGTGGAATTACCTGTATACTTCTTGGTTGCACCATGACACTAAATAGTGACGCCGGCGCCGCACAGTGTTTCGATCCTGGGGATTTCGGTGGGAAAAAGTCCGATACCACGAAAATCGAAAATAGTGCATATTGCTGTTCTATTACCCTATCTAATAGCGGAAACTGGTAGAAATAAGATAAATAGTGAGAAAAAATAATAATATGTAATAATTTTGAGGCTTAAGCTTCATTGGTGAACTTAGCTAAAAATAATAATAAGTTGATTTTTGTTTAAAGGATGAAAATTTTGCAATTAATTTACTAAATCCCGCGGAATATTCAATTTTAAGTTAAATTTAGAAACTAGGAAGCTATAAATGACCGTATTTCACTCGGCTTCTATGTTTAACTGTCATTTTTAAATATAGAAACTCACTGTTTCAAATTATGAAAATTACTTCCGAATATTGAAAAAAAATCAATATTTGCAGAGGTTTACGGAAAAGATATTACGGATGGGCTGAAAATTCAAATTCTGTAAAGATTGCTTCTAGTTTCGAGACCAAATAAACCGGTACCAACTCAAACTTTTTTAAATGACAAATGTATAGCAATGGTTTTCAATATCCATTTTCTAATAAGAAGAAATAGAAATTAAAAATTGATATTCAACATTTGAGAATATTATTCATCAAAACCTTCGGAACGAGCATCTCAGTACAAGCCAAGATGATCAGCAAAAGGTTATTAGATTTCAGAGATATAACTCATGTCATCAGGGGTTCCGCACAGTAGTTTTATACTTGGTGTGTGGGCATAGAGTTACCCAGAGAGAGGTATTCGAAGTAAATATCATCGATTTGAGACCTTAACCTACCACCTTGGCGGAAGACGTTTTTTCTTCGAAAATTTTCATTGACTTTTATCCACCTGGAAGACTGTGCGCACACCATGTAAAGCCGCGTTTACACTAGCGAAACTTCCTCGCGAAACAGTTGCACGAGGACGTTGCGCGAGGCAAACTCGCCCATGTAGACGCCTCCCCACTCGCGAAACGTTTCGGGGTGAGGACGCTCGCTGTGAGCCGGAGGGCAGTCGGTTTTCGTCCGCGCATCAAAGTGTTTCGCGCGAAACAAACTCGCTGGTGTAAACGCAGCTTTATTGTTTCACGAGTAAAATGAACCAGGAGGATAGCTTGAAATCTTGAGCTTGTTGAGGCGGCTCACCCTACTCGCGCAACGTCTCGCTCTGAGTTGCACTCTGTTTTGGGAGGTGCGAAACTTCTCTCACAGCGAGGAAGTTTCGCGAGGATGTTTCGCGCAACTGTTTCGCGAGGAAGTTTCGCTAGTGTAAACGCAGCTTAAGAGACATTTCAAGTCTTAAGGCATTTCAACCAGTTTTTCTAACTTCGTGAGGAACCTGGTCGGCGGACTAACTAGTTATACGTACAATATCATATAATACGAATGGAAGAAGTAGGACTCCCAAAATTCATTTTTTAAATAAATGTTCTATCAAAACACTTAAATTTGCTGGGGAAAACCAGGTTCGCTCGGTGCGACAGTAGAAGTAGATGGAATTCGTAGACAAGAATTGAGTCTTAGTGAGGCTCCAATTGTAGGAGGTAATGTGCAATTAGGGGATACGTGCACTCAGCGCGATTCTTGAGATCAAGTTGCGTGCACCTTGAGTGCGCTTTTTCAAATGCGCACTCATTACGATTCATAAACGAAGAATGGCTTTGAGTTGAGGTTAACCCTCACCTCAATCTTGCAATATCCTGAATGATGGCAGGAAGTCATTCAAGCGCGTTGCTTGATCACTTTTATAATTACGTAGGCACCGATACTCTAGTAGTCTATGATATATTTTGGGTTGTGCAAGGGTTACCAAGAGTACCACAGAACTATTCAATAATCTTTGACGTCTCAAACACCACGCGAACGGAAATTTTCGCTCTGTATTATTTTAATAAAACCCTTGTAAGCTAACGCTTCCCCAATTAAAATTAAAACCGAGCAACTGATTTCGTTCAATGCACGCTTAATCTTCTGTTATTTCTGCATACATTCAGATTTATATATGTCTTTACAATGATCAAACAAGAGACTTCATTCGAGTTCATCATATGAATATATCATTCTACGTGCCAGATTTCAACTCGGTGTTAACTCGTGTACAAGGTTACAATCTTATATAAATATAAAGCAACTACAATCCCCAGAATGTTATTTGTAATTTGAGTTGACTGTCTGAATTTTGGATTCGAACAAAATTTTGAAATCGAACATCTCCTGAAGCTTGTATGCATAGGGTTTTTCCAAGGATTTTTTTCTCCAATCTTTGGTGGATGTACTTAAGTACCTAATTTAAAAAAATAAAAAATAAATAAATAAAAATACTGTGCAATAATAGTTGATGCAGAGATGATTTCTTTGCTACTACAACAATGTACCAACAAACTGCTCAATATCAAATCATAGAATGCGGATAACCACCAAGCTATAACCCCTGAATAACCTTCATCTCAAGATCTACTTACGAAGTACGCCGTCTGTTTGTTGTGACAAAACTTTAGCATCCTAACGTACGGAACTCCGTGGTGGCTCGGGCGATCCAGCGACGGGGAAGCACGCGTGTTAAATGACGACCAACGTAAACCGGGCGATGGGCACAGGTTGGTACGATCAACCAAACCTAATCAGAACCAGCCGAGACAATAACTAGCTACCCGAGGTTCAACAATCGATAAGTGCCATAGTAACGGCACGCACCAAACACGGCCCTTCCCGCCCTAAACAAAGTTCCTTTCAAAAAGAAACCCTTTCCCACTTTCTTTTGTCTGATTTTGAACGCTATGTTATACGCCATTCCCCTTTACAAACATGCGATCTTGGATTCCAACGGAGTGGAAACTAGGCTGTTCTACGTACATACCAATAGTGGAATGCTTTAAAGAAAGAAGAAATGAATCATCCCCTGCACTGAAAAGTTTCTCATACTTGACCATATTGAAGGTACTATACATTTTTTGTCAATCACCCATGTAAAAATTAATGTTATTTTTGCGGACACTGTCTAACAACTAAATGGCAACACGACCTTAAAAAGCAGTAGGTATTCAACCAATGATGTTTGGACCAGATCAGGCGCATTGTTTTATGATCACAAGGTTTCTTCTTCACTTCGTTAAGAATACGAGAACGGTTTCGCTGAAATATTCACAGCTAAAATGTTGACACTCTCGGATCATCTGCTCACAAAATTCTGTTTTGAAAGAACCATTAATTCGAAACATCAGCTCCAGAGTTGGACGTTGATAGATTACATTTGAATGGTCAAGTGGAACTTCGGCAATAACTTTCATAATCGTGAAAATAATCAATTACCTGCTCAAATTTAATCGATCAACGCCTAACTCTGACCACCAGATGAGGAATTCCGTTCAGTGAACAGGACTGCCGTCTAATTAACTTTCACCCCTTGAAATGAGATATTTAGATATTGAGAAAAAATAAGAACCGAACAGAATGATGTTGACAAATATATGTCTTCCGAAATGAAATTTTCCACAAACTTATCAAGTTTCAAACCTTTTTGACAAAATCCACACGCATGACAGTCTGTGCCAAACAGGCACTCATCTCGGGCGAAACTATTAATAGAAGACCAATTTTGATACAATTGATAGCAGAAATTAACCCCTAGATGGTAAGACTAATTGAAGCTTGTGAACATGAGCGAAAGATAGCTATAACACCAGTAGACAGATATCTTACAATATACCTAATACTCCTATTTCTCTTCGTAGATTTTTTCTATTTTTTTATTCTTTCCTTTTTTTTGGCATTTGGAGTTTGATCTGGAAAATTGCAGGGGGTTTCAATTCAAAGGAGCCGAATACGATTCTTGGATAAAAGTAATGAATTCCAACACGATAGTTATTACTCGAGATCTACTAGCTCGAACTCGTTCGAAATATGAAGTTTAATGAGGATGATCTCACAGTGATTGACTATGAGTTTCAGAGCGCCTGGATCAGTTGTGACCACTCAGCATGCACGAAATTAAGCTTTGTTCTCAGTGTCAATTCTGAACGATTCTGCACAAGAAGAGTTTGGTCGTTCTCAGTGTAGAACACGCAGTTCTGTAATTCGAGAACGCAGTTTCAAACGGTTCTGACAGTTTCGGTTTTTTCCGGACATGTCGGAATTTGAACGCGAGGACGTCTTTCCATAGAGTATGAACTGAGATTTTTCGCAGTGCCCAAAAGTGGGTTCAATAGTTCCGGAACTCTTAGGGACCATCCCGATTGAAATGATCCAGAAGTCGTCGGAACTGCCTTCATAAGAGTGAACCTTAGAGATCCGTTGGGAGAAGCGAATAGCCGAAACGTTTATTTGACAATTAGAAATGAACATTCCAGATATATTTAACGATTTCGTTATCATATCCCTAATTAGTTTAATCATCTTCGAACATTAGTTTTTTGTGGGACCAAAAGAAAGGTTTCTAGACTCAAGAAACGGGGTTGTAAACCTTGACGGACGATAATTTTCTGTTCCATTCGGGAACACAACTTGGGAGTTATTAGAACAGGAAACGCAGTTGGAGCTGGGTAATGCTAGAGCTGGGCGTCTATGTGACATCCACACAGCCGGACGGTGGACGCGCGACGACGTGGTTGACCGGCCAACCATGACCCGGGCCATTGCCTCCGCTCCACCTCCGCGTTAGCCTCTTGACAATGCATGAAAAACAGTCGTCGCGATTTGCTGGCTCAGAATTGAAAAGTTAAACCTTGAGAAGGATATTAAGAGCGAACTATTGAAATGTTCACCTTAAAAATGGATGTAAGTAAGTAGCGCAGGAAATCCTAATCACATCCACGACGAATTTCGACACATCCTAATAATCTTGTTGTAGATGGATTAAGAAACCCACCGAATAGAACACTCCAGAGATCCAGACATATCATGGACCTGATCTAAACTGTGTAGATACGTGAATATTGTTTTCAGATTTCAGTCCGTCTCAAATGTGAATTAGAATGATAGTATCCTGATAGTCCACCCCTGCCACCATGTTTGACAGAGGTTACTTCAAGTGAAGGAGTATTGTAATTATTATTAGAGAGTTTTTGTTCTTCCCGTAATTTTCTACCCGTGTACGTGGAAAGACTGAAATACCAACTGCGCATGAGCGAATCTTCACGTCAACGTGTAGAACTACGCGTGTACGGGAAAAAGGCCTATCTACACGTGCACGGGAAAATGCATTCGTTGGAATTTCGGCCTACGGGTAGTCATCATAGCCTGACGCAAAGGTAACAACAGTTGCCGGTAACCACAGCGTGACCAAGGTAACCGCAGTTACGCAGTTACCAGCAAAGATAACCACAGTGTGGTTGCCAACAACACGTTGGTTGGTCAACAAATCGAGAGGTTATAGTGAAGTGCTCCGCTACAAAATTCAGCCATTTAAGGTACCTAAGCAATAAATGTATTTATAATTCATGTATTTATAAATAACTATAAAGCAATTAATTATTTAAATAAGAATAGGTTCTACGAAAAGAATACGAAACAGCTTCTGAAACACCTATAGAGACGTTAACGTGACGTTAGCGTTTGGTTTTTCACGTATACGTGTAGAAATACGCGTAAAAATCACGTGAAGAGCTAGCATCTCCAGCTGCTTGCTCTAGACGCTGCTCTACGCGTCAACGGGAAAAAATCTTACGGGAAGAACAAAAACTCTCTATTATTACTATTTTTACCTGTTCACATCAATGAGGTATGTTTATTTTAAACCGTCTCAATGAATAAATTTAAAATAAATAAATAAATAAAATAGAAATTTAAAAAAAGTAAGTAGCGTTTTTTCAAAAATCAAATTTTGAGATGATGGCGGGAAAAAGGAGCATATCGTTGAAGTTTAGTAAAACGAGAATAGGTAACAGCAGGTATCAAGAGGGTCCCGTCATCATAAAGGCTGGTTGGTCCGGCAAATGTGATTACACTGCTTCCGGAATTCACTCTTATTAAGATTATTTGTTATCAAACATATCGTCCACAGAAATTTATAGGGTACAGTCTAGTACTGCATCAGCTAACTCGCACAACCTCTGAAAATTTTATCAAAATCGGACTAAACGTTGGAGTTTGGTGTGACAAGAAATTTGCTGACGGACGGACAGATACGGATCCAACTTGTAAGCTCTAAAAAGTAGATATTTGATTTTGGAGGACAAAAAATGGTTCGACTTCTTGCGCGGAATCAAAGTGGGTGAAAATAATTATCGTTATCGTAGAATGGAAATGCGTTCAAATCAATTCAAAACTAGGACATTTTATATTCACGACAGACTCAATCAGAGAAATGTACGAGTATGTAAGGTGCATGTGCCTTTATGTCACTATGTTTATTGGCCTGTTCATAACTATTGTCTGCAATGGGTTGAGTGGGTGTGACTTGCTTGGTTTTGTTTCTTAAACAAAAATATCGAACTTCAGGAATAGTCCACCTTACTCAAGAACAAAACAATTGCTCTGCACCATAAAGATAAACCTATGCATTACTTAACCACCTTACTCAAGAACAAAACAATTTCTCTGCACCATAAAGATAAACCTATACAATTCATACTGGAATTTTGCGGCCATCCAGAGACTCGTATTTTGAAGAATTGAGACACCAGAGGAATCAATCCAGACCGATTACATAACTTTCCATAAACCCTTCAGGTGCTTAAAAGACCAAAATGTCTATAAAAACTTTGCCAACAAGGGTCCAGAAATAGTCTGCGATGTCTGGAGGGCTGGAAACCCTTTTATTAATAGAAGAGGTGAACATGGCGAGAAGGAATGTTTTTTGAAGAGGGGTCACTCTACTTGCTATAATGGGATGCTTGAAACTTGGCGTCATTCTTGGATCGTTCACCTCCCTAAAGTGGCTTCAGATACCAAGATAACGCACCTCTCACACGCCTATCGGTTCCAAGACGGGCCCAAAAGTGTCTTGGTAAGAAACAAAGACTTTCAAGGCGAGAAGAAATAATTTGCCACATTACTTAGGATGTATATTGTGGCCACATTTTCCTAGTCACCTTAATAATTATTAGCCTTACGTTATTGCCTACATCTAGTTAAATTTATTTTCAGTTAGGTTATTAATAACAAAAATCAATATATGTATCTAAATCATAAGCG
This sequence comes from Adelphocoris suturalis, assembly GCA_030762985.1. Taxonomy (NCBI): domain Eukaryota; kingdom Metazoa; phylum Arthropoda; class Insecta; order Hemiptera; family Miridae; genus Adelphocoris; species Adelphocoris suturalis. The sequence goes on along the minus strand of CM061041.1, from coordinate 82,903,488 downwards.
ATTTTAAAGTTTAGAGAATAAAAGTTGTTGCAGCAGATCTAGACATATAACACATACAGAGTGGATTCGGATGATTGTGTGGAGTGAAGGGGGAGGGTTCCCATTATTGTAATCATATGAATCTGTGAATCGTTATTTCGATAACCTGCATCATTACAGAGATCACTTTGTGATCATTTCGTATTGTTTCGGGAGATCAGTGAGGGAGGAAGGTTGTTAATAGAAAAGCTAAGCGTACAGTTGGAAATAGCCTCAATATTATCAGATCCATCGGTGACACGCAACTTTGGTGCTAGGCACCACCGTGAGGCCTTCGTCGTACTCCAAAGTGGCAGAGTAAACTACAAAATTCATAGACTGAGGTTTACTACTGATGGATATCTACTACTATAGACTAGAATATCTCTGAGAGAATAGTTTAAACAAGTCTGCTATCTAATGTGTTTCCTAGATTGATGTTGATCGGTATTAAACTATAATACTAAATACAATATTATTATTTACAACACTGACAATGTTGCACGTGTACATTGAGTAGGTACTAGGAATTTGCTATATCATATAAACAGAATCGTCCCTATTATTTATCGCATTCCGTCGATCTATACAATCAACCTAAAAGAACACGAGGAAGCTAATTTTTGTGCCGCGCCCACCTTGACATATTTTTGGAATATTACTTCAAATAACGAACCTTTCTTATGAATAAGAAGAGTAAATTTTCAACATAAAAACCCATCTACCCATCTATCCGTCGCATTTCCTTAAAAATATTGCATCGAAATTCACGAAATCCGGTTGAAAATTACATTGCAGGAAGGAAATTGTAGCAAGAGAATCTAATTTGAAAAAAGAATATTTCTAGAAATGGTCAAGATATCAAAATTCAAATTCAATTAACTTCCAAAAAGACACTCAAAACTTGAGCAAAATTTACTCGTATTTGATTGAGAGACTCTAAATGTATAACTACCGTCACCTGCGAACTAAGTAGAACATACGGGAAAAAAATGTTACCTACAAAAACTTAAATAATTTTGAATTTGATTTTCTTAAACTGATGACTTTGAATTCGATTCTTTATCACAAAAAGAAAACGATAAGTATTTTACAAATTTTGAATTTTGTCACCCTGAAGAAGCCCCAGTTCCTGGAGATAAAAGTTGGAGATTGAAAAATATAAAAAAATAAAAATAAACAAAATGAATTTTTAAAAACCGTTCAAGGACAGAAAGACCTTTTTTGCAAAGTCTTATTATAAATTTGGTAGTTATTTAACTAGTTCTTTGCATTCAACCCCGAATTTCAAATCAAAGTAACATAATATAGGTAATAGGATAATTTATGAAAATTCGCTCATACGCTAATGCTGCATGAATGGCACTTTTTAGTATTAATTTTACAGCATTCTTTTTTTATGGTACTGTTCTTCATTCTTAATTTGTGTTGGTTCGTATTCATTCAACTGCTTTAATATTATATCCATATTATACAGAGTTGCTCCTATTCGATTCCTGTTTTTGACTGCCTCAGACGCTTTTCGGTGACGACTCGTGTATAATGCAACGGGGCCTTACGTTAGGGCTTTTCTACGACGTCACGTGAAGCCTTTGAATAACCTTCACATTTCCTCTCGGTAAATCCCTGTTAATCCTTGTTAGTGATTCCGGCACGAACTTTGTGAAGTGTCTTGTAGTGCGCTTCCCTCCTTTATCTCGAGTCCGTAGACCGTAAGGTCGACCCCCATTTCTACATACACGCAGTTCCGTATGTGTCCCCACTTTCAAACCAATGTACCTAAATCTATCATTAACCTATCAAAAAAATAATTTAATGACCGTTTCGAAAACCACAGAATCTCCTCTTTTCCATGGATTCATGATAAATCAACTTTCTCTTTCGCGAACGTGAGAAATGGGAAATTGAAAAAAGTGGGGACATATGCGGAACTATTTGACTAGGTAGTCAAAAAGTTCCGTATGTGTCCCCACGTTGTTAGTCGGTAAGTTGAGCAATGAACCCTAAACCCCTTTTGTTGTTGATCTCTGACAAAACAAAGTTGATGTTTATATTGTTTAGGATGGTACGGACTCTTGAATAAACATGCATCTTATACCTACCAACAGAATAGGGACCCCGACGGAGAGTCGGTCTCACCTGAACTGGGCACCAGCGGCAACTGAACCACCTGAACTGGGCACTTTCCTAATCTTAGGTCTGCTCCAGAATTTTAACTAAGGTATTGACTGCTTGATTATGTAGGTATTTTTGAGATGCGAGCTTGCGAGCATCCCGACTTTCAAACTATATACATCATTTTGATCTATATGTCCAGCTAATCTGAACTTTTACTGAGGGATTGACAACTTGATGTTATGTATTTATGAGATGCGATCTAGCGAGCATCCAGACCACTAAATTATAAACATCCTTCTAATGTATTCATTTTTGACTAGGCAAATAGTTCCGTATGTGTCCCCACTTTTTTCAATTCCATATTTCTCATGTACGCAAAGGAGAAAGTTAATCTATCATGAAAACATAGGAAAGACGAGATTGAGAGGTTTTCGAAACAGTCGTCAAATTCGTTTTTTGATAGGATAATGCCAGATTAACATTGGTTTGAAAGTGGGAACACATACGGAACTACATCCCGTCTTACTATGTAGGTACTTACGTGAAAGGCCTTCTTTCAAGCCATTGTTGCTATGGTGATGCACTCTCCCAAATATCTTCAAATATCTTGTACAAATATAAAGTGCAAACTTTCAAGTAGATACGTAAGTTGAAAACAAACTAAAAACTACCCCACGAACCAGATATGTCATGTAACTGTAGGTCACTCCGTTTCGCAGCATGTCTGTCCACAGTTTGTGAAAAGCACTTCGATATTTAAAAAATTTATATTTGCATTAGTGTTATCTTAATTTACTGAAACCTAGTACCTACTATCGAAAAATCGGCGTTTGAGACTCATGATAGACTTATGACAAAATCAGAATGTTCAAAGTTAAATATAAAAGTGATTTTATACGGTTTCTTCAACTTATATTACCAAACGAGTGATTCAGTGATTTGATCAAAATTAATTATAACTTTAGACACCTATAGATGGATTAGTGAAAGGAGGTGGGTGATTTCATGAATTTTTAATTCGTGGGCGCCGATCCTTCCAATGCCTATGTACTTAGGTCGATTATTGTATGTATACTTAGATATCTTAGTATACTTGTACTTATACTTAGATACCGATTCTTGTCTAATACAGAAGGACGAGTAAAGTTTAATTCAATTTAATTATTGCTTCCTCGGAATGTGTCTATGCTTATTTAGATGATGAATGTATAATGAACTTCTTTTAATAATTGAGGAGCTGACATGGAAAAGCAGTTAAGTCCAAAAATCGAAAGAACATTTTTTTTTTTTTTTGTCGAAGTGCAAGTAAACAGTCACGCCAACGGCCTTAGGTCCTCCCGTCCTTGCTAGATCCCACCCTGAATAAATGTGTGACCTTTGCATGGAGAAGAGATTATGTCCAAAAAAATCTGATAAGAGTTCAGAGGGAGTTCCTATGAAATTTGATTTTTGGACTTAAAACTGCTTTTCCATGTCAGCTTCTTAATTATACAGTGTGGCCCAACAAACCTGATGCTATAAACACCAGGGGGTTCGATTCTAGAGCTCATTTCTGAACTAAAGTCTGGTCTTAGAGACATATTTAAAACGCTTAGTTTTCGAGTAATTAAATTTTCAAGATTTTTTTTCTCGTGTTTTCTACCTTATGAAATTAACCGGCCATAACCCCATAACTGTAAAATTAAAAATAAGAATACAGTAGTAAAGAGTGGTAAATTTCCAATCTATTTGATGTCAAACCAATATTTATTAAGCCAACTTAATACGTAAAATGAGGCTAAAATGTAAATTTTGAATTTTTCTCCAGAAATTAATTTTTTTTTTTTTTTTTGCACACTATACACTATTTTGGAAAGAACTCCATGGAGAAAACTTCCTTGAAACCTCGAATTTCCAACGGCATAGTCAATTTACTTTACTAACTGAGGGAGAAAATTATATTTTTACGTAGGAAAACATGGATTTTTCGATGAAATCGAGGGTTTTCTAGAAAAACTACTCGGTGGATGATGAGCGCGCTGCAATATCTCACATTTGCCCGTGCTCAGTCAAAATTTCTTCCGAAATATTGACGCTCAGAGCACAGTGTGAGTCGTGGTGTTACATGCACAGAACATACTTTTTTTACTTTGCCCATTTCATTGGGCCATCTAGAGCCATACCCGATTAATCTCTGGTAATTTAGTCAAAATTGCATGATAACTATGGATACAGTAATAATGAAACTCACGTTTAGATATTTATGTCAATGATGAAATTCATTTTGGGTGAAACATCTAAACAACTATATCTGCTGTTACTACCATAATTATTACAAATTTATATTTTATCCCCATATCCACACCTCGTTGGGCAAAGATTAGGTTTAATCCAAATCAGCAGAGTAACGATGTTAGGAACCTAGCACACATGCTAGTTAATTAACTAATTTTATTTTATTTTTTTGCTAGTAAATTAACTAAGTTATTAATAAACTAATTTTACAATAAGAAATGATTTAATACTACACGATCGCTGAAGCTGGCATGGGCTGTATTAGGGAATCGATAAAGCATGAGCTGCTACTCTCATATTCAGGTCACTCGTCCTTCTATCCCCCAAACTTTACCTTTGATTTTCGGGAATCGTATTCAACTACCTTTTCCCTTCTCCGTTTTTCACGACCGCGTCAAGAACTTCGTCTCAAATAATTTATGACTTTTCAAATCTCTTGTGCAAGATATTAGCAGGCAGATAAAAAACTTGAGAAGTGAGTGATATTTAAATGCGTGAGATTTACATTTACGATTCTTATTCGAACCCCATTTCATTTATTATCACGTTCTTCTATTGATAGCCATGAAGACTCATTTTCAAGTGGATACACTGACTACGAGGTTCAACTATGAATATACGGTACCTCTATTACATTCACTAGGCCATCCAAAATCTTGTCAAGTACCCTACTAGAATCAGGGTTGAAAAAATCAAATTAGGTACGTAGTCGGATTTAAAAAAAATTAAAATCGGACTTTAAAAAAATTTAAATCGGTTTTTTTTTATTATATAAGTCGAATTTTTTTATTAAAATACAACAAAAATTTTGCTTACTCACTACCGAAGGACAAGCCGACAATTTTTTTTCCTACAAAATCAAAATTTCCAATTGCTTTTTGCGTTTGAGCTTGCTGATCAATTTTGGTTCCGTGTCTGCCTGTCTGTCAATGGGAAATCCTAGTCATGCCCAAAACTTTCAGTACGATTTCGATAAAATTTTCAGGGATTGTGCAGGTTAGCTCCTAGATGGTCCCCTATGATTTTCAATGCCGTAGAATTAACAGTAGCTTGTGCGCTTGCGCATACGTGAATTTCTCATACGTTTTCTCATTATCTGTTGGTCCGATTCCGTTCAAACTTGGTAGGTAATTGGGTTCTACAAAAGTACCCTATAAATTATATCGCAATTGGTAGAGTAATAACCATTGAGCATGCGCGAAACTAATATCGATTGACACAAGGCAACACTCCGACTCTAAAGGAATGATTTTTATGACATTTTCAGGGATTGTGCGGGATACCTTCTAGACGATCCCCTATAAGTTTCATTGCCGTCACACAAATATAGTCTGTGCGCATGCGCAAACGTTAATTCATTATAACGCCGATTTCTTACCATCTACCTATAAGTCCGATTTCGTTCAAACTCGGAGAGTAGATGGGCATACCTTCCAAGTAAATTCCGTATGAATTATATCGCGAATGGTGGAGTAATAACTATAGCGCATGGGCAAAACTTGACCGACACAGACAAACTCCGAGACTAATGGACCGTTTTTATGACATTTTCAAGGATTGTGCGGTTTAGCTCCTAGACGTTCCCCTATAAATTTCAGTACCTTTGGATTAATAGTACTTAGTTCTTCAACTAATTCTACAAATACGTCCATGTTACAACATTGAGGAAGCTTTACTGACCACAATTTTTGACCACAGAAAATTGCTTAAATTTCAAAAATTCGTTGCCAAAATCACTATGGTAAAAAAAAAAAAAAATGCTTAAAGTAGTTAAATTTATAGTTTGTGGTTGAATATTAATTAAATACAGTTCATCAACTAGAAACTTGAACATTCGAAAATTTAAGCACAAATTTATGCTGAAAACATACCAAGTAGGTACTTGAATTTCATTATTATGTGCTACGAACAATTTGATAAACACTGTAAACGAGAATAAATTTTTTTTAAATCGAATAGCAGACTATAAATTTATGTATTGCTTTTTCAGATTGAATTAAACAGTTTTCAAAATTAATTTTAACACTTGAGAAAATATTTAATTTTACAATACATATGAGTTAAACAATTTACAAAAAAAATAAACAATTTTCAAAACGAATTAAACACTTTTTTATTCGAGTTTCAAAATCATGTAAACAATAACTTGAACGAGTTGACCAGTTGAGGAGAATATGGGGAAGAAACCCGTACATACTCTGTTTATAATCTCTTCTGATTGTGTCTTTCACATAATAACGAGATGGAAATACCTTCTCTGTGAACTCGGCAATCTCTTATCGTCTTGCTCAATGTGTACACATTTAAAAGGTTATTGTTGTTGGCGAGCAGTATTTAGATTTAAAAACAACAAGGTTATTGTTGTAGTAGACGCAATGGAGCGTTTCTGTAACACATTTTGAAAAATAGGTAGGTAGGTACCATATTCATGTTCCCCAATTTTTCGTCGAAAGGAGTTGCTTCAATCAATCAAACAACACATTCACAAATTCGAAATACTTATTTGCACTCATACGCGTAGGTAAAGTACGTATTTGCTCACGTAAGAAAAGCCTGCATGTACTTGGATGTAGTGTATTTCAGATGACATCAAGTAGTATAGTATACTATCAGATAAAATCTTCCGAATCTGAAATGTTTAAATTTTCGAAGCAGTTTTTCAAAGGACATAGAAATCTTTTGGTATTTATATAGGTAAGTAGGTACCTAATTTTTTGTATAAAGCTAGGTACCTATTAAACAAACCTAATTACACTATCATAAGTTTTGCATTTCACATATAACGAGCTATGTTAACTCACAACTTTATCGGTAAATATCTGCACGCACAGGCAGTCCTATATTACAAGGACAATGAAAGATGAAGGTAGAGGATACTTTTGATATTATTACTGGGATTTTTTCTATCAAAATATAGCTGTTTCTCAAACGAAATATTTTTGTAAAACGCCCTCGAGTACCCTCAACTTTCCCAATATTGATTATGTTCAGCAAACACAAATCGTACATATATAAATAATTTGCGGACGTACGACTGCATAGAAATCTATGCAAAATATTACTCATACAAGACTGCTGCGATGTAATTTTGAATTAGTGAAAAAATACAAAATCTTCCACCTTCATATGAACGGAATTCAAATTAGATTCATATTGAATAGGTAATATTCAACTGCAACGATAAGAAATCAGTGTACATAATTTCATGGCAATGACCATCATGCGCGCTGTTTGTGGGCAAAAGAAGTTGATGGTAGGATCCAGCGGTGAGGCTGACTCACTTGTTGCGCAAAATACTATCATACGCCAAAAATCAAAACACGAAAGTATAATAATGCAACTAATAAACGAATCAGTAGCTAAAGAAATATCTACAGGAACTACCTACATGATATCTCCACTCAGGATTTAGAAAATGTAGGAATCAATGTCAAAAGAAGTGCTCAAGAAAATGATGAAGGCGGGGTGCTTGGTTTACATGGCGACGGATAAGGTAACATGAACGGGGGATCAAGTGGCAAGTCGGTGTCAAAGTGATTGAAAATGGAATAATTTCTGATACCAATGTCATTGGAATTGTTTTCGTATTACTGAACGTCAAAAATTAGAATTGCACCATAGCTAACTGAAAAAAATGCTTAGTTCTTCAAGTCGCCATCTTTAAATCACAGGTCCGCTGCCTGTTGCCGTTACCTGAAGAAGGTGCCTCTTACGCCCATGGCTATTGAGGAATGTAAACAAAGACTCGGCGAAATATCGTGAAATGAAACTTGTTCTTAACTTAAAAGTACATGAAATTATTTTTTAGATGTCGAGTGATTAATAGAATCAATTAAAAATTAGGAAAAGCTGGCAATTTACCTGATGGAGTATCCCGTCAAGCAGGTAGCCGGAGGGCAACTTTGTTGAAAACACAACTGTTCACTGCACACCTAAGAAACTTCATAATTCACAATCCCCGAGCCTCATTGTCTCGCGATAATTGGAAATCCTGTAATGTCACAGATCACCGCTTGCGAAGCATTCGTAAGACGAAAGAAATATATTCACAGATGAAATGTCAAGAAACTAACCGCGCTATAACCAGCCCGACAACAGAATATTCACTGGAAGAAAATTGTGGTCGAGCAGTGGGAAGAGCGCATGCGCAGAAGCCACAGGTGGTTGCCGTTCGACAGAAGTGCCTCGCGCTCTCTCTTGGTTTACAAGGGTACCCGTTCCCGAACAGTCAACAACTCTACAGAGTAGTTCTCGTCTTACTGCCATCAGAAGTTGAAAGTGATATTACAAGGTTTCCGCGTTGGCAAAAGCCTCTCATAAAAAATATATAGACAGGTGATGTATACATAGATCCGTGTTCTTTCTAGGTCACTACTTTTTCGGTTGGATTAATGAGATTTGGTAGGATAATGCCATTCACCGTCACGCTTCTCCAGCAATCTAGAAAATTTTGAAATAATAACCCGAGTTCCAAAAATCTTCTAGGGTGGGGGTGGGAAGGTCTTTCGATTATTGTGCAATAAAGTAAAGCACCGAGTGATTCCAGTACCGGTGGTGGAAGGTGCTTAATTGTGCAGTTTTTCGTCAATATCTCGAAAACTGTAGCTTGCGCAAAAGGTTTTTTCTCGGAAAAAGGGTAGGTACGTAGATACTACGACTTTTCTCCCTAGTTTTTTGGAAGGGGGGTTCCTAATCTCCCAGTCTCATTGAAATGAGGCGAAATCGATTTCAGTCTCAGTGAATGTAGATTTCACTCAGCGAAGTGAAAATTTCAATACTTACCTACTAAAAAACCTTGGAAAATCCCACAGAAAATCGCCCTGAAGTATTTCACATTTTTCTATTCGACCGGAAATAATGCGAAATCTATTACAGTCTCAGTGGATTCAGATTCGACACGCCTAGCTGAGAATTTTAATAGCTAGGTGGGTACTTGACAATGTAGGTCTCTTTGGAAACCCGAAGGAAATAAGCACTGGAACAAATTAAATTTTGCCACTCTCACTGATTGTGGAGGGAATTGATGATAATCTTAGCGGATTTATATATTCAACACGCCGAGCTGAAACATTTGATAGGTACCTACCGATAAATCTCGCAAAATCCCGGGAAAATTGCCCAGGAACAGTTCACGTTTTGCCAGTCGCCTCCAAATAACACGAAATCAATGACAGTCTCAGTGGATTCAGATTCTACACACGTCTACTTAACTGAGAATTTATTTTTATATGGAAATAAATCGGAGGAACCAATGGGAAACTGAGTTTTGCCAGTCTAGATAAATGAGGTCGAAATTAATTACAGTCTTGATTTATTAAAATTGATTCTACTCACCAAGCTGAAAAGTTTGATACCAAAAAACATGGAAAACCTAGGGAAAATCGCTCAGGAACACTTCGCATTTTGCCACTCGCCTCGAGGGAATGCGAAATTTATGCCACTCTCAGTGGATTTAGAATAAACACGCCTAGCTGAGAATTTTGATACCAAAACATCTCGGGAAAACCAATGGAAATTCGCACTGGAATCCTCAATTTCGCCTGCCTCCCTAAATAGAACGAAAATTATGAAAATCTCAACAGAATTAAATTCTACTCTCAGAGTAAATTTTTATAACAAAATCCTGAAAAATACCGGGAAAATCGCCCTGGAACATTTCCCATTTCCATGTTCCAGTGCGAATTTCCCTTGGTTTTCCCCAGATATATTGACATCAAAATTTTCAGCTTGGCGGGTAAGTAGATTCTGAATCCTCTGACACTGTAACCGATTTTGCATTATTTAGGGGCGACTGGCAAAATGCGAAATGTTCCAGGGCGATTTTCCAAGCCTATGGACGGCAACATTATCCATAGATGAATTGAGAAGACGCACAGTGGGCCGGAAACCGATTCTAGGTGGATCAAATTATTTTATGAGCTATTCCTATAGGAAATTTTGAACCGATTCCGAATATACCCCATGTCCGTTGTGACAGTTCCCGCAAGATCCAAGGGAATGCGCTGCCGTCGCTCTGTTGTTTCCCAACAGGCGTCGGGCGCTTCTTCCCGTGTTTTCGAAAGCCTGCGTTTGGCAATGGATGGGTGATCCTAGAACTGGAAAACCTATCTTCTCCGAGCGTAGCATATCTATACTATTTATAAGAATGAAACTCCGTCTGTCTGTTTGTTTGTCGTGTCTATGCATGGCCAAACAGCTGAGTGGGGGGAGTCTACGAGTGGAGGGATCTTCTAGGGATTTTCCGATAGGGTGTATAAGCGAATTTAAAACCATGGGCTGTAGGGCGGGAGGGGGGTTGAAGTTTGGATTAATTTGCACTTTTTCCACTTCCCCGCTTCCTGTACCCCTCTAAACGGCCGTCAAAAATTCCGATAACATACCGGTTTCGTAGGTTTTTCTACGAGGAAGACAACGGCGCGATCGGTTCGCGAAAAAAGTATCGGTAAATGCGTCAAAAAAATGCAAGAGTACGGACCCGTTTTCTCGAAAATTCCGACGAAAAACTTGGTTTTTTTCAAATTAAAATATACCCCATAAAGATACGTTTTTTGGGACAGTTTTTGTGGGCGAAATAAAGGTTTGAATCCGCCGAATCTGAATCCGAAATCGGATATCGAAAAAAGTGACGGGAAGTCGGTCAAAATGCGAGGGGAACCGAGGCGAAGCGATTAAAATGACAAGTTAATCGAGCCCGCCGCCTGTAGTGGATTTGCATATGTTTGACTTGGAGTCAGGAGACCGAGCGGCACATCGTAGAAGGCGCTGGTAGGTTGGTTATGTGGGTTATAACCTTGGTGGTGTCCCGACGGAAGGTACGGAAAAGTACTTTTATTAACTTGAATATCCTCAGTTCTTTCTGGATAGAGCACCTTAGGGCCATGGGATGAGTTAACCTCGATCCGGGTTTCTTGTGGTTGCTCGCCGTGATATTTCCTTATTGGAGAATATTCGGGTCTCAACCTTATGTTTTCGTCATAATGTAAGACGTTATGTTTGGGGTACTGAAAGGTACCTTTATGTTCATGCGACGGGTGTATAATAGGAGTGTATAAAGCACTCGTGTCAGCCGTATGTCCGGCGGAGAGCTGCGTAGAGATTTCTGTTTTAGTCAAGAAATCTTCATTATTTCTTTCTGAGAAAGATTGATCGAAAGAAACTTGATCAGGCCGTGTCTCAGGCTGCTGAACATAACCCACGTCCCTCACGGAGTTGGTTGAGAGATCTTCCAGCGGTTCAGAACGGCTGGGGGGCGAGTCACCTTGCGCCGGGTCGCGTGAGCAGTTTGGAATGTCGTGGGAGGCAGTCTCGTGTCGGTTTCCCGCCCACTCAGTCACGCGAGTCTGTCTGCCGCCCGCGCTAGGATCGGCTACCCCGCCTAGGGGGTGAAAAGACGGAGAGCGTTCCATTTTTTAGGAAACTTCCTTGAATTTATTGGTTCTGTAAAAGAACTAGAAATGTTAGGGACTCGCTTGTCGTGTTAGACAGGGTCCTCTAGATTTTTGCCCTTACAAGGACACTCGTAAGTTTTGAGGGACTCGCTTTGCGAAATATATTCGTTTATATCTGCAAGGGTACTCCCAATAGTTCTAAAAAGAACTCTCGTGAGCAGTTGATCGAATCGTATGAGAATTTCAATTAACTGGCGAGCCCCAGCGGACAACTAAATGATTAATCAAGAGGTTCGGGTGACTTGACTAGGATATCCCAGCGGGCGTTCGAAAAGATCGAGGATCTTTTGAACCGGGTGGTATCCTGACTGAAGAACACTGGTAGTGAGCAGCACTGAAAAGGGCTAAACTCGATGCTACCAGGAAACTTGAAGAAATGAATAGATTGCCTCGTTCCAGATCGTGTAGTGACTTCGTCGTGTAGGTAGAGAAGAAACATCAGATCCGAGTGTAGAGATGTGAATGAATCAGATCATGTAGAAACTTCGTCGTCGAGGAGAGAGAAGAGTCGTCAGATCTGTGTGGAGATTGGTAATGAATTCGACGGGCTCGTTCAGCCTATATTTATACCCGGAAGCTGTCTCTGATTGGCTGGACCGCTTGGCCACCAAACGGTTAGTTCCCGAGATGCGTCCGCAGCATCCCAGCATCCGATTTGCTCGGTCGCGCTCGGTGGGCGGAATGTGAAATGCGAACTTCCGCCCCCTCTCCAAAGAGTGCGTCTGGCTTGTTTGCCCTTGTCCCAGGGGGTGTATAATAAACGATAATACTTAGATCTATCGTTTTTATTTGGTTTTGATAATCCCTCTCGATCTGGAATTATCCTTTGTGAGGACGTTTCCTTCTCTGTTCCGTTTTTAGGGAGCTCGAAACGATGAGAATTATTCTTTGTGATTCTCAGTCGTCTGCTTTTCCTTGGGAGCTGAATTTCCCGTTTGTCCGTTAGGGAGCTCTCGTGTTGGAGCTTGGGATTCTGTCTTTTAGGTGGCCCATTGTCTTTATTTGTCGAAGATATTGGTGGTAAATTCACCACAAGGGCCCCCTCAAGACGTGGGGCGCCGTAATAGGCAGAATTCTTTAGGGGAGTATTGATTTTGACAACACAGAGGTCAATTTGTGCGGACGATTGGTCGTTGCCTGTTGCGCAGGTTGCGCCCCTGTGGGCAGACGTGTGTACTCGCGTCGAGGTATTGGGGAACTCGATCTGCGAGGCGACTGTCTTGTCCGTACTGTTGTTTTCCGCTTTAAGAGGTGCGAGAAAGCTAGGTTTCGTTTCATCCGTTATTGGTATTGACCAAACTAGTTGTGAAAAAGGTTGTAAATTCATCCTTTGGGATGGTAGTGTCAGCTTGTGACGTAACCTTGTCCTCCATTTGTGTATTTTTGCGGACTTCACTCCGTTAGTATTGACACACTTGTTGATTGTTGTGTGCGCTCTGGCGGATTTCCGAGGAACCACTTCCTCGGATTCTGTTAGTCGCCGTTTGCGTTCAAATCTCCTGTCGGAGTTCCAAAATGGTGTGTTTGTTGCTATTAATTTGTCATGTGTCTGAACAAATTTGATCGCCTCCATGATTGCCAATGGTTTAGATGTATTACACTGGGTGTAAAAATCCATTATGCGTCTGATAGTTTCCTCTCGGGAGAGAGGTTTTTGATAAAATTCGATCTCCTCGAAAAGTGCGTCTGAGTCCCAATATGGGATGCGTGCCTTTATTTTATCCAGTGTAGGCTGCATTAAATCTTGATGTTCCAAGAAATCATCGAGCTCTTTCGTGGATGTGTATAATCCTTCTTGTACTTGTGTTTCGTTAGGACAGATATCTGTTTCGAATTCCCTGCGCAGGCGTTTTTTAGCTTCCGTGTAAGGGGCATCTGGAGATGTCAAATTAGAGGTGGTGATGAATGCCCATACATTGTCAGGTACCCATAGAAGCAGTTCGTAAAAACAGGCGCTTTCCGTCCTGAGATTTTTGCGTTTGGTGTACAATTCGAATTCCCCTAGTGTGCGGTTAATATTTGTTTCTTGGAATAGAGGTAAAGTGGGATGCTGTGCCTCAACGTTCTTGCCCTGTCGCATTCCGACGGTCGCTCCCACGAATCCATTATCTAAAATATTGGGAACGTGTTGTTCCATAATATGTGTGTTATAAATTTGTTCGTTCAAAATCGGTGGCACTATTTGTAGTGGGGTTGAATTGGTCCGCTGTGGCATCTCATATTCGTATGGACGTTGAATAAAAGGAAAATTATCCCTTTGTAGTGGGTATGTGCAGGCTTTGGTCTGTGAAATGTCCCACTGTGGTGTCTCATACTCGAATGAACGTTGAATAAAAGGAAAATTATCCTTTTTTGGTGAGTATGTGCAGGCTTTGGCCTGTGAATTGGCCCACTGTGGTGTCTCATACTTGTATGAACGTTGAATAAAAGGAAAATTATCCTTTTTTAGTGGGTATGTGCAGGCGTTGGCCTGTGAATTGGCCCAATGTGGTGTCTCATACTTGTATGAGCGTTGAATAAAAGGAAAATTATCCCTTTGTAATGTGTATGTTCCCGAAAATCCACTAGCTACTTAAGAGGGAACTTGTTGCTCCGTGTATTGCCTGTTCGTAGGCGGGGTCACCATTTGTAGTGGATTTGCATATGTTTGACTTGGAGTCAGGAGACCGAGCGGCACATCGTAGAAGGCGCTGGTAGGTTGGTTATGTGGGTTATAACCTTGGTGGTGTCCCGACGGAAGGTACGGAAAAGTACTTTTATTAACTTGAATATCCTCAGTTCTTTCTGGATAGAGCACCTTGTAATGGTCTTAGGCAGGTTCCGTAGGTGCAATGGGGGCCTAAATCGACACTCATAGAGGGAGAGAGGAGAGTGACAATACCATAAGAGGTACAACTCGTACTAATAGGATACTAGCCGCTCCGGCTTGCTTTGCTCGCCTCCACATCCAGCCGGGGGGCCTTGCTTTGCTCGCCTCCACATCCAGCCGGGGGGCCTCGCTTTGCTCGCAAAGTGTGTATGTACGAAATGTTGCTCACTTTGCTTGCAATGTGTGGCATGTAGGGAATGTTGCTCGCTTCGCTCGCAAAGTGTGGGATGTAGGAAATGTTGCTCGCTTCGCTCGCAAGGTGTGGCTGTATACATGCGATGTATTACAATTGAAACATGTAGGGGATGTTGCTCGCTTCGCTCGCAAACGGTATATCTTTGAGGGTAGGTTTAACTTCTGTAGGGGATGCTGCTTGCTTCGCTCACTTGAGAAAGTTATGCTGCCCACCCAACTTGGCAGACGTTTTTTTCTATTGAAAATTCTTACGAACAAATTAAATATTATAAAACTACGTGGAACCACAAAAAAGTTTATTAGGGGATGTTGCTCGCTTCGCTCGCAACGTATTGCTGTATATGTGTAGGAATAAACCCGTATTTATAATATGATAATGGATTCGTGGGAGCGACCGTCGGAATGCGACAGGGCGAGAACGTTGAGGCACAGCATCCCACTTTACCTCTATTCTCTGCTGTACGCAGTTGCTTTGTGAGTTTTCCAGACGTACGATCGCGACATCTGAAATGAATTCCACTAACACATGCTCCATATGCTCATGCCTCATGTAAAAGAGATTGAAATTGCCCAGTAAGATGGAAATAAGAGAAAATAGTTCGAAAATTACAAGAAGACTGGTAGATGCCCTACGCACTTCCCCATGCAGCAAAAACGCACTTCCCCCAGCTCCTACAAAAGCACGGGGAAAGTGCGTTTTGCAAATTATTTGCGTAGTTTTTACCTTTTAGCAAAATTTGTATTGCTAATATAATCTAAATTATGTGAACAAGAAAATTGAAACAAATTGAATAGTTATATTAGTTTGATTCAATTTAAAAAGCTTACGTCCAAACTCAGGTTTCAGGCTGAAATGACTAGGCGAAAAAAACCACATCTAAGAATATGAAGAAAAAATCTGATCCATCAGAACTTTTTTCCAGCTGGTAGCAGACAGATGAGCGATGGACTTGTGATTAGTAATACTTAATTCTATAGAGTGATCTGGTTTCTTGTTATTTGATGGAAACGCAGTTACCCCAGAACCAGAACCAGAAACGCACTTACCCTACTTCACCCTAGTCAATCCCTAAGTTAAAATTCAGATTAGTTGGACGAATAGAGCACCAACTGAAGCGGAAGTTTTGAAAACTAAAAATCGTTGGGGAGCTAGTCACTCCCTTCAACAAATAGAATGGATCTGCCAGCGCTACTAGTGGATTCTTCAGAAAACAGCTCAAGATTACTGGTTCTCCTGATTCTCTCAACCATGGAATGGACTTAAACGTGGAAGAAAATACTGGGCAAAATCTCTCCTTCATGGGATATTAGTTTTCTACTATCCATAAATCTTTCGGAATTTCCACCTAGCAATGTTCTACTTGCTGACTTGCATCCTAGACTAGTAACAATCAAATTTTATGATAAAGAAACTAACAACAATTTTCAGCAATTATAAAAAGGTTTTAACAATTTTATGAACAAAATTTAAGAATTTCTTGAAAATATTTTGGCGGGTGATTCGTGTTGTTGTATTGGTTATCGTGATACATCAACTTACCGTTGTCCTTTATGGTTTACGCAGTTTGTCAAAAAATTCCCAGTAGGTATTTTGATATAAAAATTGCACAAATAAACTTTTGATATTTTCACTTATTTCTGGAGCAATAATCGGGAAAATATTGTCCTCTCTTGACGAAGTTCCGAAATACCCATGATTTGTTGCTTCAAGATTATTTTGAGTCAGCTTATCCCAAGTTGCATTTTCAACCTCCCACTGTTGGTATACAATGGGTGATTGCAATGAAGAATGCGCAGATATTTATGAAGATTTGCCTCACTTCAGATATGATGAAACATTGGACAGAGTAAGTCATCAACCTATTACTATGATTTATATTCACCTATATTGAACTTAATTCTCAATATTTTGCTGACTTTGAAGAAAAGGTTCTCAGTTTCCCCTGAGATGACTTTCTTCATCTTGTCGGTTGTAGATACATTAGTACTTATACTGTAGGTATTTGAAGTGCATTTGGTAGGCATATTTAATTTGGGGATAGAGTTATACTTATTATATCCGACACCTCCTTATTCATGAAGGTTGTACCCATTCAGGGGGTAGGTAAACAAAACTTACAGTTACCCGATTTCACACGACACTGTATAACTTAGTTACTATACACATACCATCGCTTTGCTCTCCATACGATTTCACTGAAGATGATTGCTTTACGTTCAGCTGATCAGTTAGGTAACATTTCCATGTCACACACCAATGAATTTGTTGGAAAATCTAAGCTACACAGCACTTATCGTTGGTTTATAGGTACAGCACTATAGGTTTATAGTTGGTAGATCAAAGAAGCTCAAGTATTGGCATGTAACATAGATCATAATGGTTCGTTCATGAAGAGTAAACCTTGTATGAAGTCCACCTTGAATCGTGGCCATAGTCAACCTAACAGATAGTCTGGCAAATTTTGTTTAGATCAAGTCATATTTATAGATGCCTAGCATAATTTTTAACATAAATGCTTGCATACGAGTCTGCAACACATTGGGACATTTTCATGTGTGTTTTCTTATTGCATTTATTACTAAGCAGATCTCAACCGTGCATTGCACGGCGGGGGGAACAAATGGTTTAGAACCACTGTTCTATGACACACACACACGCGCGCGCGCACACACACACACGCTCGCGCGCGCACACACACAGACACACACGCGCGCGCACACACACACACACACACACACACACGCGCGCACACACACACACACACACACACACGCGCGCGCACACACACATAACACACTCACACACGCGCGCGCGGGCGCGCACACACACACGCGCGCGCGCACGCGCGCACACACACATAATTGGCCACTTGGGACCGAAATTCGTGAGCAATTTTCGTGACGATTTTTTTGTTATGTGCCATATGAAAGACATGAAAATGTCAAAAAAACAGTCCCACATCAATCCTATAGTAAAGTAGATCAATTTGTAAATCACTGGCCTTTGATAAGATTTGAGCAGACATCCTTGGAGTAGCGCAAACTAGGTACATAATTTATAAACCCGGCATTATCATATTAAACTAACCGATTTGAGCTTCCGGGATTAGTTTTCATATCACACAAATCGAAAATGACCTATTCATCATATAAATCGAAAAATGTTTGAAGGCTTTTTGGAGCTTAGGTACTTAGTACTCAGGTGAGATGAGTACTTTGTCGTGGCAATGGCTCAATGTTTCGGTATTACTTTTGATGCTAGCTGAGCCATCACCAAACTGTACTAGGTAGGTATATTTTAATAATAATTTGTTGTTTTTATTCCTGAGATGTGAGCTATATTTTTCGAGTAGTATTCGCTTCGTTACCGCTCGACTGACTTGTCGATGTAGGTACATACCTACCTATTTGTTTCTTTGGGTCGACGCATCGTTATGGAAGGAAATAGTATTTATGACTCCTTCCGCATCATAATAATGAATATTGTACCCATACTCAATTAAATTACGATTAACACAACGTTTTATGTTTTTACAAAACACTTAGGTATAGTATCCATAATATATGTGACATTAGTAATTTGTTAGTCACGTCGTATTATAATAGTGTTTGAGGTGCATATTACATTACAAAACAGTTCCTTTAATTGCTGGAACCTTGGGGTATTTTTCGTTAAGAGTAGAAAGTAGAATATTTATAGGTGTGTGTATAAAATAGAAATGGGTGATGATTGGGAATTGATGATCCTGGGTTATGTTCTTAGAGTTGCTGCTAAACAACTGAAGTTGTTCTAAACAAAATAACATTTGTAGAAACTTGCCTTATTTTACCACCGAAATTGAAAATGAATTGGGAGGTTCTATACAAATTTTGGAGACTTCAACAAAACTCCTGATTGATTTTAAGAGTGCTGCAATAAGCATCTTGCACTTTCTAATGTTTAGAACAATATCTAAAAACAATTAAATTTGGGTTTTTGAGACCCCCAGTCCCCTCCCAAAATTTTGATTCAACTGACTGCATCCACTCTTCGACGTGACGTCATGTTTCTGTACATTCAACCTCGTCTGATTAAAGTATGACTTAGTCAGGGGAGGGGAGGCACCATTCCACCATCTGACCAAAAACTCTTTTTTATTTGGGCGAAATATTTCACCGTATTTTTAAAATGCTCCACACTCCTAGACTCTTTCTCCATCACAGAAAAGAAATGAATGCAAATAAAAGGGGAGAAGACGAAGTCTCAAAAATTGGTATCCAAGTAGAGATGCGATTTCCAATGACACAAGATTCAGAGTCAGGAATTACTTAGTTCATATCGCTGCCACTAGGTTCACATCCTTATTTGGAATCACGATTAGATATTTATAGTTTTTCCAAGGTTCTTCCATCATCATCTGAGATATTTGAATTTTCGCAGTTGAATGCCACTATTGCCAAACTTGAAGCTGAGAACAACGAGCTTCATTCTAAACTGGCTGAAATGAAGACAGAGAAAAGCATTTTGGACAAGAATTGTAGCATTTTAACTACTAATATTACATCTTTGCTGAAGACTGCAAAGCTCGAAGTTCAACGAAAAGAAAGGACCATTAACGATCTTCGAAAACAGTAAGGCAGTGTAGAATTGTTACTACTTTGGTTAAGAATTAGAGCAAGTTCACTCAATCGAGTATTTGAGGTAGAGCATTAATTTACTGCTCAATTATATATCAATAAATTATTTAAATTATTATACATAAATTATGAATAAATATTTTAAATTCATTGTCTTCAATATCTGTTTTATTTGCAGGTTGAATGAACTATCTCGTCCCTCAACGGGATTGGGTGTGAAAAGACAATTCGAGAATACGAATTACGAACATCGCAATACGGGAATAGTGTCCGATTTGAAGAGGGATTCTAAAATTTGCGAACCTGACAAAAAGAAAACAAGGTTTAATGAATCAGATGGGCTCAAAAACGAGTCTGTTTCAAGAATCGATGAACCTACTAATGAAAATTTGAATTCACTCAAACTTCCACCTAAAACCACCCATGCATCTCAGAAGGAAAATTTACCTCTTGCGCTTAGTCAAAAATTTAATACTTCGGATGAGGCAAATACGAGTCCGAGAATAGCAGCTCCCAGCCTGCCGTCAATCGATTGCCCCACACTATTCTCAGCCAGAATGTACCAAAGGATATACAACAAACATGTCTCACAGACTGATACATTACCTAGCGTGCCTTTAATCCCAACTAGTGGGGCAGAATTACAATCCAGGTATATTCTCTCACTCTAACTAATGATTATTCATGAACCTTATTATTCTTACGGATTTCAAAAACCTATGCACTTTGGTGGCAAGGTGCAGTGAAACCTGTGTATAGTTTACACTCATCGGACCATCAAAAAAGTCTCTAATAGACAGGAGTCCGTTATACACAGGTTATGTTCACGAAAACTCCCGCAGTCGAAGAGGTTTCATTTGATGATCCTCGGTAGTGCAGTGGTCATGTGCATAGTTAAAAAAAGTTTCGCTCTGTCGTTTAGGCATCATATAATTTTGGCCCGTTGCATAGGGTTCGGTACATAGGTAGATAATAGAAATGTGTTATTGTAATTAAATTGAGGCTGATAAGATAAAATTGTCAGTATGTGCTTAATTTCATTTAGAAATACAAATCGTTTATCCAAAGAAAAGAAAAATGAGGGAAATTGTATTTTTCAACTTGAATTTGCTGGTTTCCACCTATTGATGAATAATTAATTGGCTGACTTGTGAAAACCCTTCTTCATCTCCTTTTCTTAAATGAAATTCTTTCAGGCAATTAAGAGCTACTAAATGGATACCAAACGTCTCAATCGGTGAGACCAACACCTCAGTTTCATTTATCTATAATCCGTCCACAGAATGCTGTAAATTCAAAGAACAATGTCAGTAAATCTCCCAATTCAACGAATCATTATCAACGGCTTATAAAAATCAATGGGTATAGAGTGATACTTATAATATTTATGCAATACGTTTAAGGCTAATGTTTCAAATTTTTATCTGATATTTTTATTTGAATATTTCAAATTTTATGGCACTTTGGACACTTGACCTCAGTCAGACCACCCAATCAGAATTGGGGAAAAAAAAATATTAAAAAAAAAAAGAATTTTTCTCAAGCCTCTTGAAAGCATTTTTCCATATACTGGAATATTTTGGTGGTAGATCTTACCTGGCTTTTTATTCTTTGACATCGGTTGTTCACTCATCTCTCTCGTATACTGGAATGACACAAAAATACTCATGCAATGCAATATGATGCAAGACAATGTTTGAATAAGGAGCATCAAAAGTAAAGGAAGACTGAAAGCCACTGGACATGTGACTGAGAGGTCAAGTAATGGGGTAGTTAACCCTTCCAAGGGTTGGTGATTAGCCTGCAACACCCAGAGAATGATCTGGAAGCTCTGGGGAGACAAATTAAAAAAATGGGAGGATGAACTCTACTTATCCATCGCACTTCTAGGGCTTTTAAAAGAGGGGGGGGGGGGGGGGGGGGTGCCAGAGTGTAGGGAAAGCTCGTAATTGACAGGATAAGCGTTTAATATGAGTACCCCATTTTTCCTATGTGGCCAGTGCCAGTACAAGGGGTATGGAGGGGATGGTTAATAGTATAGGGTGTGAGTGGTTCGAAACCAAGCTCTGCTAACATGTAACAGAGAGGTGATGGAATAGAGTAGTTAACCCTTCAAAGGGTTGAGGCTAGTAGCATGCAACGCCCAGAGGATGATTTGGAAGCTGAAATGCTCCAGGTATAATCTCGGGGGTGGAAGTCTCAAAAAACTGGAAGGAGGAACTATCTATATCCATCACGCATGTATGCATATTGTTAAACAGGACAAATGCTTTATCTATAAATATTCAACAATATTTTCAATAAATTAATAATATAATATTCAAATCAAATATAAGTATCGTACAACTACGGGCTTTTTTTGCCCATCGGTCGGAGATATGCATGAGCTCGTTACATTGTTAAACATCCAAAATAGGTTAGTTCGTGATGATCAAAACTGAAAGGAAAGTACAGCAGAAACAAAGGAAAAATAGAAGCACTGTAATCTGGAATCGAGAGAGGCATAAAATAATTTGTAATTACCACCAGTTGAAGGGAGAATGTATGGATATAGTATCGATCAGATTGTCGTTAAGGTTCTTGTAAATTTTACATCGATTATATGTTCTAACAGATTTCGATAGGATATGTGTTGTTTACATGAAAATGAATAGAAACACCAGAAAGTGAAATATCCTTAGATTTAAAGTGAAAATCGGATAGTTGGAGATTAATATGAAAAATCCGTGGATCTACGGATATATCCATGTAGTTGGGAACGCCGATCTCAGTTTCCTTCTATTGCAACTGCTTTTCATCTCAGACATCTAATGATGTAACCAGAATGTAAGATGTAATGATGAACCACCTCTGTTGGTTTTACCAACTGCAGTTTTAAAAAATCGAACAGAGGTTGGTCGTTCTGTTCTGTTGATAGTCCGTTACGTCTGAGTCTATTACGTTCAGGTTCGTAGAATTGGCGATCTTCTCGCTGGGACCTAATGTATTTGTCACTTTATATACATAGATATGTACCTAACGAACTAATAAATATGCTAGGCAACTTTTACATCACAGGATCGCTGTTAAGGTACCAACTTGAGTTTACTGCTGTTACTTGTCCAAACTCCATTCATAGTCGCCCTTATCCGAGGTCATCTTTTCAACTAGTCCCCAAATAGACAATTTAGTTTAAGATTTCTTGTTAAACAATGGTCTTCAGAGTTTATTATCGGAATACCTACCTTAGTTATTGTTATTATTTCGTTTTCCAAATAGCAATGAATTTATTTATAATATTGCATAGTCCACTTGTTGCTCATGACTACCTGCCTCGATGTCAGTATCAAGGTTTCTTAATTTCTATCTTTATTTCAGGATTCCTGAAGATAAAAGTAATGAACCACAGAAGCGTGCCATTGAAAGTGGAAAGATTGTTCTCAAGACTCCTGAAACTACTGGAAAGCTGATCAGCTGTTCTTCATCTCGGACATCAGTGACCTGCTCTAGCTCAGATACTTCAGCTACAAAAAATAGCAATTTGACTGGTATCAAGTATAATTCTTGGGCTCAAAAACTTGAATCAAGCACCCATTCGGTAAGTGGTCCAATAAAGATAATCAGTAAAAGTATTCCAAGTAAAGATCAACCTCCATCTGAATCCTCCAAAACTAAAATTGACGTAGGCATTGATATAAGTGTTACACAACCTTCAAAAGTTCTTGTTTCACAAGCGGTGCAGTCAAGGAAATCTCGAGAATCGACTCCTGACATAAAAAAGCGGAGTCATCCTTCTGAAGAGAGCTGCAAACTTGCTAATTCGAATGATCCTGTATTGAAATTGCCGTCAAGTTTGAAAGGAAAGAGTGGATCTAGGAACATGTTTGTCCCGATATCCAACTCTTGGGGCTGTTTGAAATCTACATCTGTTGTATCAGTTGAGGAAAGCTCTTCAAATAAACACCAACAGATGGCAAATAGTGAACTATGTTCAGTTACCTCGGAGCTTTTGGTAAAAATTGATGATGACAAATTTGATGAAAGAAGAAAACTGATGTTGGACGTCTTTGGTAGTCCAGTAAAATGGGCTGATGACTGTTCTTCTGATTCAGTTAAAGTTGAAGGAACTGCTGCTGTCAATCGCAAGAAAGTTTTTTACAGTATTTTTGGCAGCCCTTACAAAAATGGTGATTCTTGCTCATCAGAACCATGTAACTTCTCTTTACCTCCCGGTGCCTATGAAGATTCCTGCTGGACTAATCTGCCTCCTGATAAAGCTTCACCTCGGCCAGCTATGCCCCCGACTTCTCTCGTTGACTCGTCAAGCAATCCTGTTATTAGAGAAAAAACTTCGCTGTCCACATCTGGTAGCAATGAGCTTGTTAATGGAAAGAAGGAAGTATATCTTCCTCCACCAGTTCTTCCAGTTGTGAAAAAGGTCCCTTCTGTATTCTCGCCATTAAAGGATAGCAAGAATGCAACATCTCTTCCTAGTGCAACTCTTGATGATAGGTCAGCCACTGGCATATGTTTTCCTTTCAAATCTACCACCACGTACGAGGATTCAGTTCTGGGTCAGTTTGATGATACAGCTCAATTCGTTTCAGCATTAGCTAAAGTTGACACCAAAATTTCACCCCTAAGCACACCTTTAAAAGAACCAGACCTCACCAGCGAATCAAAAACAATCGATTCTACACCATTGACCAATCCAACTTCGTTCAAAGAAGTATTCCAAAGTAAGATTCTTCATGATGCTCCAGCAGTTTCATCATCTGAAACCCTCACAGTGGATAAGAATAAATCTCCTATTCCATTTAGTAAAGAAGTTACCAATACAGGATCTGAACCTTCCTGCTCTATCAGTATGAAAAGTCCCCAAACTCCTGAAAAATCTCCTCAACACAAAATAGATGTATCTAACATCAATGGGACAGTTAGACAATCCATTACAAGCAACGAAGTTGTAGACCCCCCCTCTGTGTTATCTTCTAAATTCATTCATCGTTCTAACTTCTCATCATCTTCTGTATTCAGTGTAAGCTCTGATTCAAATCTTGACAAACCTATAAACGTCCTCCAGCCTAGGAAAATTCCAAGAACCGTTGCTAACAAGCGCAGTTCAATGGCTACAAATGGTTGTGGCAACGATGTTAAACTGAATCCTAGGATTGCTATCCCTGATGCCTTCATTACAGAGCAGGAAGAAAGAGTCCGCCAATGGGAGAAGAACCACTCGTATGAGTCTACTTTGAAGAGTGGTTTCACACCCAAAATACCTAGTCCCACCAAACACCACCTGAAAATACAGAGCTCCAGCAGTGACGTGAAGACATTTAGTCCACCTAAATCTCAATCAAAAATGTCGAGCCCTATCAAAAACAGAAAGAAAACTACCTCACCTTCTAGAGAGGAATGTTCATCTCCGATTGTTCCAAAAGGTCCACTGAAAACAGAGGTTATAAATCGGCTCCAACCAAAGCGAGTTCCAAGACATGTAGTTACCGCTAAGAGGAATGGCGAAGCATTGCGGAAGAATGTTGCGGCTCTTGCGAAGCCTACTGGAGTCAACACTACCGTACCTAATCCGCTTGAAGTTAAACATCCTCTATCGCCTAATGACCCTTCGTGTACAACTGATACTACTATTAAGGCCTTGGACATGATTCGGTCAGTTATTGCTAAAACTGAATCAGTTAATACTACACGTACAGAAAAAAAAGATACGGTTGATGGTTTAGAGGAAAAACTAGAACCTGTCAAAATTGAAACACCAACTGCGAATCTCAATCCCTCCAAATCCAATGGCCTTGTTACAGTGAAATGTGAGCAACAGTCTCTTAAATACGTTGAAGGGGTTTCCCTAGTAAAATCCAACAACTCAAGAAATTCTATTGTTTCGAAGGTATCTGCTTCTTCAACATCCCAATCACCAGCCATTGCGCCTATAGTTAGAAGGGTAGGTGATTTCAAACGGTCGTCATCACTTAAAAAATCTGTTGGCAAGACTGAAGGTAATGCAGTTATACCATTTAACAATACGTTGAGTACCTCAGAGCATTTGCAAGATCTCCGTCCCATTGCTAAAAATAACTTACCATCAAATCGTATGGTCATCAGGAGAAAGAGCGCTCTTAACTTATGCAACAGTTCTCAAAGTAACGAGTCAAGAGTTATCAGTAAAACTCCTATCAAGTCTTCTCAGACTCCTATCACAAGCTTCACAAAGGAAAAGGAGGATGATGCTCAATTTCGAAGAACTCAGATATCTGATACAATTGTTCCTAACAAGTGGAGAATTTACCGTATTGAACTCGAAGATTTCCAAAATAGGTATGAATGTATTACTTCTAGTTTTTCAAGTAACGATCCTAGAGCGCAGCCTAGGTCTTTCAAGTCACGAAATCTACCAATTTTAAAATGTAGAGACGATTTTAAGGAGAGTAATTCACATGAGTCAAAAGTAGCTGACCATCTAATTGAAGCCGAAGTAGCTGCTAGTTCAATGCTCAGGTGTCCAAATGTATTTTCACCGAATTTGTCAGCAATAAGTCGAGACTGTGTAAGAGGTGTTGCAAGGAGCCAGGCTGATTTGACCCGCACTTTTGTTACTTCAACGCCTCAAATGAAAGCTGGGCGAGGACTGCCAACTAAGGAACACCATATCAAAAACGAATCCCGTAATGTTTTTGAGGGTGAAACAAATCTTCCACAACAGAGTTTGCATAATTCGAATGAAATTGCATTAGGAACTCAAAGGAAGACTGGAAGACCTGCAGAAAGAATTCGGTCTTCTTCCAGAATAGCAAATAAGGAAAGTAAACGCTCTGCTGTTACCCAGGCCGTACTTTCACCCCCTCAGGAAAATTACAAGGAACCTAAAATAACATCGGGATCCAGGAAGTCACCGAGATGTACTGAATCATCAGCAGCCGGGAAATCTACGGAAGCCTCTTCAGATAAGGAAAAAGTGTCGATCGATTCAACATTTACCGACCCCAAACCAGTCATCCTTAGTGAATCAAATTATACCAGTTCGCCGGCCCTAGAAAAGAAAGTGTCTTCTTTCTCTCAAAGTGCTAGTACAACTGTTCAGCCTGTACTGATCAAGAGAAAAAGGAGGAATCCGAATTTTTCTAGTATCACGAATGTTCATTCAACCAAACAGGTGACTATCCAGAGAAAAGGAAAGGCCATATTTACCGTTAGCAGCTGTAGCCCCGATGTGATAGTTGATGGTAAAGAACATAAATGATTTTTTTGGAGTCCTCAATGGTTGGAAAATAATGGCCATTATTAATTCCAGCCCATTATGTTTTTTTTATGTGGCTTGGAGTTAGGTATGTATTATAGTGTAAATAGCCTGAGTAAAATAGGTTGTACATAGATTAGTCATTTTTTATTTTTTATTGTTGATTAATATTAGAGTTGAAGAATATCCTTCTTTTAAATATTAAACCAAGAAGCCAAATTGTTTTATTTTTAGTTATGAAACTTAATTTCCAATGTTTGTAATTATAATATACAACTGTTGACCTTGAGTGCAATCTGTTCAAGAAATCCAAAGAATATAAATGCATGATGTTTACTTATTAGAAACTTGTACCTACCTTATGCTTCCAATTACAGCACATATCAGGATATGTGCTGATTTACCTTGTTGTACAGCAGCCTGGAACTATTTGTGTTATAGGTACTTGGTAAGTGAGTATAAGATACCCACTTATTGTCAGAGTTTTTCTTTTCCCCACAGTTTCAAACGTCGAGCCATGTGAACTTTTAATATGAATTCCTTAAACATGTAGAATATAGTGTCCAATCGATCTCATGCCATTTAATGTACAGCGAAGTACCTAATACACTTGTATACATTTTATTTAATAAGGAATATTTAATTTGTATGCGTATTCAAGTTATTACTTTCTTTAAATTAATCTAGTTGACAACTGCACGATTAAAACCTCTGACGCGAGGCTTCACCAAGACAATTTGAGGGCTTCCAAAGCCTCACGATCGGAAATGAAATCGGGGGCGAGATTAGATTTTACTTCCCTCGAAGATTTGATTAGTAATTTGTATTTATGAAAATTCTTCCCCAAAAACCCATGAGGAATTGCCTCAACTCAAAAATCAGATGGAAGCCATCACCCAACTCGAATTTTTTTTTTTTTTTTTTAAATGATGTTTCAAAACGTTGCAAAATGTTTAATAACAAAACGCATTGTGTTTTTTATATCGGTATTTCTAAAATCAATATTACGAAACGAGTAATTTATAATTCCTTTGTTTATTTTCCATCACATACATATGTATGATACAGAGTGGCAGGGGATATGTGTTTTTGTCTAACTCTGCATCTAAAATATCGGCAACCGAATATTTTTATCTCAATCCGTACTCGAGATATGATTTTTTAAAAGGTTTTTTCAGGAATACCGTGTTTTTTTCATTTTAAACTCGAATTTCTCCACTTTGCCTCATTTAATTTTAACTTTCGACCTCATTTTCGGTAACAGCATTAAATTTCCTATAAGAATAGTGTACTTGGGTTCTTGAAAAGTACCATCCGAAGACCCTCACATCAGCTCAAACATTGACGATTTTGAAAAAATAATTTTTCTGAAAATCTTTAAAACTTTACTACTTTTCCAAAACGAATCCTGGAAACTGGAAAATCTCATGAAAACTGCTTCATCAAATACTCTTTCCAACGGTATAATCAATTTTACTTTTATTTTGTTATTAAGGGGAGAAAATTGTGTTTTAATGTTAAAAAATGTGGGTTTTCCAATGAAATTGTTGGTTTTCTCGAAAGATGACCCTCCATGAACCTATGAGTATGGGGTCGGTTGATATGTATTTTTTCACGCTGTATCGAATGGTAACATTTGTAGATCTCTCCAACTCCGTTATAACCGACTTTTACACTTGAACTCGCAAATGTTTAGTTTGTTTGCTACGCTTAAATGTATGTGTTTTGGGGTAAAACTAGTTAATTCAAGTGTAAAACTCGATTATAACAAAGTTTTCAGAAAAAAATTTTCGTCACTTATCCCCTGCCACCCTGTATATGAATGCACACAGTCATCGAACAAAAATGTTATTGCGAAATCATCATTCTCGGTCATCAAATTGCCAATGTCAATAATTCATGTTTCTTATCAAAACTATCCGACAACAGCTCCAAGTCAATAAAGTTGCTTCTCAATTCTATTAGGGTAGGCCACCTACCTACTTATTTTCTTATTTCCTTCTATACATTCTATACTTCCACATTCTTTCTTCGTATTTAGTTTCTGTTTTTTGTCAATATGAAACCATTTGGTTCAATACGACTCATGAAAATAGAAAATAGCATTACTTACTTTTTGGGTGGGGGTGAATAATTTCCGAGAGGTACCTCCCATACCCAGGAAGCCCACGGTATCATTTAAAATTGATTTTTATGGGTTTTGTAGGAAAACTATAATCCAATAATTTTGCTTAGGATTGGTCTGAGAAATTTACATTTATTACTTTTTAAAAATAATGAGAGTAGATTTCATCCTGAAAATTTTGACACCATCCATACTTTTTACAATGATTGATTTCCTTTTTAGGAGATTTTTATTTAAAAAAAAAGAAACTATTGCAATGGCTCCAAAAATGTTTAAATTTAAAATTTTCAACATTTTCATTGGGGGAATTCGTTTTGAGGTATTCCGAAATTATTCTAGGATTTTAACGCCTTTTCATGGCGTATTTTTTCAACGCTTTGTATTTATCATTCTTGAAAATAACTCCCACCGATCGCAAAAAAAAAAAAAAAAATCTTTCGCCTAAAATCAAGCATTTCAAAAGAGAGGACGAGTTCGTTGGGCAGCATTTTTTGAGCACCAACTATTGCTCAAATTTCAAAAAATGTGCTTGAAAAATACTAAAAAAAAAGGCACAAAAACTGCTAAAAGACGTAAATTTGATCATTTTGACAGACTACTTATTCCTTGGAAAAAAATTTTCAACCATAAACTAGTAGGTACATTTAGAATTTTTTGTAGAAAATCGTACTGAAAAATGTAATTGGATTTCATTAAAATGTGTTTCAAAATAAATAAAAAATGGTAAAAATTCAAAAATTTGTGAGAATAGCTGAATTTTATTTAGAAAGGGAGTTTTAGCCATGAAATATGGCAGTTGATAATTTCAGTGCACACAAAGTGTTCAAATTTCAAATGATTTAAGATAAATACCTATGGTACAATAC
This sequence comes from Adelphocoris suturalis, assembly GCA_030762985.1. NCBI lineage: Eukaryota > Metazoa > Arthropoda > Insecta > Hemiptera > Miridae > Adelphocoris > Adelphocoris suturalis. The sequence goes on along the minus strand of CM061041.1, from coordinate 82,873,727 downwards.
TAATATCTGTAGTAAGATAATTTTAAAAAATTCGCTCATGCGGTCATGCTACATGACTGTAACTCTTTATAATTTTTCCGTTCAGGTCGGAGCGGTGCGGTGACGTAATTTGTTGTCTAAATTTTGAAAAATCGTAGAATGAAAACTGCTTAAGAGTGTGCAGTTAGTATCTGTGTTTTTAGAATTTCATCTGCTTTCCTTTAAAAAAAGAAAAACTAACACCTGGCATAGAAAACCTACCTCTGATACTTACCTGAATTTTAGTTGTCTTTCTTATGATTATATGAGGAAAATTCAGAAATGAGTTGCTTTTTGCAACCATACATCAAGAATTTAATATAGGTAGGTACTATTTAAATTTATCAATCAAGAGTATTGTGCTGTAAATGCGCAATAATTGGCTTGAGCCTTCTAATTAAACTTAGTAAACTAGGTTATAATGATGGAATTCCGTTCGGAACTGAAAATCATCAATAAGGGTTATTTGAGAATTACTGAATTTGAAATAAAAAAGTTCCAGTCATGCAGCATGATCGTTTGAGCGAAATTTCGTAAATTATCATATTATATACTGTTAAATTGTTTAGAAAATTTGAGCTTTTTGAGTGCAATGAAATTTTTAACTTATAATTTTGTGGCAAAAACGTATTCTAAATAATAATCTCCTATTTAAATAGAGGTTTTGAATTTTTAGTTTTTTTTTTGCAGTTTTTATCGATTTTTTAAAATTTTTCACGCTGAATCGAATGATTCAGATTCTGCCTTACAGATCTCCCCAAATCCGTTATAACAAGAGTTGACAAGACACTAGTTCGCACGACCAAAATGAAACTGGTTTGTCCGCATACGTACATCCGAATGCGGATCGTGCGAACGATTGGAGTTCCTAGGCCAATTAGGACACATCCCTTCTGTGAAAAGGTTTTTTCGCATGCGTTAATGCGGAGTATTATTATTATTGATACGGGGTATTATTGTATTAATACGGAGTTCGTACGAACTGGACGACGCGTTTACAAATCAACCCCCCCCCCCCCCCCCCTCCTTTGTACGATCACGGTCCAATTAGGACATAAGATTAAACTCTAGAATTCCTTTCAGAATGCATCAAAACGGATTTCGATGAAGCAGTTTTTCAAACAATTTTTATTTTAAAATTTTTTGAGCCATTGCAACAATTGCTCAAATTTCATTTTCTAGGAAAATTCTGATTCACTTAGATGTCCCATTCAAACAGTATCCCTCAAATACCGTTAGAAAGCTCGGAACCCCTCAAAATGTCGGAGTTTTCATGGTTTTATGTATGAAAACTGTTCAATAGCTCCCTGGTACATTGAATGTGTGTTGGGAAAGTAGGTAGGTATCTACCTAATGCGAAGCATTTTATAGGTATCGGCCAAGTAGAGTTTTTATTTTCGTGCTCGGAACATGCTAGTTGTAAAACATGTATTATTATTTTATACGACATAAGTAGCTGGTGTCGATTTAGTTTTCTTTTAATTTGAAATTTAGCGGGTAGATATGGTTTCGGTTCCCATAAAGACGGTCCTTAAATATTGGAGCAAGTAACGGTTAATTTCTTCGCCTACGTATTGACTTGGGCCCTGTTGTGAACTCGCCAACACCTTGGCGCAGAGCGAACTTTTGTTTGTTTCCTTCAAAAAGTGCAAGATTTCGTCGATCAAGTTTCAATCAATTTTATAGTACAAAATCTATTTTTTATTGGTTATATAACGCTCGTTTTCAATTTCTCATTCTTTCCATGGTTATATGTAGGCATGTTACTGATATTATTAGTCTGGTTTTTAAGTACCTACCTACCTATCCAAGAATTGAAATCACGTGTAATCCTAAACGTATTCTTGGAAGTGTAACATGTATGTTTTTCTACCTCTCACCGTATTTTTGACGTTGTGGTATATTATGCTACAAACTATGTTGCAAACAAATTATTTTACTCTAGTCACGAAAATGTATTAAGTAGGAGATCTTTGAGTTGGGTGTTTTGTCCAATCGCCTAAATAATGCGGTAGGTACCAGGGATGGAATCACTATACGCAATAAAGGAAAAACTGGGAAAATCAAGGAAACAAATCATGGACCTCGTTCTAGCTGTATTTATATTAGTTTTGGCACATGTCAGGCACACTCCTCCTGAATTCCTTTATTGCCGAAATAAAGTGCCTTGATGGGTTTGGCACATAGCTTCTTCGTATCCTCATGAGTATATATAGAGCCTTGAAATTTTTTACATGGGTAATCATGAAAGCTCACAACTTGGACAAAAATAGCACGAATTACGATACTGTCATAATGAAGTTCATAGTGTGCGATCAAATCGCTTTTTTTCTTATTACGCTTCTACTTTGAATCAAAAAGAAAACTGAAGTTATTGAAAAGTTGCTTGATAGGTGTTACATTTACGCATATAGTGAGTCTGGAGCGATGAAATTCATTGGGGACCATCTGCAGCCTAACCCGTTCAATCCCTCAAAATTTCATCGAAATCGGATGAAAACTTTTGAAGTCATGCTTGTTACAAGAATTTGAGGTTCACGCATGGTGCAGCTGCTACTAATGATACGATCGTAATGAAATTCATGTGGGATAAAAATTGTGATTTCCCAATTACCCTCCGAATTTGAGCGCAACCGGACGAATGAGAAATTGTCGCTTGATGGAGTTTACGTGTATGCTTGCGCAGTGAAAACTGAGTTTTTGTGTGGTGAAATCCGCCGCCCAACGCTCACTATCCCAGAAAACGGTAGGACATAATGCTTGTTACAAGGATTTTAGAGTACATCGAGCATGCACATATTAATTACACGATTACGAAAACGTTGATGTAGGATGATTAAATTGTATTTTCTCGACTTTCCTCCGAATTTCAGCGAGATCTGACAATTGGGCAGTCAAAAAATGATGCTGGATGGACTTAAAATTTGGGCCTGAGCAGTGTGAAGTATTGATTTGTGGATGAAACAGATAGGGGTCCTTTTAGAGTCTAATTTGCACATTCCCTGAAAATTTAATCAAAACTGTCGTGACATGACTTTGATCCCGCCATGTTTCGTCGAAGTTATTGCTTGTATATTACCTATATCATATTACTGCATTAGGTAGGTATATCTATGCATAAATAAGGGTCAGAGGGTCCTCATTTGGACATTTTGGACAAAAATGAGGATGTGGGCTGAAAGGTTTGAGAAATCAGAGGGGTTTTGCCTATTCCGTGCTGTTCTCTGTATTGGAATAGTGAATTGAAAGTGAAAATAGTGATTTATAGCTATATTTAATTATTTAGTTTCAACCTTGGGGTACCAAGTAAATAAATTGCGAAAATACTATGATAATAGTTACAACTACAACCTTTCTGATGGGTTTGACAAGATGTTAATTTCCGTTTTATTTCCATTTCTTTACTGTTTGTTTCTGACACAGTTTGATGTATTGGCATTAATAATTCAGTGTTTTTTTTTTTTTTTTTTTTTTTTTTTTTTTTAACTTTTGCGCGAGTATATCACTTCACTTGCTTCATCTTACGAGGGGAGTATCCAATTTGTCTTGCTTCAATCTCTATAACCTTTCAACATCAAAAACGTTGCAAATTATTTCACAAGAATTATTATATTTGTTTGCATTACCCCCTTCTACGCTGATCACTGGTATATAGATGTTTTTTTATTGAAATAAAAGAATTATATATATATAGGTATATAAGAGGACTCTTGCATTTCTCTTAGGATTGAAGACCGCCTCGCTCTCACTGTGATGCCCACCTTCCTTATAAGAAATCAAGTGTTTGTCTCTGATAGGCCCACACACGATCTCAGGGTTTCTTTCAACTCCTGTCTCAATCCCCCCTCCCTTTAGGGAGCTAACGGATGAACGTGCAGCACTCAAGCAAGGAGGTACATCAAGTTAGACAGAGGAATACCACAACCCTTCACTCTCAGTATAAAGGAAATAGAACCCGACCAAGCTAAATCATTATAAACACTTTTGCATAGGCAAATAGAGATCGTAGGAAGAATAACACCGTACACTCTCACAGGAAAGGATATTGAAGCAGAAAAGAAGGCACGAGTTCAGTTTGAAATGAAACGGATGCCCGTTAGCGCTCAGCAGCCCTTTCCAATGGAGCTTCACACAAAGGGGTTAACACGACCTGATATCGGGGACCCTAAATCAGGCCTGATCGCCATCCCTGAAATCTCGCTCCTGGGCACGTTTTGGGGAGGGGTGGCAAGTAAGGTGATCAGGAGAGATTTCTAACGGATTTAGGGAGGAAAGGTGGGGATACACTAGGCCCCGACCACTTCTGTTTGTGAACGGGACGTGTAATGCTCCACCTGGAGGATCGTTCTGTCCAACTTCTCAATCCTTTCAACCCTTGTTCGCACCTTGTTTGTCTTGTACTTTTGAGTGATGGAATCGTCAGAACAAACAGAAAAAGTCGTTTTGACGGAAATGATAGAGGTTTATAAATCCTACTTCCCGTGCCTTATTACAATGTTCAGCTTAGTGGATCTAGTTAAGTTGATATCGGGGAAAAATACCGACATTTGAAAAATAAATCGTTTTAGTACTTTATCGTATAAAATCGATATATCGGTCATTTTTCTTTAACAGCAGTAGTACGAATAACTTGTTGAAAGAAATGAATGCTTTCAAAATATAATACTACCGTCATGGCACTCGCGAAGCCTTTAAACTACATTTTCATGCCTGCAGTTCTAAACACCAACTACATTTGCAAATATTTTTAGAGTTAATTAGACTTTTTGGATTAGATGGATTCAAAATTATAAAGGCTCTTCAATGAATAGCTGTAGAGTACCTGCTATGTTTTGAGGAAAAAAAGGAATGGTCATAATAATAATCTTTTTGTTTTGGGTTGTGGGTCTTTGCCTTTGTTTTCTATCGCTCTCAACTCAGTTCCACCGGTGACCCAGCTAGCTGTATCTGATTTAAAATTAGGTAATCCTCCGTAGATTCGAGATCACTGGCTGGAATTTGGATTTATTTTTGAGCTTTCCAGGAGACAAAAAATATCTGTTTCGATATTGTAAAAATAATATTGATATATCGTAGGAAAATATATCAATATTTCAAGTAAAAAGAATCGGTATTTCGATGTATCGATATGTTTTGAACATCCCTAGCTAGAGCTCGAATGAGTATCGTGCTTTAATTGTGATGCCACAATTACAGTTAGTTTATTACTGACCCATCTGAACGAATGGCAAAATACTTGTCGACTCATTTTATGTAGCAACTCCAGTAAAATTTTCGAGATCAGGGCGGTACTCATCAGACACTATCCTTGTCAGCTTACCGAATAATATTGTTGGGCAGTGAGTTGTTGTCTGAACATGCCGTAGGTATATTCATTTGTACCTACATTAATTGAGGAGCTGACATAGAAAAGCAGTTAAGTCCAAAAATCAAATTTCATTGGAACTCCATCTGAACTCTTATCAGATTTGTTGGACATAATCTCTTCTCCATGCAAAGGTCACACATTTATTCAAGGTGCGATCTAGCAAGGACGGAAGGTCCTAAGGCTTTTCCCACACCGTTGGCGTGACTGTTACTTGCACTTCGGAGAAAAAAAATTTTCTTTCGATTTTTGGACTTAACTGCTTTTCCATGTCAGCTCCTCAATTGTTAGCTTATTATTATTCTTACTAGGTACTTTGTTTATCAATGATCATGAGGGTTTGATTTATTACTGACCACAATAACTATCAACAAAGTAGTTGCATCATAATACAAGCATCCTGATTCAGGGGGGGGGGGGGGGGGTGTTCTGTAACTTTATTTCGATGTAAAAACTTTTCCACAGTTGAGAAACGCCACCATATTTGCCTTTGAGTACTTCTCCAGGTGTCTATAAGCCTCTAACTCGAAAAAGGCCATTATGTTTTGCCTTAGATAACTTCTTCAGCTGTACTGTATGTCAGTTATACTTCTCCACCCTGGAAAACTTTTTACAACCTTCATAGGTGGTTATAAGATTTACAAGAAGAGGTTAAGTGTATTCACACTGAGATTTTGGTGTTTCCTCGTTCTCTATCTCTCAATAATTCATTGAGTTATATTTTTTATTATTCATGCATTGAGTATAAATTTAATCCATGTGTTTAATGGTCATTAATGTTGAAGTGAAGAAAAAAAGAAATTGGTAAGTATTCGTTTTGCCGCCAAAAGAGTTTAACCTTGGTGGTTCTGGCGGTAGTGCCTGAAACTAAGTACTCTAGGTTAGTTTCCTACTGTTGTTTTGCCTGTTGGTGGAAAATTATTCCTGCGGAAAAGTAGTTCACTGCGGGTTATTTCTCGAAAAGTTACAGACCCCCCCCCATGAGTCTGAAGTGTACACGACAGTTTGATTTCAAGGTATCTAATCATTATAGTTATTATATGGATACTTTTCAATAGTAGTCAAGTTTGATTACACGTGCACTGTCCTCTTCTTAAAAATGTTCTCTCTTGCTCTAGAGGTATTGTCAGTGGTTGCCAACTATTTTAATTAATAGGTAGTACAACTATTATTCAATTGTTATTGTTACTTTTTGTGATTAGTAATTTAATTCCAACGATCAATGAATAGTACAAACAACTCATAACTATCAAAATAATTGGATGGTTTGTTACCATTTAATCGAGATCAAGGTTAAATTAAGTACCTTCCTACTGTGGTTTGGTTTGACCTCTCCCGTGTCGTCAGTTAATGTACTCCGTTCTTTCCAATACCTGTACTACTCCAGAAATAAATGCGATGCCCGATAGATTTTTGTATTTTCTTTATAAGTACCTATACCTATTTAAAACCTATTTTTCTGAAATATTTAGCGACTCTACACTCCTCCTCTCCCCACCACGTTGTGAAGGGGTTGTGTGGAGGGGGGATTGTACTTGTTCCTTGGTACACATACATGTTTAAAAAAAATGTATAACTTTTTTCTCAAATTGGAGTGTGCTATGTAATGTAGACTGATTTATGGTGAATAAATAGGATGGCCCAAATACAACTCAAAATTCCAGTACTTATATCTACCAAGTTTTTTGGCTCCATCACAGTTAATATTTCTAGATTTAATGGTAGGAATATCATAAAATCACAGCTATCGTTTTGTTGGTTTTTATCATTTTGAAAAAAGAACCTTTGTAATAATTGTCCAACAGAAAAACATTTTAACCACCCCTAAAAATTTGTTGGTTCTCGTTTCATAATGTAGTAGACTCTCTTAACTGGCCACCTTGGGACCATTGTTCATTTCTAATAGAATGGACAATTTCATAATCCACGATGACTTAAACATTGGTTCAGTGTGCGCCAAAAATCCACTTCCACTCCCAATTCTTATTAAATTTTTTTGAGTGACCACAATAGGCTCCAAAATTGTAGTGTATGTCGTACCCCAAGCTGTAAGACCATACTGCGATACAGATTGTGCTAAAGAATAATAAATTGATTTCATAAGTTTTAAACTTATAATCAGGCTGGATTTTCTCGATCACTGAGTTAAATGTAAAATGTTTCGGGTTTCTCGTGACCAACCCTCGAGAAACCCGAAACATTTTAAACTTATAGTCTTTTTAAATGAGAAAATACAAAAAATAGCTCACGGAGTCGTTTGTTAACGTAAGTAAGATTGGTCGACCATTTCATATCACTGAAAAGGTGGCAATGAAAGTTATAGGGGACCGTCTAGAAGCTAATCCGCACAATCCATGAAAATGTCATCAAAATCGTTCTATTAGACTCGGAGTTTTGCCTGTGTCAATCAATATTAGTTTCGTGCAATCGCAGTATAATTTATAAGGAATTTATGTAGAACATATACTTACCCATTACCTACCGAGTTTGAACGAAATCGGACCAACAGATGATGAAACATATTGGTAAGTAATGCATGCATTACAGGGACGTTCCTATGAATGGATTTTATATAATTTTGGTGAGAGTTAAAAATAAGAGAAAAAACGAAAACATCATGACTTCTCGGACTCCCCCCCCCCCCTCCATTAACTCCATCCACCGAAAGCGAATTCCTATCATGAGTATGAAATTTGAAACTCCTGACATAATTTACAAAACTAGACCAAATTGATAATTGAATTTTAAAAAACGCTGCAAATTATTTCACAAAGGTTTATTATTTTTTCAATTGAGTATGATCATAGTTTTAGTTGGCTAGCTTACGTCATAAGGCCCGTCCAGACTCCTCGGCGTGTCCTATTTCGAGTTGCCACAACCCATACTTCTATAATTATATACGCATGTTTATATTTCTCGATTTGAGCTCCTATCTATTCAAATAGTTATTGCCTTAATAATATCATTATCTAACTACGTACGCAAAGTCGAGAGGATATGTTATTAAATATGCGTAGGAAAAGCTTTGGTATTAACACACAAATATGACCTTGAAAAAAACATTATATTCATGCCTCGAGGGAACGCCGGCGCCGTATCCACCACAAGGTGCCGCGGCGCCGGCGCCTCCTCTCACTCCACCCCCCGCTCACCCCCCCTCACCGCCCACCGTGACCCCCTGCCAAGCGTGCCAGGCGTGCGTGCGTGCGTAAGTCTAACAAAGCCTTGAAATGACACTTTTTCGCCCGTTTTTGGCCCATAGCATCTATGCGAGTAAAGCGATCGGGATGGTTAAACGTTAGGACCAACTAGACCCCAAATGGAGTCTATGGGCGAAAGGACGGGTTTTTTAAGTCAATTCTTAGGCCTTTTATGGCCCGGACGGCGAACGGCGGACGGACATTTCAAATTTGGATTCTACGCACCTTGAAACGTAAAGTGACAAAGTTTGAGGGGGGGTTATAAAAATTTTTTGCTATACGATCACATAGGCTTATTATTGGGAATAATAAACCAAAATGATCACTGAAATCTGACGAGAATAATTGAAACATCACGATTTATTAGGTACTATTATCCCCCTCCATTCACCCTCTTCCGTAATGAAATTCGAAACTCTTGATATAGGTAGGTACCTACCTTCCAAAACTAGCCCGAAATCTGAGTTGAACGAAAAATTAATCGTGAAAATCTGACGATTAGTTAAAACATCATGATTTATTACTATTACCCCCTGCATTCACCCCCTTTCATAATTGAATTTGAAAATCCTGATATGCGATCCACAATTAAACCGAATTTATAGTTGAAAAAAAAAGAAAGAATCACGAAAATCGGACGAGAATTGTTAAAACACCACGATTCATCAGCTTTACCCCCTTCAATGAATGGTGGGAGCTTTACCCCTCCCATGATGAAATTTAAAACTCCTGACACGTTCCAAAACTATATCGAATTCTTAAAGGAACAAAATAAGAATCACAAACATCGTTCGAGATTTTTGTCCACCCCCCTCGACAGTAAATCCGAAATTCCCAAGGTTTATTGCACAACTAGACTAAAATTGGGATCAAACAAAGGAAGAATCTCGAAAATCAGAGGAAAATTGTGGCCTAGGCAGTGTCGGCAAAATTTGTCACACACACACAGACATACACCTATGGTTTTTTCACGGATTAGGTCTTTGAATGGTCTGAAACAGATTTGAATGTGGTTATTTTTTTTCTCATGCTTGGGTTGTCCCCTACTCCCCTGGATCAATTCCAATAGATCGTCCCTCTTAAATAAGAAGCCCATGCCTATATGACCTAGCTTCTGAGTGACGTCCTAAAAATCGTCGTTATGAGAAATTTGCGCATGCGCACAGGCTACTATTGAGTCAACGGCATTGAGCTAACCCGCACAATCCCTGAAATTTTCATCAGAATCTGACTTAAACTGGTAGGTGTAGTTTTGGGCGTGACGAGGATTTACCACAACAGACAGAGACACGGAACCAAAATTGAACAGCAAGCTCTAAAATGCAAAAAGCAAGGGGAAATTTCGATTTTGCAGGACATGAATTTTTTCGATTTCAATCACAAACTCAAAGGTTTTTTTACCTAAGATAGTGAGGAAGCAAAATAACCGCATTCAAATCCGTTTCAGATCATTCGAGACCGTGAAAAAACATAGGTAAGTAATGCATGCGTTACAGGGACGTCCCTATGAATGGAGTTTATATATTTTGGTGCTAGTTGAAAAACAAGAAAAAAACAAAAATATCATGACTTCTCGGACCACGTTTTTCCGACTTTATTTCATCCATTCCCCCTGTTCCATCGCAGTATTAAAAATTTCCGAAATTTGTTCCATAACTAGACTAAAATTGGAATCGAACAAAAAAAAGAATCTCGAAAATCGGTTGAGAATTGTTGCCTGGGCAGCGTCGAAACAATTCGTCACACAGACATACTCCTATGGTTTTTTTTTCACGGATTCGGTCTTAGATTGATCTGAAACGGATTTGTATGTGGTTATTTTTTTTTTCTCATGCTTGGGTTGTCCCCTACCCGCTTGGACCAATTCCAATAGGTCGTCTCTCTTAAATAATTACGGTGAATCGTGATATTTTAACTATATTCCTCTGATTTCCTAGGCAGTTTTTATTTTTTGTTCACTGTCGGTGGAAGGGGTAAATAGAGAGGGGGGCTAATTCCCAAAAATCATATTTTTGTTTTTTCCCCTTTATTTAATTTTCACCTTTTGGTGGATGGATGGATTGTACATACTTCTGTATATATACAATCCATTCTTAGGGACGACCCTGTAATGTATGCATTACTTACCAGTATGTTTCAAGGTCAGTTTCCTCCGAGTTTAGGGTCTCAACACATTTTCTTCCTTTTTATGAGGAGAAAATCCATTTATGAGTATTTTGAATTTAATTACTTTGCAGATACAATTACTTGTAATTTTAATTACTTATTTTAAGTAATTGTAGTTGCAGATCAATTACAATTATGTTCGGTGATAAGTAATTGTGATTGAGTTAGTTGCAATCACTTCGGTGAATGTTGCTTTAAAAACATTAGGTAATTTTTCATTATTTGGGCGTTTTGACATTTCTTTGCTATGGCACATAAACTGAAAAAACGTCACGGAAATTGCTCACGAAAATATTCTGATGATTTCCGCTTACAACCGAGTCGTTGCTAGGGAAATGGTACTTCGTCGTTTTTCATCCCACAAAATTCGTTGACCATTCGTTCGAAAGCTCTCGATTTATCCAACCATATTATGTGCGAAGTGCGTGGCCAACAAGCTGAGTTATGAGCATGGTTATTTGAATAATTGTGTACACTCAGGTGATCATTCTCAATATTTGATATTGTGAACATGATTGCAACCGCTTGTTAAATTCTAATGATTCGAGTCTGCAACTAAAGAGATGAAATTTCCCAATGTGTTGCAGACTCGTATGCAAGCGTTTATGTCTTTGCTATGGCACATAAACTAAAAAAACGTCACGGAAATTGCTCACGAAAATATTCTGATGATTTCCGCTTACAACCGAGTCGTTGCTAGAGAAATGATACTTCGTCGTTTTTCATCCCTCAAAATTCTTTGACCATTCGTTCGAAAGCTCTCGATTTATTCAACCATATTATGTGCGAAGTGCGTGGCCAACACGCTGAGTTGTGAGCATGGTTATTTGAATAATAAATTGTGTACACTCAGGTGATCATTCTCAATAATATTGATATTGTGAACATAATTGCAACCGCTTGTTAAATTCTGATGATACGAGTCTGCAACTAAAGACATAAAATGTCCCAATGTGTTGCAGGCTCGTATGCAAGCGTTTCCAGACCTGCCTTGTCTTTGCTTGTATCTCGTTTCTCTTCCGAGTCCACCGTAGGTAGGTGTTTTATTGCTTCCGAGACTGCAAGGCAGCGGAAGCTTTGTTTTCACTTTCGAAATGAAGAAAAATTTTTTGCTCCAAAATCAAAATTTCCACTCGCATTTGCATTTCAGAGCCTTCTGAACAAATTTGGTTCCGTATGTCTGTCTGTCTGTCCGTCCACATTTCCTTGTTACAGCCATAACTTCCACAATTTTGATCAGATTTTAACCAAATTTTCAGGGATCGTGCGGGTTAAGCTCTATATGGCCCCCTATCCACTTCATCATGATCGAATCAACGGTAGCTTCTGCGCAGGCGCTAACGTGAATTCCTTGTGACGGTCATAACTCGGTCAATGTTGAGCGGATTTCGGTCAGATTTTCAGGGATGATGTGGGTAAGGTCCCTTGAGGTCGCATAAGACAATCATCATAATTGCATTAGCGGTACGCTCTGCGCATGCGTGAACGAAATATTCTTGTTACGGTCCTTGTAACAGCCGTAATTTCCACAATTTTGATGCGATTTTCTTCAAATTTTTAGGGATCGTGCGGGTATAGCTCTACATGGTCCCCTATCAGTTCCGTCATGATCGAATCAACGGTAGCCTCTGCGCAGGCGCAAACAAAATTTTCTTATTTTGGTCATAACGCATAATGATTTCCCACCTCATTAATTCCCTTATGCCAGAACCGGTCGTTTAGTTTTCTGGAATTTAATGGTGACGTACTGTGAAGGTCACGAGGAAGCTCATGTGCCATTTCCTTGGCAGTGTATTTTATCTCGTTTAGGTTCCGAGTCTACCTATAGATAGTGGAAGCTTTGTTTAATAATTCAGTAAGTTATTAATTTCTATGCAGAAGAAGTCTTCAAATGTCAAAACTAGGTGCTGTTTTTGTTCACTTTCCTCTTCAATTTCGTCAAAAAATTACTCGTGTAATTGATGACTGTCCCACTCTGTTGCCCGCATGATGAAATCCAAAGCGCCGTCCGCCTTCGAAAATTTCGCTAAAAGTGCGGGATCTCGCAGGAATAAAAAGGGGGTCGCGGAGGCGGATCCGCCCCCCGTTGAACTCAGCTGTTCCGCGCAGGCTCGGAGCTGCCCCCGAGCTCGTTATGGGCAGTCGCGACAACAAGGAGCGGGCGGAAAGGTGCCTTTTTTTCACACTAGTGCCGGGATGGGGTCCGTCGTTCTCAAGAGTTTATCGGTCCTCCTCGGCCTGTTTTTCATTTTCATCGGAACCATGAAACTCACCTCCTTCATCAGCAAGGACCTCCATAAAGACCTGGTAAGTCGGCCGCACTCAAATTCCCAAATGCCCATTTGGGGGTGTTTACGAAGTAGAGGGGGTTGGGATGTGATAGGGGCGAAAAATCGTTATGGCTCTCATCAAGGAGCTTTTAAACCCGCGCTATAATGCGTTTTTTAAAAACGAAATCATGGCATTTTCTAAAGCTGAAAATCATTTTGGCCGTGAATTCACTCAGCGAAAAATAGACTACACCTGTTTACTGCTCCGTCACTTCATATTTCAACATATGGGGTCAGAATTACTATCTTGGCAATTTACGGAGGTTCGTATTAGGTTCCTCCCTATCAACAATAGATCAGCTCGTGAAATGTAGAGTCCGGTGTCAATCTACCATACTAAATTCATTGAGTTAGGTACTTACCTACAGATCAAGAATTTTACTGTATGTATTAACTTCTTACATTTGATGTTTACCTACCTGTTTTTCAAGAACCTAAAAGTTCGAGAAAACGTTTCAATGGTTTATAGTTAAAATGAGTTAACAGCATAAAGGGATCTTAATTGGAATAATTTAAACATAATCATCAGTATTTTATCAAACAAATTACCTAACTAGGTATCAATGATGGTACCTACCTAGTATCAACCTAAATTTACTCAAATTCTACAGATTTACAAATCGTTTGCTGTTGTGAGCTGAGACTGGTGAGGAATAGGTACCTATCTAGCTACTTACCCATAGTTTAATTCAGAAGTACAATATGAAATAATTTATTTGTTCCGTTAATGCAAGAATTTCGAACGACCGAAACTCACCAGGTACCGAGCTATCTATTGCATCTCCACGATTTTAGGCGATATTGCTAATGAAACGGGGTGACGCTGTGAAATCAATATACCCAAGATCAAAGCTGAAGCTAAAATTAACAATACCTAATTAATTAATAGTCAAGGTTGAAGAATATACAGCTCAACCCTCTACTGCAGCCTTAATAATAATTCTGTGTAACTTTGAGCATTTTAGTTAAAATAATACCTACTACGAGTGAAATGCTATTTATAATGCCTGTGGCTATCAGCTCTACGATGTGTAATTTAGCACTTCCTTTTATCGTAAACGGTAAATGACTTTAAAGAATTGTTTTATACGCTTCAGATGGAAACAATTTAAACTTTCCGGCACCCTTGTAAGTTATGTTACTCTAATTGCAAAGAATACATCTGCAATCAAATTTATTAAGAAGATTCACGATTCGTTATCTGACTTTAATTGTATTTCTTAAGTTTAAGTAAGCAGGACTACCTACCATATTACACGAGAAATCACATATAGGAGAAATTATCCTCAGTTTGCCCACTTTTGTTAGCTTTCATTTAGGTCAACATGAACGACCTTGGTAGATAGTCCTGCAAGACTAATTATGAATTCTGGTTCGATTAAATTCATACCAACATATATAATTACATAACTTTTTAATTTGGTAAAATAAGTACCGTCTACCAGTTCCAGTCTTGATAGTTTTTTTATTGCAATATTTCGACCTTTTTTGGTACGCCATAGCCATACCAAAAATATAAACTGTAAATATAAACGGTACTGATGAAGTTAACAGATAGATACCTATACATAGCTTTACTATAAATTTTAATTACGAAAAACTGGGCAGATAGGTATCTATTATAATTTATTGATCATAGGTGATTGAACAATGGTTTGAATATTATTTGAAGTGAGGAGGTAGGCTAGGCACCTACTAATTTGCTTTTCTTATTTAGGTACATAACTACCTAAGATACGTAAGTACCAAGTCTAGTAATTTAAAAAAAGTACGTACCTACCTAGGTACGTATTTTACAAACTTACTAGATAATGTTGCAGTGATCCATTGAATTAGTGTAACAGATACACGAACTCCAGATGCTCGTAGACATTTTCGATTAGTTATGTACAATGTTAGTGTGATTAAGTAGGTTGATATTCTTAAATTCTCCATTAATCTAGTTTAAAAAAAGCTGGCAGCCAGAGCCACTAACGATTGATGTATCCACACGACATGTCAATTTAGCTTAATCAGCTGATCAGGACAATTCCCGTAATTATTACATTCGTTTCTTGATGTCTCAGAGTGGCTCCCTATCAAATTTCAAGTTCCAAGAGTCTTCGTGTCGTGTCGATCGGAAAATTCATTAGTGAATGATAATTAGGTTGGCGAGCTCGACATGGTTCGACAATTTTCCGTTGGTAGGCACCAGAATCGATCAAAATGTACAATTCGTACAAGGAACGTTTATGAAATGTAGTCCTACATTAAAATTGAGCCATAGCTCAATATGTGACTAGTTTGTATTTAGGTACCTGAATTAGTTTATAAGTGAATAAATAATGTTGAAAGGGGGTTGTCAGTTACTTCATTCCACATTGTGCTGGGGCGTCCTGAAGATTATTTTGGTTATTGCATTAATTCTTGTTTTAGCGAGCGACAAGTTTTTGGTCGGGGGAGCTGGCAGGTTGCCTTGGCACCTCAGCCGGACTCGGACCCTCAGTTTGTGTTGAGACATCGCCCCGACCGCATGACGAGGGAAAACTTGATTTAGGCGGAACCCAAAAATAAAACCAGACATTTATTGGGAGATTATTACGATTTACCCCCGAAACCTATAGGCAATGGTTAGGTACCTGAGAAAGATTTACAATGAAATTTGCGAGCGTAGATTTCGAATAGATTCGTATGGCACCAGTTCTGAGACTGGATCGCGTGATTTCGCAAATATTGGACCATTTACGGTAGGATATTATGCGTTGATCTCCGCAGGATTTCGTGTTTGCGCAGGGAACGAATCACGAAAGAACCAATTAAATTCATCTAAAGACCAATCAGCAGTCCCTGAAAAACTAGATTAGGTCGTCACTTATTCTTCCAAATTATACCTACCTACCAAACTCATGTCACGTAATACTGAGAAAGAATCGGGGTGTATTAATACGTTTTTGTAAAAAAAGAAAAAAATAGATAAGTAGGTACACCAAAGAATCATGTTTCAACTCAAAATCAACTTTCGCACCCGAGTTATGAAGTTGCGTTTTTTACTACACTAGACTGCGAGTGGACTCATCTTTTCACACTCGTTATTCATCTGACTAGTTCAAACATGTCGTGTGGTTCAAAATGGAAATAATGCCGGATCGCAAAAACAAAAGGACATGTTCCTGTTCGACACGTATGTATATGTTGCCAGTAACGCTTTATTATTTCTGTGACACCGGTGAGATAAAAAATAAAAACGCTACATTTATGATAATGTATCATATTAAATACATAAATTTTATGTATGATAATATAAAAATAAACAATAGCAATAATATTGGGTACCGAGTTGTTTTTGGCGAATTTTCGTCCTATTGCATTGGCTCCAAAAATTTTAAAATAAATTTTCGTAAAATTTCTTCATTGAAATCCTATATATATATATATATATATATATTATTGAGTGAGGTATTCTATATATATATATATATATGTGTGTGTGTGTTTCATTCAAATCAAGCATTCCAAACAAAAGAATGAGTTCGTTGGCCAGCTTTTTTTTTTAGCCCATAAAATTGGTCAAATTTAAAAAATGTGCAACAAAAATCACTAAAAACGGTTAAAAACGGCCATAAATCGTTGAACTTATATTTTTTAGCAGAATTTTAGTCAAAAGAAGTTTATTAACGATGAAATATTACCTAAATTAAAAAACTTATGGACAAATTATGCTGAAAAGTACTGAAATTGCATTATTATTTGCAGAAAAGTAGGTAAAAACTGCAAAAAATCCAAAATCTGTTTTGAATATTATTTAGGACGAGTTTTTTGCCATGAAATTTGTAGGTACCTACCTACCTAGTTATAAATAATTGTTTTCACTCAAAGTCCTTAATTTTCAAAATAATGTAACATAATAGAGCACGATAATTATCGAAAATTCGCTCATACGATCACGTTTCATGACTGGAACTCTTTTGGATTTCATTTATAGACATCATCCCAAAGAATCAGATGAAGGGTCGCTGTACGTCCATCCGTTTGCACTCCCTAAGGGCTAGAACTTTCGCAAGAAAAAACGTTCAACTTTAGGATTCTTTTCAGAATGCCTCAAAAAACAGATCTTTATGATGAAAATTTTCGAAAATGTTGGTTTTAAAATTTTTGGAGCCATTGCAATAGTTTCATTTTCTACGAAAATTCGCTAAAATGGGGGTTCCTATCAGAAAAAGCGAGTTAGAAGTCGTAGCGCCAGATAATCAAAATCCGATTTCACCTTTGAATGGCATAAGAAAAATAAAGGGGAGCTACCATTTAATATTTTTTGAAATCTTCAAAAATAAAAAACTAAATGACTGGTCCATTACATTTTATACACTGTATACCTACTCTACTCTACGATGGGAATCAGTAGGTACGTAGTGAGATTTCAACTAAGAGTATAAAAATCTTGAACTCGGATAGGTCGGTGCTATGATAAAGTTTGAGTGTCTGTAGTGAATGAGAAATCATAATCGGAAAACCTACGAGTATGTATGTAGGTAGGTACCTACTTTCAAATTAGAACTTAACCATACATGACACCTATCTACAGTAAGCAATACTGAAACATAAATATAGAAAGGAGGTAGGTATGGATTATTGGAGTCAACGAGAAGCAATTATTTCATTGATAGAGGACAATAGACAACGGAAACTGCTAATTTAAAATAAATTAACCGAACCCTTAGCTCCCGACTTGCAAACGAATAGCAGAGAGGCTATGGACATTAATGATAGTAGGTAGGCCTACCAAGTGAGATTGTTTCTTAATTCTATTGAAGGGAGAATTTCTCAACTGTAGTTGATGTTGCTTACCAACTGAAATAAGATGAACCTACTGCTGGGATTAATTCATATCCCGAACGCGTAGCATTACCTACCTAATCACCATGCTACGATGGTTTTATTCTATTTTAAGCTAGTCTCGTATTGCCAAGCTTTCAATAAACCATTGCAACGAGACGCGCCCAGATAAGTAACAAAGTAGAACTTAGGCCCAACTTTAACCCCCTCCCGACCTCACCCTGTTGGCTCAAACTTAATTTTCTTTATACATCTTGGGAGAGGCATGCCCCCTGAGTCGTCAGATGCCAAATATGTACCTAACGGTTGATAGAATCTATACAGGGTGATTCCCTCGCAGATGCAAAAAAACATTTGGGTGAAACTACATCAAAAATGGAGTAAAATGCCGCCAACTGCATATTTTCATCTCAATCCGTTCTCGAGATATGATTTTTTAAAGGTTTTTTCAGGAAAACCGTGTTTTTTTCCTTTTAAACTCAAATTTCTCCACTTTATTTCATTTAATTTTAACTTTTGACCACATTTTCGGAATCAACATTAAATTTACTATAAGAATAGTGTACTTGAGTTCTTAAAAAGTACCATCCAAAGGCCCTCACATCAGCTCAAACATTGACGATTTTGAAAAAAGAATATTTCCGAAAATCTTTAAAACTTTACTACTCTTTTAAAAAGAATCGTGGAAACTGGCAAATCTCATGAAAACTGCTTCGTCTAATACCCTTTCCAACGGTATAATCAAGTTTACTTTTATTTTGTTATTTAGTGGAGAAAATTATGTTTTAATGTTAAAAAATGTGGGTTTTAAATGAAATTGTTGGTTTTCTCGAAAGATGACCCTCCATGAACCTACGAGTATGGGGTCGGTTTCTATGTATTTTTTCTCGCTGGATCAAATGGAAACTCTTGCAGATCTCTCAACTACGTTATAAACTTTAATTAACTAGTTTTACCCCATAACACACATACATTTAATCGTAACAAACAAACTAAACATTTGCGATTTTAAGTGTAAAACTCGGTTATAACGGAGTTGGAGAGATCTGCAAATGTTACCATTCGATACAGCGTGAAAAAATACACAGAAACCGACCCCATACTCGTAGGTTCATGGAGGGTCATCTTTCGAGAAAACCAACAATTTCATTGAAAAACCCACATTTTTTAACATTAAAACATTATTTTCTCCCCTAAATAACAAAATAAAAGTAAAATTGATAATACCGTTGGAAAGCATATTAGATGAAGCAGTTTTCATGAGATTTGCCAGTTTCCAGGATTCTTTTTAAAAGAGTAGTAAAGTTTTAAAGATTTTCAGAAACATTATTTTTTCAAAATCTTCAAAGTTTGAGCTGGTGTGAGGGTCTTCGGATGGTACTTTTTAAGAACCCAAGTACACTATTCTTATAGGAAATTTAATGCTGATACCGAAAATGAGGTTGAAAGTTAAAATTAAATGAGGCAAAGTGGAGAAATCCGAGTTTAAAATTAAAAAACACGGTATTCCTGAAAAAACCTTTAAAAAATCATATCTCGAGTACGGATTGAGATAAAAATATGCGGTTGGCGGCATTTTACTCCATTTTTGATGTAGTTTCACCTAAAAATTTTTTTGCATCTGCGAGGGAATCACCCTGTATAGCGAGCTATCAAAATACATGTTTTCAGACTATCCTCTTTTTTTCTCGTCTTGCCTCCGGTTTTAGCGAATTTCTTTAGAAAATCTATTGAAATGGCTCCAAAAATTTTGAAATCAAAATTTTCGAAAATTTTCTTCATTGAAATCCTTTTTGAGACATTCTGAAACGAATCATAGAGTTTACGCCAGACGCGAATTTTAGTTTGCGCTTTTTCACATATATATATATGTGTGTGTGTGTGTGTGCGTGCGTGCGTGCGTGCGTGTGCGTGTGTGCGTGCGTGTGTGTGTGTCCTTCCAGACGATATAACTCTCCGTAGGATTGAGATAAAAATTCCGTTCTTACTCCAATAAATTAAGCTTTCCCAACGAAAGGACGAGTTCGCTGGCCAGCATTTTTTAAGCACATTAAATTGGCCAAATTAAAAATAAAATGCTGAAAAACTCACTAAAAATAAAAAACGGCTAAAAATTGTTACATTTATATTTTTTAGGAGAATATTGCTCAATTAAAGTTTACCATATATAAAATAGAACATTAAAAAAATGATGTAAAAAATTATGCTGAAAAATGTACTTAAATTTCATTAAAATGTGCTTAAAAATCGATAAAAACTGAAAAAGTTAAAAATCCAAAATCTCATTTTGAGTAGCAGATTATTATTTAGAACTAGTTGTTGGCCATAAAATTGGTAGTTAACAATTTCTTTTCACTCAAAGTCCTCAATTTTCAAAACAATCCAACATAATATAGGTAGTACGATAGGTAATTTACGAAAATTCGCTCATACGATCGCGCTGCATGACTGGAACTTTTTTTGCCCACCCACTTCTACTAGTTCTTCTCAAGCAATTTTGATGAATTTGAAACATAGGCTATATTTGACCTGATGCAGTGCCTTTTGGGGTTTCGGAGCCGCTACAACCGAGTCCTGATCAGCTTTGTGAATTAAATTATCTCTCATTCACCATAGGAAATTGAAATTTGATAGCGACACTCCCTAGAACATCAATGTACGAATAAACTTAGGGGTTCTTTCCTGATCGGCTGAGTGAGCTCAATTCTCTCCTGTTTACTCTTGGGAATTAGTAGGGAGACTCTTTGAGGCAGAGACTCTTTAAGACCCAGCTTCGTTAGCTAAATTATCTCCTATTCACCCTAGGAAATTTGACAGGGAGATTCTCTGAGACAACAAATGTCGAATGAAATGGCTGACTCCATCCTGAGCAGCCCGTACACTCCAACCTTTTCCCCCTATACCTTCAAAAATTTATGATATCACCCCAA
Organism: Adelphocoris suturalis; assembly: GCA_030762985.1. Lineage (NCBI taxonomy): Eukaryota > Metazoa > Arthropoda > Insecta > Hemiptera > Miridae > Adelphocoris > Adelphocoris suturalis. The sequence continues at coordinate 82,852,906 of CM061041.1, read as the reverse complement.
AAATACGCTCCGGAAACAAAAGATGCAAAACCACAAAACGGTGGATATTATCATCCAATTTGGGCCAAGCCAATATTCAGATTCTTTCACTCTTTTTGACTGAGTTTAGGACTGAGAAGCTTTTCAACGGCTTGGCCAATTTTCGCCAATTACATATTCAATAAACACTATTGCTGTTTTCCAAATTTGGTGGGGGTGGGGGGATATCTCCTTCAAACTGACTTCCCTGATTTTCATTTCATTTATATAAAAGGACCGAAACCCACGACCCCCCCCCCCCCCCCCCCCCCGCATTGCCTACTATTGCAGGGTTTTAACTTTTAACTCAAGACCAGTAAGAAGTAGGTATTTAACACTGTTTCATTCCTTTCTAATCCCATTTCGTGAAACTACATACTTCCATTCAATTGTGAATGTCGTTCTCTTGAAATTATATCTCTATTATAATTATATAGTAAAGCTAAAGTGAGATGTAAAGAGTCCTATACACCACAGTAACATTAAAGGGTTCACATCCTCATTTAATTTATAAATGAAATATATTATTATTCAACATTAGGAATACATTTTCAGTCTCGGTGATATTTTTGATTCCAACATCCCATTTACCAGTACGGTTGTGCGATAGGCGAAAGTCGTTGAAGAAGCGTCTCACTCCCAAACGCAGTCAAAAAGAGTGAGAGCATCGGAATATTGGCTTGGTCCTAATTGGATATCACGCATATTGTGTCTGGTGTTTTGCATGTGTATCTTATTTGGTTATATCATTACTGATATTTTGATTCAAACGCTGTTTCAGAGAAAAGAGTACGTCAAGTACGCAAAAGTCTTCCCTCTATCTCAAGCCCTCGACATAAAAATCCCAGCCAAATGGTACAGGAGGGTCATTGGTGGACTGGAACTCATCTGTGGACTTGCCATGGCGCTGGTGCCCATAGGTATGTGATGTTTTGCATGTGTTAACATTATACTCTGAAAAGAATCCAGCACGGCTGTTTGGATAGTCATAACTATTATTTATGAAGATATCGCAGTGTTTTTAGATATGAAAAGATTCTTTGAAAACCCTGCCAAAATAATTAGACAGATATGCCTACTCCCTTGTGTTTTTGATGATATTTTTGGATTAAGGTTGGCACCTAGTTATGTAGGTAGTAGGAATCTTCTCAGAAACAACTCCCTCATATCAGGTAGTAGGTTAACTATGTTTTTTACAAACAATTTATAGAAAAACGCCGCTAATTATTATAAAAAGGTTTTTTCCCATTATACCTACAAGATCGACCTTTTGCAAAGATCAGTGTTCTTTAGGGATAAACACAATTTGCGATTCAGAGTCGTAAATTAATGATTTGTTTTTGAATTATTTCAACTCTAGTTGAATTTGAACTGCAACCCTGGTGGTTATGTTCCCACGATTGAGTGTCTCATGACTCAGCTGCGATTGATTATGTTTTCTTGTACATTTATTCACTCTTCAAGTTTGATTTTCGGTTATAAGTGAACTGTTAGGGTAGGTACCTAACGAAAGAATATCCCTGTCATTATATTTTTTTTCCCTCTCGCCGCCTGACAATAATTAAGCATATTAGACTAGCTGACGAGCCTACAGGTTTTGAACTGATTTCAAGTTATGTTAGGTTGGTAGGTACCTAATATACAGGTACCAACCCAAACCAGTTAGGCACTACGTAATAATATAATCATAGTAAACTGTATGGGTTCGGAAAAAGTGTACCTACACGCGTCACAGGCTATCTACCCCACTTCCGACCATGTCGCAGGCTATCTACCGCCGCTCCTGTTCATCTGCCGTTCTCACCTTTTACCTCTTGAGCTAAACTAATCCGATCTGAGATCTAATATAATCCAAAGACTCGCAAGTGACGTGTTCTCAGTTTAACCGTACCACGTGGTGAGTAAAGATGAGTCTGGGAAGATTGTATCGAGAAATAATTACTCGACGAGAAAACGTGTACAAAATTTTTGAAGGATTGAAATTGAAGGAAGGATTATGGAGGCTTCAAATCGTCAAACTAGTCTGGATGTGGTGCAATTTAGTTAGTAACAGTGATGCTGAAACGTGGACTGGGAAAGGTTGTCATTCACTGTCAGTTTGGATTAATATGTGTAGAGATGTTTGTGTTGACATGTAGGTAAGATAAACGTGGGAAAATGGGTGGGGTGGGCTTGGTTATTCAAATAGATGAGTGTCTCATTTAAGGTAAGCGAAAGTATCATAGAGGCCGTTTGTTGGCAAGTGACCGTCGCCGTCGTGAACCCGCGCCTGTCAGCGATAGCGATTCTGATTCTTCCCATTCTGATGGTGAAATTGAACCAACAAATGGCCAATCTTCTGCTCAAAACTACGGCATACGCCATCTTCTCCTACGGTAAAGTTAAGGGCGGTAGATAGCCTGCGAAGCGACAGACATCCCCGAGTCTAGTATATACCCTGTGACATGTGTACCGGAAAAAGTTGGAGTATTCCAAGTTCCTAATTGAATATATTATTCCAGATGCAGTAAAACAAGGTGCGAACATTACGTTACTTTTACTGATGATAATGGCAGTTTACTCTCATTACATGGTCAATGACAAATTTGAAAGGACAGCACCCGCACTGGTAAGTAGACAAACCTTGAGTGGCATCTAAATATTTTGTACCTATGTAGGAACAAAGATTGGTTTTGAATGTAAACAATAATTAATTAATTCACGTAGTACCTAGTATGACAAAACCTATGTTTTAAGGGGGAAATATCGGAAAAATCCAAGTTTTTGGACTAGGTACCCAAAGGACTCCTGTTTGGAAAACCTTTTTTCCCATTTTTTGCCGAGTGACACCTCATTTTAGAGATATTTTTAGCTCTGAACACGATGGTGGAGCCAGAAATGCGATATTTTATTCAGTTATCAGAGTAGAGATGATTAACCGCGAAAAAGGGCTGTTTTTTCTGAAGCCTATGTGATAAACTGGATTAGGAAATTCGCACACGGGGCGTTGTGAAGGCGAGGCGGGGGGAGACGATTCAGGCGAGAAAAACCTAGCGTTTTTCCCTCGAGTGTCCGCACACGGGGCGTTGCGCTGGCGAGGCGTGAAAGGGAAGGTGCAGGGTTCCAACTTAATTTGCCTTGAATTGTCGCTTGAAGATGGATCGTTTCCCTTCGTCCAGCTTCATTACTACAATACCAGCAGATCAAGAAAGTCTCGCAGAAAATGGGGTGCGAGTAAGGGGTTCACTCCTACTTGGGAAAAAAAACCAGCATAACCAACTTTTTATCGCAGCAAAGGAATTGCGCGTTTCCGATTCTAAGTTTTTGGTATTTTACCGAATGACATGATCTTCACATCGTGATCTTGTAGAACGTGTCAAACCTTTTATCTACAAGCGACACACAAATATGCGAGAGTGTGTGACTACTGAAGAGAGAATCCTTATAACTTTGAGGTAAGGTGTTTTCTGACATACATATATGTTATTTTGGTTTATTATTTCCAATAATAACCCTTTGTAATCGTACCCCAAACAATTTTTATGAATTCATAATTTTTTTGTAATTTTTTTAAATGGATTATTTATAAATTCTTCTATTACTTTTATACATTCGGCTGCGAGAGGTTTCAGATCCGTATAAATTCACCCATAGCAAATAATTATATAATTGAGCCTCATAGAATTGATCCAGGGGGGTTCGGGACAACCCGAAGTTGATAGAAAAACAAACCAGATACAAATCCGTTTCAAACCATTCTAAAACAGAATCCGTAAAAAAACCATAGGTGTGTGTGGAGAAAAAAAAACTGTGTGTCAAATCTTGTGTGCGCTGCCCAGCCTGCAATTTTTAACCTATTTTGATGATTCTTTTTTGTTCGATTCAGTTGGTGGTCTAGATGTGCAATAATCCTCAGGAATTTCGAAGTTCATCACCGGAGGGGGGAAGGGAGGTAATAAGTAAATGCGGTAAATCGTTCGATTCCCACCATTCCTCTCTCCACTTCACATTCTTCGCTTCCATTATTGAGTAGGTAAACCCGCAATTCAGCGTAGCGTGAGAGGGAAAAAACGCGCCAAACACAACGCTCGAAACTTCTCTCCAACGCCTCTCTTCCTTCCCTCTTCCCCAACGACTCATGTGCGGTCCTCCACTACTTTACAGGTGTGTTCCAACCACCGCGAGTTCATGAACTTTTCGGAACTGGTTCGGCGCCGAACCGTATACGCACGTGAATCGTGTTCCAACCGTTTTCAGTTCAGGAACTCAACACTCGCTACGGTGTTCCCACCGCATCGGGTTCATGAACTGAGTTCAGTGAGTTCATGAACTTTTCAGACCTGCTCGGGGATAGGGTTGAGAACTCGAACTGAAGGAAACCTTTCGTAACCTTCCAAAAATCTCATTTCACTGCGAACCTTCACGCTTAATAATTGTTCTTGTTCCTAACTTGTTCCTCACTTCTTTGTTCATTCATTCTTTCTTCATTCGTTCTCAATTCATTCTTCATTTATTGTTCCTCACTTTCCTTGCAAGTCATGAATCTCAATAAAATAGCGGGGGGAACCTTACTAGAAGAATCGGATTCGAATTCGGAAGTATATACTTCAATAGCAGATTGGGAGTGGGTCCTTACTTCCGATGAGGAGGAGGACTTAGATCAACAAGAATTTGAGGCGAATAGAGTCGTGCCTAAGAACATCGGCTTCTTTGAGAATGTTCTCCGATTCTACGACGGTGACCGGTTCATAGAACATTTTTTATTTTAGTTATTAGAGCAAGAGGGCTCATAAATAACCGAGATGAGGTTTTCGTGTTACTAAAGACGAAGCTAGCGCTAGTTAGTGCATTGACTGTCATGTGAACTACAGTGTTCCCACCGACGGGTTCTTAAACCTAATAGTTTCATGAACTCACGGAACCCGTCTGAGTTCATGAACTCACGAGTTCATGAACTCAGAGGGGTGGTTGGAACACACCTATTGGTAGTCCTCTACGCCCCGCCCACGCCTCTCCAACGCCTCGCTTGCATAATGCCCTGTACGTAGCACTATCTGCTATGTTTCACAGCACTGCGCTACCTAAACTTCACAAATCCATCTTTAGGTGACAGAAGTTATAATATATCTACCTTAACAAAACAAGGCCTTTCTGTCCTTAAATTGGTTTTTTATTATCTCCAACGTTTCTCCCCAGGAACTAGGGCTTCTTCAGGAAGACAAAATTTGAAATACATATAAAATTTAAAAAAAAAAGTTTAAATAAATACTTTTCATTTTCTTTTTTGAGATAAAAAATCGAATTCAGAGTTATCAGTGGAAGAAAGTAAAATTCAAAATTTTTGAATTTTATATTTCAAATTTTGTCTTCCTGAAGAAGCCCCAGTTCCTGGAGAGAAACATTGGATAATTAAAAAAAAAAAAAAAAAAAAAAACAATTTAAGGACAGAAAGGCCTTGTTTTGTAAAGTCTTGTTGTAAAATTGTACTGTTTTAATAAAGTAAAGTTATAATATACCAACTCGATTTTGAAGTGAGAATTCCATTGCTAATTGAAGAAGCGAGTGGAGTTTGCATATGGCGCTATCTTCCTTTTGTCCACTGGCTCTATAGCCAATCACAGAGCTTCAACCCCGGCAATCAACGGGCTAACCCTCTGTTCACAGCTGGGTCAGGGGTACCCTGTGTTTGGGGGCCTCCGTTCTACTTACGCCTTATTCTCAACAACCCCTGACACCCGTTCCATGTGTCCTGCCTTTAGGTAGAAGAATCTAGTAGGTAATTGGAAACACGAAGGTGAATTTTCTGACTTTGTTTTATATCTGACAATCAGTATAGTTTTCTTTATTTCAGGTGTTCTTTTTCATGCTCACGGGTCGAATGGTTATTGAGTGGCAATTGAAGAGGCGGCAAGATGAAGTTACAAGTAATGGAGATGCCAAACAGAAAAAACAAGACTGAAGAGTTTTCTACAAGGGCCCAACTCCATTGTGGCTTGATTAAGGCGTCACAAAACAATTTTAAGGAAAAATGCTCATCAAAGTCCCTGTTTAAAGCAAGGCATTATCAAGTAAAACTTAACTGTGTTCTTAAAGCAATTTGTCGTGGAAGGATTTTTCAATGTTCGCAGCCAAAATCATTGTGATGAAGGTGTTTTAAATTTATTAGTGTAACAGAAGTACCTCCTAGATTACCTGAAATGAATTAATGTTTGCCTTTTTCACAACATGGTATCATTGTACCATTGAGTAGAGTTGATATGGTCTTTTGAGTTGATTGTGCTGGTTAAGAGTTCCCACTCCTTGTCGTATATAATGCGTAATGGAAAATATAATATCATACATGTAGGTAGTTTAACAGCAATGATAATATATTTATCATAGGAGAGGTATATAGATGTATCTACCCATGGTAATTTTCCTGAGTAATTGTTTGCTGGTCTTAAGGAAAATATCAGAAAATATTACAGAGGAAAATTACTATAACAATCAAGACTCGAGTTGATGAAAAAAATTATAAATCACTCTCAGTTAATCAGTGACACTTGTCCGCCAAAATCGACTAGTGATCAGCATAAAAATAGTCACGTAGTACCAATCAACTCTACAAAACTCGAATTTTTCCGAGACCATAATTTATTGTCTACGTGTTGTTTGAAACAAAAGCACCAATATTAACGCAAGAGCACGATAATCATTTAAAAAAATGTAATTTGAAACTCAATAAATTAGGAGCTGAATTTATTGTAACACCCTTGATTTGGAAATGATACAAGAATATTGGATCTCAGATTCACTAAGATTTTTCATATATTTATGCACTAGTACAATTTTCTATTCGCACATTTTTTAATCAAATCTGTGGCATTTGTTTCGTTGTTGTGTAATAGTCTCATAGTGGATCTTTTTGTAGTTACTTTTATTGAAATACCTGTAACACCACTGCGCGTGATTAGTAGTATTGGTGGGGGGGATCTTTGCCTAAAGGAAATATGATCTCTTATCAAATGGAAAACGATTTAATTCTGTCACGAAACAGAAGTTGTTACCTACCTGTTGTTTTCTCAATTCCGATCTCGTTTGGTCGGTGTAGGATCACCAGCCAATGAGTTCCTATAAGGTAATTCTAAACTCTAACATTTTACGGTACCTACCTAATGAAGGTATTTCACAAATAATAACAAACCTATCGATTCAATAGCAAATACAGTAGGTATATAAGATAAAACGTCCGACCTAATTCATTACCGACACGTATTTAATGGTCAAATGGTCATTCCAAAAATCTTTTATCACACCTATTGAACATAATAGTTCTTCTGGTTTTAATCTGAACAATAAAAAAAGTATTTCCACCCCAATCGAGAATAGCATTTTGTAATACAGGTACAAAAATAGAAGTATTATGAGGAACAACATACCCTTTTTCAGGTTTCCCTTTTTTGGCTAAGTAAAAACTAGGCTTAGGCCTTAATTTATTACTTATTTATTATTCATTCATAATATATTATTTAAAATACGAGACGTTGTCTATGTCATATGTATACCTAGTTATTATGTATTACCTGACTTTGGGCCCCAATCTGTTTCTCAACATTTACGCCCAAACACTGAAAATGATATTGGTAAGTAATGCATGCATTACAGAGACGTCCCTGCGAATGGATTGTACATAATTTTAGTTAGAATTAAAAAAAAAGAGAACAAATAAGTAATCACGCTTTACCCTCTTCCTCCACCTTTACCTCTCCGCCATCAGTAAATTTGAAACTTCCAAGGTTGCGTTACTGAAATCTGGATCGAACAAATAATAAAAACTGTTCAGGAAATCAGATGAATATAGTAAAAATATCACGATTTATCACTATTACCCCCTCCATTCACCACCTTCCCTCATGAAACTTGAAGCTCCTGACATATTTTCCAAAACTAGAACGAATCCATAAATGAACAAAAAAGAATCACGAAAATCTGACGAGAATAGTTGAAACATCAAGATTTGACGCTATTACCTCCTCCAATCACCCCCTTCCATCATGAAATGAAATGGATAGAGATCTTGAGAGTAACATCTGTGGATGGAAAATAGTTAAAAAGATAATGACTTAACTTTGCTTCCTTATCTATGATTTTGGGATGATAGGTTGTATACAAACTAAATCACTCGCGACGAAGTTGTGGAAACCCATTACAAAACGGAAGTTAGTGAAAAACGTTGTTTATTTCCACGAAAAATAAAGAGTTACAATGTTAAATCGATTTCGACGGTTAGGCCATCATCAGTAACAAACAATAACTTGTTCGTTATTGTTTGTTACTGATGATGGCCTAACCGTCGAAATCGATTTAACATTGTAACTCTTTATTTTTCGTGGAAATAGACGTTTTTCACTAACTTCCGTTTTGTAATAGGTTGTATGTCGGAAAGTAGGGAAGCCACAGGATCGAGTTGTGTCTAAGAAGTTGAATAGGTTTGTACAGATGTATGTTTAATTTGCGTATTCAAGTTTGTCATAATTCAGCAACAGTATAATCTGGTGGAGCTTGGGTTATTTTATGAAAAAAAAGCCATTTTTCAATTTTTGGAAGGCGAACAGTAGAACCTATACGAGTTCCTTAATTTCTTTCGATGAATCTCCTTTTAGAAACAGCGCTCCAACAAGTGACGCTATGAGGCCGATTTAATTAAACCTCTTCGAAGCGCGGGAATTTTTCCTTGAATGTCACATAACTCCGGAATCGAATACGAGCCCCATTTCGGCTGATTTGTGGTCGGACGAATGACAAGGTGAAATAACAGGCCGATACTCGAAGGAAGAAGTCGTAGTCGAGCAAGGTCATGTCACAGTGAGTTTATGATTCAAATGAGTGAAAGAAGGAATGTGATGTTTACAAGACTTTACACCAAAGGCTTTTCTGTCCTTAAATTATTTTTTTATTAATCTCCAACGTTTCTCACCAGAAACTGGGGCTTCTTCAGAGAGATGAAAATTAAATTCGAAATATCAAATTAAAAATTAATATATCTAGTTGTAACTTGCGGAAGAGGTTTGATGGCCTAACCTCCTAAAATGCCTTTTTTGTAAAGTCTTGTTATAATTTTAAATACCCAAATAAAGAAACCTTGTAATGTTTACAGTCTGGCTCAAGATAGATTAATAACTTCGTATTAAAGTCTGGGTTCTATGCGCCAAATGTAACGGGCAAAAAATATTTGATACCTCAAGAGAGTTAGAACTCATGTCCTTAATTTCTTTAGGAGAAACTCTCTTTAGAAAAGCACTCTGAGCTATGGGGCTGATGTAATCAAACCTCTTCGACTGCGGGAGTTTTTCTGGAATGTAAAAATGTATTTACTTACCTATGGCGGTTACAACATAAAAGTATGGCTCTTTATGATGTTTTAGGGTTCAATGCGTTCACATGCTTTTGTGGGGTGTGATGATCCATTTAACATCGCCAGTCAAGATATAATCAGCTCCCTTTATTTAGAATGATAGAGAAAAAAAATATTTAGTAGGTACTTGATTATAATAGTAGATATACGGTGTTCGTGTTCAGATGAAATCAGATATTTGTATATAACTCCAAAATCTGCTATGTGGACCTAGAGATTCAACAAGGAAAGACGGGACCGTTTACATCGGGAAATTATAGAGCTTAGTTAAGTATGCACCTACTCGTATTTTTCGAATGTTGAAATACGTAGGTAGGACATGAGATTATCTTGCTAATTCACAGCTTTCCTATAAGGCAAATTATTTTCTATTTTCGTTAGTGAGTGACATAAAATACTTTTCAAAGAGAATTTATCGACTAGGTAGTTAATTATATAAGTAATATGATGATAATATGTAATAATTAACATTAGCGAAAGTCCATTTTTTTGGCCCGGCTGTCGGCTACACTGAATCTGACGCTCTCACCACAATTTCTCAAAATTCTCTCATTTTTTATTGTATAAGAGCGAAATTTTATTTCCTTAACTATCTTCACCCGTCTGCAGGAGTCTTAATGCTTTATGAAGGCAATTTATGGCTTCAGGGACGTCATCGTAATTTAGGGCACTCCCAGCAAACTTGCAGTACTTCTGTGCTTTTGCGATTTGGGCAGCATCCAATTGGACTGGCGCGACTGGTGGTCCACCTGCAATGTGAAAGCCGCATTTCATAAGAAAGAAAGCGCGTTACAACAATGGGCAGTTATAATGATTTGTGGATTAATGAGTTTTTTTTTTTTTTTTAATCAAACTTTTGAAGAAAAGGAAGCTATTGTAATGGCTCCTAGAATTTTAAATGAACGTTGTCTTATTCATTCATGTATATGTCATTCCAGACGATGAGTCTACTTAGGACTGAGAAAAAAAAGCCTTTTTTCGCTAAAAAATTAGGCTCTTCAAAAGAAAAGACGGGTTCATTGCACATCCCTTTTTGAGCACAAATCGGGAATCGGCAACTGCTCACGCCCGCAAGGCGATTGATCCCCCTGTACATTTCGACTACTGATTCCGGTTAATCAACTGATCCCTCTGCAATTTACGGCGATTCCTCCCAATGGAGTGAAAGGCGTAAAGGACTAATTAGCGGAGGGCAGGAAAGAACTTGTATATTGAGAAATGTAGTAGCTTACACGAATAAGATAACAATACTAACACAGTGAAACAAATATTATTATCACAGGCAAATTAAGAAAATCACAAAATTCGGCCAAACTTCCCGCTCACCTTTTAAGCAAAAACATACGTCTTTAAATCTTGGGGGGTTTGCTGATCCATTGTGATTTTTTTGTGGATTGAGCGGAGGGAATGTGCTCTTCAGAATCAAACGTTTTTACATAGATTTCAGTCTGATAGGAAACTGCTGGGAGTTTTTATGAACGCCTTGCACTTAAACTGCTTCTTTCCAGCATACGATCACCTTTTCACGCCACCCACCTATTCTTTTTGAAATGTAATTTTATAATTTAAACGAAAAATGATCGTCCCATTTATTTCACTTCCCTCGTGACATAATGCGTGTTACATAAGGTCCATCGTTGAAGATCCAACCAAGTCAACTAATTAGCTCGGTGAACCGGCACCTTCTCAACCGCGTCCTTATCGCTGTTGTCAACAAAGGGGGGCAATCGCCAAACCTCGCTCTGCGATCGCCTGTTCCACCGGGGTCAATCGCCACTATTGTAACTTCTTTCACTTTTTTCCGGGGGCAATCGCCTGTTGCGGAATTGAATACTTTTTTCGATAGTCGGGCGGGGGGGGGGGGGGGGGTCGATTTTGTTTGGTATCGATATATCGAATCGGTAAAGTTGCTTTTTTATCAACACCAATATTAAAATTTTGACAATAAAGAGAATCCCCCCCCCCCCCGGACTGTTTGTCTAAATGTTATTGGAAACTACTAGGAATAGCCGGGGAACTTTAAAATAAAATGGTAAGTCAGATAATGGGGCAAATATGAAGGAAAATGTGATTTTTTCCCAATAAAATAAGGTGATTTGATTTGACCATTTGGGGCCCAAAAATTATTCAATCAGTGAATAGCGCAGTTTTTGGATACCAAATGTTCTAACGAATCCAGTGGTATATAATAAAGTAAATTCACTCGTATTTCAAGAAGTCAAACAATGAGTATGTGTAGAAGGGTAAAACTTCACGGTGTCCCGGATAGTAAACCTTCCCAACCCCCTTAAAAACTTATTCCTAGGTTACTGTGATTATGGCTCACGAAGAAAACCTAAATTTACATTGAATTCGGAACTCCACAAATTACGGTGTAATTTCGATCCAGCAAGATGATGGAAATGAGGGAACCGTTGTATTTAAATGTGTCCATTGAATCAGATTGTATTGAATTTTGGTTTAATGTATTGTATTCAACCAGGAAACCTTCCTTACCATTGTATGGGATGGGGGAAACGGGATTTGGTCCAGGGGTAGGGGTCACTGGAGGTAAAAACGCCGAGAAACCACCAACAGACTCATCAGGCACGGTGGTGGTCGCAGGTGGTGGCTTGTAAGGAACGAATGCATCATTCGGTTGGCTCGGAGGAAGTGGTTGAGGTGGAGGAAAGTTGGTACCACCAACGTCTGGCCCCGATCCTCCCACTGCTAGAAAATGAGGAGAAGAAGCCAAGTAAATCAACGAATTTTCATATAACGATTATCTGGAAATTTGCTCTAAATTGTGGTCTACATTTTAGTTTACAGAAATAAATAACTGTAGATGTACGAACAGTGAGAATTACTAACTATGATAAAAACTAAAATTAATTATGTCACATCAAATAAGTTCATTTAATGTGGACACCGCTTTTATGCCCTATAAGACTGCAAAGTGACGAAACATTTTATATAATAACCACGCTTTTTTTGACATTTCCACGCATATGGACATGATTAAAATCGAGCAATGCGCACAAACTCTGTTTCTCAAATGAGAACCCATACATTGTATTGCACATTTTGAAACCACGTGCATTGCTTCGACTATCATGAACGAAACAGAAAAGCCTTTAAATCAAATAATTAAAACACGGTCAAATCAAAATATTATAAAGCTTTGCGCCCCGCAATGGACTCCGTCCCTGCACTCCCCAATCCAAGACTTCTTTGTAAATCTTTCTATATATTGGGAGGGGGGGGGGGGGGGGGGCACCGTGCGAGTAGGCAGATGGCCCGCCAGTTGGTTGTAGTTGAGCCCTACCGGCGAGAATTAAAAATCATGGAACACGCTTTAGATTTAAATTGAATTTATGTGGGTAATTGCGAATGAATAAATTATTTATTCTCATACCCCATAAGAAGCAATAGTGCATACACGGGTGTGATAACTAAAATAACCCGAGTAATAAATTTTTAGTACTTATTTAAAATTTTCGACGTGTCGGAAGATCAAATTGCTGCAAGAACCTCCGCGCCTAGTCTAAATAATGGGATTTGTTCAAAATGTAATCCTAATTTAGCTAGCTCCAGGTGACCTAATTTAGCTAGCTAAATATGACTTCCATTCGTTGGAAGGAGATATTGGGTTCTTAACAGAATTTAGCCCACGAAGCTGATTAGGCTGGGGCCCGTCAATTCATTCGTCTCTTGATTTTCCAGAGAGATTCCCTATTAAATTTCAACAAGATAGAATTTAGCTCATTCAGCTGATTAGGGCGGAATCTGTTATTTCATTCGTCTCTGTATATCCCAGAAAGGTTCCTTATTAAATTTTAACTTTCTAGGATGAACAGGTCAGAATTTAGCTCACTCAGCTGATTAGGATGGAACCCGTAAATATATTTCTCTACTGATGTCTCAGAGAGGCTCCCTGTAAAATTGAAGCTTCCTTCAGTGAACAGGAGAGAATTTCGATCATTCAGCTGATAGGCCCTTTCATTTGCCTTTTGAGTTCCCATAGAGGATCTCTATCGAATTTCAACTTCCTAGGTTGGGTAGGTAATAATTTAGCTCATTCGTCACACTAGGAAATCAAACAGTAAACTCCAAAAAACGCCACATCCTGGCATCAAATGTATCCCGGCCCCTGCCTAGCTTTATGTTCGGAGGGGGATAGGACGGTTCAGATGCCTCTGTCCAAATTCCCGCATCTTACCCGCGGCGTTTCAAGGTAAATCAGATTTGTAAATATGACATACCACGGCTGTTTCCCGTCCAGCTCCTATATAATGTGCGACGACCTTAAGATGTATTGTGACGTGTGATAAATGTAGAGCTTTCCAATAAATGGATGTTGGAATGATTTCTGTGGGGAGGAAAATGAGCAAGTTACAACTCCAGAGCAACGACGCGTTGTAAATGAATAGTATTCCGTGTATCACAATTTTGTAACCGATTATGAGACGTTTACATTATCTAGGGTTCTCTATAAACCAAAACAGATTTTTCACAGGAAATTCGAATAATCTGGCCTAATAATACTGGGTGATCCTGAGAATCATAAAGAAGTGTTTTCCTGTGGATAGAAACATTAGTTTGAAAGGCGTATCTCACCACCACTTGTACCCTCCGCATCCTCATTAGTAGCAGGTCCTGGGATAGGAGTTTCTCCATTTTTAAGGCAGTTGTGAATATATGCTGCTTTCCATTTTGCGTACTTGCAATTTGCTGCTATTTCCTCGTCTAATTCGCCAAATGTCGTGAGCACATCCATGAGCATACCAGCCGAGTAGAAGGCCTTTACGACGTTCCTGATGAAGAAGGGAAAAAAAAGAAAATGGTTATTGTAAAAAAGTGTTGGACATCTCAACGTCCTAAAAGTGAATAGATGCCTTAATCTTTTGAAAATATGAATATTTCTCCTTACTTATTGAATACTCCTGCACGATCTTGCCCATCAGCCCACTGGAACAGGGTCAGCGCATAGTTTTCTATATGTGCTTGTGCAGCAATATCGTTAGTTATTGCTTCGTTGGCTGCCAACGCTTTTTTCTGAACTTCCAGCCAGTCCATTAACTTTACCAAAAGATTTTTGGCCTCTTCTGACTTTTTATCGATTTTTAATGCCGTTTGAAGAGAATAAAGGCGACCTGGAAAACAAGAATTGTTATACTTACATGTAATCAGCGATTGATGTTTATGAAAATGTGGAAGCTGGAGCCGCCACAGATAATGTTAAGAGACTTCAGTTCCATGGATACCAGACTTACGTCCTCCCCAGGAGTCGGCAATGCGCTTCTGGAATCCTTGTTGATGCAAAGACAAATCTGACTGTGTAGTTCGCAATATTTTTTTATTTTTATTTATTTGTTTCTTGTACATAGGATCATTGATCCCCCTAGCGTACAATCAGTGAAAATAACTCAAATCTAAAGATAACAAAAATTGGTGGTGTGTAATAATAAAACACAAATTGGAAATAATAAGATCAAAAGAAAAATAATGTGAGTAAAAATGGAATGAATGATGCTTAGCCATTAGTGATGTATTTGTGAACGAAACATGGCATATACTGCGAATTATTGGTGAGGAGGGAGAAGATGATAGCAAGAGAACAGAAATATAAATCGAAAGGGAAGTCAGTAAAAGAAAAGATGAGGAGGAAGAAGACGACGGTTTTAGGGGGAATCCGTTATGGAGAACTTTGGTTGCTTGAGCCCTGAAAGATCCAAGAGTGGGGAGTGACCGTACCCCCAATGGTAAGGAGTTCCACAATCTACCCCCAGCCACACGAAAACTAGTTTTAAATTTTTGACGATTAGCTCTGATGAGTCTCACTGTATGGAGCCGGGGGGGGGGGGTCCAAACGAAACCAAATCCTTCAAGTTTTGGGAGGGGTGGGGGGGGGGGGGTCATATGTTCATTGGGGTGAAGTAATTTAAAATAAAATGAGAGGTATCGAGCTTTAATATAATTTATAAAACTGCATCCCAAAATAGAAAATGAATGGCCTGAAATGTGCCCTCGTGGTTCAAGATTGTGTATATAGGTACGTAATGCAGTTAATGAATAAGAAAATAAATTAATGGTCACGACAAGCTGGAGGCTGTTGAACTGAAAGTCTGGAGAGGGAGGACCAAGACGCCTCTTCTTTGTGTATAACCCACCATGGAACAATCCAAATCTGACCTGGCTTGAAGGTACATGGGATTATCACTCCTCTCTCTGTGGGGATTTAAACGCGCCTTTCACTACATGGGACTACGACCAAACGGAACCTGCGGGCAAAACCTGGAAAAATTTCATTGATGAAAACCTGGTGGAACGCATACCTACCCCAATGCTGAGGCCAAATTTCTTCCATACACTGGTGCTACGCCTCAGCCAGATGCAGCCTTGGCCCATTCAACAATTGCATCGAATGTAATGTGATCAATCATATCACCTCCTGAGGCTTGTGGACATAGCAGTCTAGTTTACGATGAAAAGTTCGGAACTTAAGTATTCAAGGAGAAGAGAAGACCAAGATGGAACATAAAACTTATTGGTAAGTAACGCATGCATTACAGGGACCCCTAACCCCCACTCCTATTAACCCTCTCCACTGTCAGTAAATTTGAGACTTCTAGGGATCGAACAAATAATAAAAACTGTCACAGAAATCAGATGAATATAGCGAAAAGTTATTACCCCCTCCATCAACCTGGATTCACATGGATCGGAACGAGCGTGGAAAGCAGAAGGACGGAAGGACAGAAAAACCAGTGGAGGTGGCGGCGGAGTCGGGAAGAGTGTTCACATGACGCGGTCTCCGTCGTGAACAGAATCATAACCTTCCTACTGAAAGCCTCTCTGATCTGAAACCTCTACTTGCGGTTATCAACATTCCTGTCCACTGCGCTTGTGCGGAGCTCGACAGAACGCGGAAACGGTATGACAACATGGCAGCCACCCTCCTCAACTGTTGTCCCAACAGCCAATCAGATTGCGTTCCGTCCTTTCGTTCTTCCGCTATCGACACTCGTTCCGCTTCATGTGAATCCAGCTTCACCCCCTTCAATTAATAAATTTGAAGCTCCAGACATATTTTCCAAAACTAGAACAAATTAATAAATGAACAAAAAAAAAAAAAATAATAATAATAAATAAATAAATAACAACGAAAATGTGACGAGAATAGTTAAAACATCAAGATTTAACCCTGTTACCCCCTCCATTCACCCCCTTCCATCATGAAATTCAGAACTCCTGACATATTTTACAAAACTAGATCAAATTCGCAATTTAACAAAAAAGAATCACGAAAATAGTTAAAACAACATGATTTATCAGTATTACCCCTCCATTTCCCTCCACCCATGATGAAATTGAAACTCCTGACATATTCTCTAAAAATTGATCAAATTTTTGATGAAAGTAAATAAGAATCACGAAAATCGGTCAAGATTTGTAGCATTGGCAGCGCTTGAAAGAATCGCATATTACCCCCTCCACCACCCACCACGACAGCAAATCCTAAATTTCCAAGGTTTGTTGCACAACTAGACTAAAATTGGAATCGAACAAAGCAAGAATCACGAAAATCGGTTGAGAATTAATTGTAGCCTTAGTGGCGTCGACAAAATTTGTTGAAAACAACCACGTTTATTCGGCTTTACCCCCTCCATTCCCCCTCTTCCATGTCGAAATTAAAAATTTCTGAGGTTTGTTGCGAAACTAGACTAAAATTAGGATCGAACAAACAAACAATCTCGGAAATCGGTTGAGAATTGTGGCCTGGGCAAAGTCGATAAAATTTGTCACACACACAAAACTCCTATTACCAATTTGAAATGAAATAAATGTGAACTCCTATTGAAGTTTAAAGCTCCTGTTATATATTCCAAATCTAGATCAAATTCAAAGTCGAACACAAGAAGAAGCACAAAAATCGGACGAGAACAGTTAAAACATCATGATTTATCAATGTTACTCCCTCCATCCTCTTGATGAAGTGTGAAAATCCTGACATACTTTCCAAAACTATATCGAATTCATACATAATGGTACAAAATAAGAATCACAAAAATAGGTCAACATTTGTAGTTTAGGCAGCGCTTGACAAAATCGGTAATTATCCCTTCCACACCCCCCCCCCCCCCCCCCACCAAGACAGCAAATCCGAAATTTCCTAGTTTTGTTGCATAACTAGACTGAAATTGGAATCGAACAAAATGAGAAGAGAAAGAAATGAGAGTGCTGCATGACTGGAACTTTTTTGGCTGTCATTGATCGTTATTATCCCAAAGAATCGATAGAAGCCACTCAGAACACCATAACTTTATACATTCGCCCTCCCTAAGGGCAAGACTTCAAGACAAGACCTCGAACTTCTAAGCGCAAGAACTTAGAGAAACCATGCGCTGATAATGATCTTTGATACAGCGATTCAGTCGCTAAATACCATAAATTACTTCTTGATATTTATATTCTTGATATAAATTACTGCTTGAAGAATTGCATGATTGTCAACAATTACGACCGAGTTTTCAACTGAATCACTGCCCTGCCGCAATGAAGGTAGCAATCACATTCAGCAATCACCCATAACTTTGCCAAAAAACATCGTATGGCCAGCAAATTTTAGGGATATACTCAGACGAGTTTTCAACTCAGCACTTTCCTGGAGGGGGGGGGGGGGACAAGGTAGGCAGTACCTAAAATACTGAACACTGCCGGAAAAAATCCTACAAAAAATACCTAGTGATTGCTGGGCATCGTAGTGTTGAGACACGTTGTTGGATACCTTCCTACGTATCCTGAAGATATCAGAGTTTTCTGCAGTTCTTCAAGGGAAGGGGGGTAAAAAAAGTGGAAAATCGACATTTAAAGATATAAAAAAGTGACTGCTGGGCACTCATTGTAGTGCTGAGACATTATTTCCCATCAAACTATGTTTTTTGGATACCTACCTCCGTATCCTGAAGATATCGGAGTTTTCTGCAGTTCCTTATGGGGTGGGGGCATAAGAAAGGAAAACCGACATTTTTCACTATAAAAAAGTGATTGCTGGGTACTCATTGCAGTGTTGAGCCATAATTTCACAAGAAACTATGTTTGTTGGAAACCGACCTACGTATCCTGAAGATATCAGAGTTTTCTACAGTTGCTGAGGGGGTGGGGGGTCATAAGATTTTCAGGATACGTAGGTAGGTATTCAACAAACATTGTTTGATGGGAAATAATGCCTGAGCACTAGAATAAGTACCCACCAATAACTTTTTTATAGTGAAAAATGTTGATTTCCCACTCTTATGAACCCCCTCCCCTTCTCCTGAGGAATTGCTGAAAACTCTGATATTTTCAGGATACGTAGGTCGGTATCCAACAAACATAGTTTCTTGTGAAATAATGTCTCAACACTGCAATGAGTACCCAGCAATCACTTTTTTATAGTGAAAAATGTCGATTTTCCACTCTTATGACCCCTCCTCTCCACCCCATAAGGAACTGCAGAAAACTCTGATATCTTCAGGATACGGAGGTAGGTATCCAAAAAACATAGTTTGATGGGAAATAATGTCTCAACACTGCAATGAGTACTCAGCATTCACTTTTTATAGTAAAAAATGTCGATTTTGCACTCTTATGACCCCACCCCATAAGGAACTGCAGAAAACTATGATATCTTCAGGATACGGTGGTAGATGTCCAAAAAACATAGTTTCTTGTGAAATAATGTCAACACTGCAATGAGTGCCCAGCAATCACTTTTTTATAGTGAAAAATGTCGATTTTCCACTCTTATGACCCCACCCCATAAGGAACTGCAGAAAACTATGATTTCTTCACGATACGGAGGTAGGTATCCAAAAAACATAGTTTGATGGGAAATAATGTCTTAACACTGCAATGAGTACCCAGCAATCACTTTTTATAGTAAAAAATATCGATTTTTGTACTCTTATGACCCCACCCCATAAGGAACTGCAGAAAACTCTGATATCTTCAGGTTCAAAAGGTTCAGATGTCCAAAAAACATACCTAGTTTCTTGTGAAATAATGTCAACACTGCAATGAGTGCCCAGCAATCACTTTTTTATAGCGAAAAATGTTCGATTTTCCACTTTTATGACCCCCCTTCCCTCGAAGAACTGCAGAAAACTCTCATACCTACAAGATACGTAGGTAGATATCTAAAAAACATAGTCAGACGTGGATATCTACGTAGGTAGATATCTAAAAAACATAGAAACTCCCTACCTTGTTACCCCCCCCCCCCCACCCTCCATAATTTTAACTGCAGGAAACTCGTGTCTGAGTATATCCTCAAAATTTGCAGTCTATACGATTTTTTTGACAAAGTTATGAGTCATTGCTGAATTCAATTTTCAACAATTTTTAATAACTGCGTTACACAACCCCCCTCCCCCTTCCCATCAATCGTGTGAATGAACTAAGCTGAGTATACCCTAAATATGTGGATGGCGTAGAATTTTTTCTGGCGAAGTTAAGTATTTTAGGTACTGCCTACCTTGACCCCCCCCCCCCCCCCCCCCCCCCCGCACACACAAACAACTTTTACAGCAGAAAATTCGTCCGATTATATCTTCAAAATTTTCTGGCTGCAAGATGTTTTTTGGCAAAGCTATGAGCGATTACTTGAAGTGATTGCTAGCTTCATTGCGGTCACTGCTCGATTTGGCACTGTTGTTGTTGTCAGCTTACGTGACGGACTGAGTAATGACGCAGTGCACCCTAGACCATCATTGCTAATGACAATATCCCCTCCGGTTTCAGTTTCAGTAATGACGGTGCCGAGATCGGCAAATCCGGATCCTGATCATTAGTGTGGATCATGCAAACTTTGTCTACCATAGACGATAATTATTAATAATGTCATTCTGATAAGGGAATGGCATTACTACTGACCGTGTATGGGGCCCTATAGACTTGTCCATTTTTCCCAAATAGTATTATAGTTCACTGCTGCCATTTTTACTACCTGCTACGTACCACTGTGTACATGGCGTTAAGGATTCATGATTTAATTCTAAATGCAGTAAGCAAATAAGCGACCAGCTACTAGCCCAGCGCCCCAACTCAATTAAGTTTTTATCCTAAGGCTTTAGAGAACGAAATGAAACTCGACGGTGCACGCTCTACCGCAACTTGGAGCGCTGATTTCTAGATTGTGGTGTCATAGGAGTGTTGTTTGAGATTGTATGATAAGTCTTAGTGGCGGAGTGCATAATGTGCTCGCCACTGAGCGAAGAATCTCGAATTCGATACCAGACGTACACTATGGGGTAGGATAGGCCTGTCTTTTTTGATTTGTTAGACATTGGGAAGAGATTATGAATGGCGTCTAGAGGTGGTTAGGGATGGATGGGGGCGGTACAAGCAGTAGACCGCGGAGTTACCTTAAGTAACGTTTTTATAGTACGTAACGTAAAGTAGGTACTTAGGTAGGTAGGTACCAAGATAACAGTACTTAAACTTAAAATGTTGCCCATCCATTTTTTCACATTGTCAGACCTATCTTCTAACGTGGCAGCTGCATGACGCATCTCAGTCTCACCATCTGTTACTTAAGGAAGCAATACAGTTAAGTGTCAACGTAAGTACTCACACCAGTAAGTAACTACAGGATCTCTCGTTTCATGTTCTGCAGCAGTCTTCAAGTAATGTTGAATTGATTTCAGGGAAGCTGGGACAGGCGGCAACGATAACGCCATGATATCACTTTATCAACCTACTGCTAGTAATAACTACCTAATTTAACTTTTTAATATTATTGGAATGAGACAAAATCAATTAACATTCCTAATTGACTATCACAACATTGAATGAGAATGAGTAATATGAATATGACAAATCGATAAGGTTACAAATAGAAGATAACAACTTATTCTTCTTCAGTATTGGGACTTGATACCTGTGGCAAAGAAGTGAAGTGTGCAAACCAAGATGAATGAGCCAAGAGCATTTAACATGAAAGGCCAGAAGTGCTAGTTCAATCGTATCGTTATAGAAACCGCTATTAGTACAGTCAACAAATCTAGGACGAGAATTTTCCCTTCACGAATGTGTGTTCGGGGCAGCTACGAAACAAAATTACCAAAAGTCCCCGAGCCTAGACCTAGTAGAGGCAAAGTGGTAGGGGGCCAAAAACTGCCAAAATGTCGCTAATTTTGGTTTTCGCCAATAGCTTGAAAACTATGCGTCCCATGAAAAAAATTAATCGGTGTCAAAAGAAACCTGATGAAATTTACTAGAAGAATCTTTTAATTCAGGTTCTTTTTATCTTTATTTGTTTCTGAGTTACAGCATTTTGAAAAAATTCCAATATCCGGAACTTGTCTTTTTGCACTTTTCTAACCAAAGTTGGCTTCTAATAAACCTCAAACCTTCCTTCCAGAGTATACCACATCCAATTTACGTGTATAGGATTAAATTTACTGCTAAACTAAGTAAATTCATTTATATACATAGATAACGGTTGGTTTCACTTGACAATATTTTCAAAAATATATAGTTATGACAAAGGCGGGCAGGCCAAAATATTAGAGACTCAAAATCGTTTCCTTTCTTGTAATTATTCACTTAATATAGGTATGTATTGGGTATTGCAACTAACTTTTTTAAGTGAATTTTATGAAATTCCTCTTCCAAATTTTGTATATAAATTTAATGTTACCTGAAACATAGGGGTAAAAGGAGAATATATGAGAAGCACAGTGTTCAGTAAATGATTTATTTCTTACATGGAAAAAGATCCAGTAGTTCAGCATGATATTCTGAAATAGTACCCCAGTCTACAGCACTTACCAACCCCTACCACCAGTAATGTGTTGAACTGAAAGAATTTTGGAATTTGGGATCTATGTCTGCATCTTCATCATCCGGGTGTCATCGAGGCAACAGCTTTGATGATTAACGCATGGTGCCTATCAGAGAACGTGGGAGTCAGCTCACCATTCCTCAATTCCCATCCTGAAATTCCCCCTCCCCCTCAAACACACCCACCTGAGGGCAGAGAATTCCCCAACCATTGATAGAATTGGTAAAACACTCTGTAAGCATGGTTGCGCTGCACCCTCAGTTGGTAGGAGTGTAGAGATCTCGGCTTTGATCGTGGCAACCAACTTCAGGAATGATTTATAGCGGAATTCATTTAAAGACTGCTACGTATTCTTCCAAAGAGCTGCAGCAGCTTGGTTTTAAAGACATTCTCTTCCTGCACGCCTCCACAGGCTGCGACACAACATCATCAGCCTTTAGAAACTGGTATACATTAGGTTCCTAATAATAATTATCAATACACAATTAGGTTCTCTATAAATATACAAGTATGACGAGACAAGTGAAGTTCATGTGCTTCAAAAATTCTTCTACGAAAACTTAAACTTCTTTACAGTGGGGGAAAAAAAAAAGATAAAAATAAAATAAAAATAGAGACTCTAGAAGAATATTCCAATATAAAATAAATGCAGAAAAATACGTTATTTCTATTTAGAAAAAAAAAAAAAAAAGTTGGTAAAATCATATTGACAAAACATATATTAGGGCAGGTAAAAATATACCTACCCCTTCAAACACTTTTAGGAAAAACAATTCTCCCCTTCATCAGGTTTACGATGTCTTCCATACCTGAATATTATTTCCTGCTTCGACGATTCAATTATGCATTCAAACAACGGTTCATTCAATCTTGCACATCATCACCTAAAAAGATCTTTTCAAGTTCTGTGAAAACTTCTTTTGACTTCAAAAACAAAAAATTCTTTACAGTGAACAATTAAAAAAAAACCCCTACATGTTCCTAAAACGAAGAAAAAACCTAATTTGCCCAAGTTCCACAAAATTGCATTTTTCATTTAAAATTCAACGGCGCCAAAATTAATGAGAAAAACATTAAAATCTAGTTATCATTGTGTCAACTGAAAGTAGGGGCAACAACTAGTATGGTTAGAACGAATTCATTGAATGAATATGCTGTTTCACAGTGAGAGTTTTCTGACACTAACCTTCCAACGAAAAAAGATCGAATTTAAAATAATTCATTATACCATTTATTTATATAATTGATGGACGTTTATGTTGTGGGGCGATGCACAAATGGCGAGTGTTGTCAATACCACTGTTGGAAGAAAAAACTGCAACGAGAGGCCAACAATCTGTTGGGGAATATTGGAACTACGTTTGTAAAGTGTAACACCACCTTACGTATTCGCATCTTTTTACGATGGTTTGATTCCAGTTATAGAATAAAGAAACTCTTGATTCTCATCGTGATTGAAAGAATTAATACAATAATGATTGACTAATATATACCTTCGTACAAAGCTTTCTTACGAAAATTACTTTCTAATAGATTTTTGTAGATTTGAACCTCATTGAGTCAGTCACATGGCTCATTGAAGTACCGTGGATGTATAAACATTTAAACTTCGCAATTTAGACTTGAAAATGAGCACTGACCAATAAAAACGCTAATCATCATCACTAATAGCTTTTATCTGAAGAATGAATATATATACTTGAAAAAATAAATGTTTAGCCTCGCATTTTTCTGCTACTAACTGGAAGCTTAAAATTGCCCTTCTACTGCGAATCACCAGTACATACCCTACCTCCTCTTCTGATATCGTTCCAGATATTTTAGATCAGCTCTAAGGGGACATCCAAGGGTCTTCAATAATCTGTTGTCGGTTGTGTCAATCAATGCATGATAAAAATTAGATTCTGAAGAAGTTTGAACGTCAAAATTTTGAGTTCGTTAGATGTATTCAAATTCGAAAACGATTTTGGTAGCTATCAAAATTTAAACAACTCTGCTCAAAGATAATGTAAGCACTCGTCAGGAACTTACCTAGTTCTTTAAAATCACGTAATGATAATCGTTTAGTAAGGAAACTAAATCGTTTAGTAAGGACTTTTTAATTTTATTCGAGAAAGCCAAGATAAAAGCACAGGTGAGGCACACAGAGGCAGTAATATTTGAAACAACCAGTATTTACTGGCAGGAGCTTCCTTCCCCAACGAGTCACGTGGGCTACGACTTTGAAGGGGCCTTCCAATTTTTTTACTTTCACTCGACTCTTCGAGTATTGAGAAAGTTTAAAATAAGTCATTGGAGTACACATTTTTATTTTAAAAAAGTATACAGTTTTTTATTTCAAACATAAGAACAAAACAGGAATGTACTGATTTGAAGAAATTAAATTGTTAGTACTTGTAAAATATATTTGATTAAAGCTAATGACGTAAGCTTAAAGTTAAATAAAACTGTTGATGTAAGTGTCTACACTGATGTAAAAAATTGGAATATAAATCATCTAAAATTTGCCGACCTTATTAACGTGATTTAGAATTTCATTAGTTTTAAAAAGGGCCTCTATCAATTCTGGTTTTTCTAATGGGGTAACAAGTTGAAGTCTAGAGCACAACTCCCCAAGAAAATTTATTTCCTTCCGTTCCTTCACTATTCGTTGTTTCAGCCTGTAAAACAAAAAAGACGAATTCAAATTTACAATATTATCAGAAAAAAGGGGGATTTTTTTCCATCTAAGTAAATAGGTACAGGTAAATTAAGATAAAATACTTTTTCCGCATCTTTCATATAATTTCTTAGCAATAAGTTCTGTGGTGGATTCAGAAATGATCAAACATTAGAAAACTTAATTTTAAGAAAGGAAAGAAAAAAGAGAGAGAAAAAAACTGCGTTTTCGACGCAGTCTACTTTTGACGTCATCTACTTTTGACGAGCGCTTTTGGGAACAAGATCAGGTGCGACACATTTCAACGAAGGCAATGGAAGTTAATGAAACCGACCATTTCCACGAAATAAAGAGTTGGACAATTAGATCAATATATTCATGGTCAAATAATTACACAAAGGTTCATAATTTCCTGATTAAACAAACAAGTTTCTTGAAAAGAGCACTGGAGCGTATACATAAAAATATAAATTAAATCGACATGACATGTCTAATTTTTCTCTTTCAGCTAACGAAGTGAACAGGGGCTTAGGCCGGCCGTGCCTTGGCAACTTGGCGACTTCAATCGCTGACAACTATCTAGTTGCTGGGGAGTTCCCACCACCGCGCACTGGAAACTAAATAGTTGCCTTTCAGGCCAGTCTCTACAATGAATTTCGACGAAGTTGCATGTGTTTGTGCACTCATTTTCAGACGAAGAAGGGAGAAGCTGATGAAAATAACGTTTTGGGTTCATCCAATCTTCAGTTCTAGACTCCTTGATTGGCAGTTTCATAAACTCTTCGGTAAATTGAGAGAACATCCGAATAAGTTCTTTAATTACTTCAGAATGAGCAGAGAAAGTTTTGATGAATTATTGGTAGCTCTCGGACCACGTATAACGTACCGGAATACGTCCTTCCGACAGGCTGTACCACCGCAAGAAAGATTGGCCGTGGCTCTAAGGTAGGTACCTAATAAAATAAATACAACTAGCATTTAAATGATTTATAATTAGAAAAAATGGAAAGATTACAATTTTTTACTTCATTTTCAAAGTTGAATATGACGAGAAAAGGTGTAATATATTTTTGAAGCGTTTGAAGAACTGAGAAAAGTACTCGTAAAATCACATCGAAAAAATCGACTTTTCTCAGGAAAAAAAAAAATGAACAAACTATGGAAAACAAAATAGACGACGCCAAGTCCTGCAGGCGACTAAACAGTTGCCGGTGCGCGGGGGCAGGTAGAAAACAACGTGACTCATTCCTCACGGTGATTCTTTACTCACCCGTCGAATAGGTCTCGACGCAATTTTTTAGTTGCCGTGATTATAAAGTTGCTTGTGCGCGGGGCTGCATTCAAGGCTGTGATTCATTTCAACTTCCTCAAGGCGACTAAAAAGTTGCATAGAAAAAGTTGCCAGTGCGCGGGGGCCCTTAGATTCAGAGGTACCTACCACGGGTAGCGCCGGTACCTACCACAGACGAAAAGAAGAAGAAATAGGTAGGTAAACAACTATTAGAATAAAATTCCGAAAACTTGGAATCAGGCAAATTCTGATGGATTCGATTAAGTTAGTTTTATCGATTCTTCCTTTGGGTGAAAGGTGTATTTTCCCTCTATTTCTAACAAAAATGAAATCCAAAAGTATTTTTGCTGACGGATGATTTCGCGAATTAGGTACGGGTGACTTCAGTGATGACGAGGAAGATGAAAGATTGTGCTGACCCTTGTTATAAAATATTCCACAAAAAAACATTACTAGCTTGTTCCTAATTTTATTGTTCCATGGTCAAGTACATTTTATGTCATGGTTAAGTACATCTGAACTAACATACGATATGTACATTTTATATAATTTATAACTAATATTTATCTCTCTCGTTTGGTTGATTTTTTTTCTTTCTTTGCCCCAAAAGTCGTTAGAAAAGTTTCAAACCGAGTGATTATGTAAAACATTAGGTAGTCTACATAATCCATTGAAAAATTCAATTCCACAGGCAGTTGCAGCAGGCAGCTTGAAAACTCAGCCCATGGATGCTGCCGGGCGCTCAAAAACTCGGTAGCCAATGAGTTAAAACCCAATTTGATATTTTAAAATTCAAGTATTTATTTTTTTACAAACTCCTATTCTTATTGCATAACAGCATTACTGCATTACCACCTTTTGAAATGCCCATCTTGACTGCAATTCCAAATAGAATGCATATCCATGAGAGGCTTCCATCGTCTTGCAGGTCCCGTAAGTCTTCATTATTAGACAGTTTTTGGTGACTACTAACGTGCCCTTAACTTCACCCTAATATACCCAAGAGTACGTAACCTTATAGGGACGTTAGCAACGTCGTACGTTAGAATGGCTCATTTAACCTCGCCCATTTGGGGATCGAAAGGCACACGACACATGCCTGTAAATGTAACACTACACACTACTAATCACCTCAAAATTACATGGATACTAGGTGAAGTAAATAATAATAGTCTTTTTTTCTTTCAAATGCCCCATCAATTATGTTGATGTAGCGTGTAGGTTTTTTGAGCACCCCACAAACTTGGTTATTTTACATTTAAAATTGCGCAGAAACTGAATCTGCTATCTGAAGTCCGCCTCTGCCGTCTAGCTTTACTAGCCTTCAACTCGATCGAAAAAAATCCTTTGTTTTGTACACATTCTTTACTTGGACGATTAGAGCCTTGTTTTTATCATTATTTCAAATGTTTTAAATGAGAAACCTGAGTTTTAAGACACTACTTCGCAGTATTGTTCTTAGTTTGCCTGATCTCCCAGCTGTTTTCTCGTGAACATTGCATGAGCTGTCTCCAATGATTATCAGATAAATTTCTGGTTCATTGTCATAGAGATAAATACTTTTTCATACTTTATTTACTCAACGGAAAATCCAAAAACATGAAGTTCGTAACGATCATAATTACCTATAAGTAGCAACTAAACCGTAGTGTTTCCCATTGAGGCTTACTATCTCTGCATTAAATCCATGCCCTGTTCACGAATTGAAAACTAAAAATGAGAAATTAGCCCGCATTTTTACTGAAACTAACATGAAATTTGAATATAGGATTGAAAATCGGCGTTTCATATCGAAATAAAGAAACTGATTAGAAAACAAATGGACAAGACAGCTGGGGGGAAAATATCGCGTTGCTCAACCACAGGGAACGTGACATTAAAATTAAGGCAACCCCCGTTTCTAACCCCCGGTTCCATTTGGGTTAGAATCTTATTTGCTCCCTCAAAACTCAAGGCCCCTTGTTAAAGATTGAGCAAGATCAATATCCTAATTGCCTCTTAAAAATTTATTCTCAGGATGATTACGAGCATTCCTAATACCCTGGGGGTCATATGAAAGTGGAAATAAAATGTAGATTAAATCTAAAGGCCGTATCACACTTGCATTTTTTCCGCATTTTAAACGCTGAAACGTGAAGAAGGCAAAGAGCTTTTTTTCAAGGTCAGCTGTGGATGTTGAGGAGGAATAAATGCAAAAACAGTGCATTCTGACGGAATGCGTTTTTATTAAATCTGTCAGGTTAGGGCTCCTAGGGGTTTTTCATTGAATTGTAACCTCCCCAAGGGTTATGTTTAGCATTTTTCTTGCGTCAAGGTAAAAATTAGAACGTGTTCTAATTTTACCAAGTGAGTTTAAAAACGCTCCACCAGGATGCGCAATGGTCGAAAAAGCTCTTCTTCTTCACGTTTTGGCATTAAAAACGCAGAAAAAATGCGGAAAAAATGCTAGTGTGATACGGCCTTAAGGTGTTATTTCAGCTAGCAGTAACAGTAAGATCATAATTTACATACCTTTCAGAGGAGTCCGTCGTCACCAGCAAGTCGAGTACCGGGGTTAACCACTTTCAATATAAAGACATCATCATAAAGTCGTAATATTTCGACATCCTGATGATGATGTCTCCACATCAAAAGAGCTCGTCCCCGGTGCTCGACTTGCTAGTGACAGCGGATTCTTCCAAAATATATGTAAACGATAAAATGCAGATATACTGCCTTACTGGTGGTTGACGACTTGCTCCTTCAATGTAGATTTGTGGTCTTCGATTTGTAGACGACATGAAGACAAAAAATTCGGATGAAGGAGATCACTCTTCAGGACTTCATTATAATATTTCTTTTCTGTAGTGAGGATGTTTTCAAGTGCAAGAGCTGCATCGCAGATACCTTCAACACCTTTCCTCATTTGACTGAAAAGATTAAATGTCATACATATAAATACTAATGTAGATTTTTTAGGTAGATAATCCAAAAGCGGTGAAGACGGTACGGCGAATAAATTAAAAAGGTACGAATAAGTATATTCACTGGGGAAAGGCTAATTAAGTAAACTGACATTGCTAAATATTCCATTGATTGTTTTTCAATACGTAAACACCTTAATGTTAATGTTATTGTTGTATTTGTTAATTTATATACTGAGCCACAATAAGTAATATTATTTAATTTCTGTATTCCCAGAAGATATCAAATAAATCGAAAGCCTCTATTCTTTTAACACATGTCTGAAGGAAATCTCCCTGTTGGAGAGCCCCATGCACCCAAAACTGAGGCACCACGTAGTCACCAGGGTGGATGCGGTGCTGATCAACAAGGAATTCACAATAGGTATATTTCTAGACACAGAGGGTCATTTGAAAATACACCTTTGACCTCAATTATAAGAGCCAGTCCTACTAGTCCAGGAGGAAGATTGAGAATAAATATAGAAAATTTAGTCCGTTCTGAGTGAGAAAATGTCTGTCTGTAATCTCAAAATTGGTGGAACACAAAATGGTGACCTCATAGAGGTGGCTTAATTTGCCCATTTTAAAGTTTTGAGCATAAAACCTTCTCCTGAAATTACTAGGTACCTATTTTCGGCCTTGGATCCTGGACTATACGAATAATATACCCCACATATTATTCCATATAAAGGTGGATAACCAACCATGATTACAAGAAGATTATAATGGTGAAGGTTTTAGGTTGGTGGGGGTGGCTGTGGAAAAGGCCACCCACAGGGTGGATTGCTTCCCCCCCACTGTGGAACCTCATTTTAAGCTCTCAACTTGAGTAACTCAGCATTTTTAATCAAGGTTTTGCTGAAATGAGGTCATCTTTGCTACGGCACCATTTGTTGCTCAGCTCATATTATTCTAAAGAGCAAAGAACAAAGGGCATTGGAGGTGAGGTGTGGCATTGAGGGCCTGAATTCAGTGAATCCCAAACATGATAAATTATGCTTGTGAACTGTCAGGAAAACCACCACCAATATGCTGATCGTGATACTGATTAATTTTCTACATTAATGTGGTATTGGTGATTATGGATTTAGTGAAGCATTGAGACCATACTACTTGTGAAACAAACTTTTGTGCGAGTTTCCAAATGTGTACACGTGTTTTCGATTTTTTTAAACTTTCGAAACCTTACTTTTTGGCCAACTCTATCAGCTTATTGCAGCATTTAATCGAGAAAATGGTATCGTGCCAGTTAATTAGTTCTATCCCTCACCGAATGCAAAAAACTTGCATAATTAATGTCGAATTACACCAGCAAACTGAATTCCGCGGGGAGGGGGATGCAAGGAGATTACTTGCAATCCAAGCATGAAAAAGCCTAGGGAAACAAATACCTACTAAGAATGATCCAAATTTCAAATGACCCAAAAATGCGGCATGTTGCGAATAACCAACTCACTAAAAAATACAAATAGCGCTCATGCGTTGACCTCATTCAATCATGAAACTTGAGCTATAAATTACTTACCATTTGTACAATAAATCAGGATCATTAGAACGTTTTCGACGTTTTGGATTGCTCCCAAGAACTTCCGTACAATGTTTAGAGTAGAAATAGTGTGTTTGAAGAAGTTTTTTCAAAACGGATGCCGTAACAAGTGTGTGATACGTGCTAACCGTTGCCATTCCACTGAACTCCACACCAAACGAACCATCTTGGGACTGAGCTATAATTTGATCTAAAAAATATATAAATAACAATGCTGTAAAAAAATGAATACACGAAACTCGTAGTATTAACCTAAAAAAATCATCTGTCTATAATTTATGTATTACTTATATTATGTTACATTTAAATGTACACAATGTCTACAAACAGTATTTCTGATTCATTCAGGGTCCCAAAATATACTTATGAATCAAGAAGTACGACTATGTACATACATATTACGATTACATTCGAGGAATGGTAATAATACGATGCCTAGTTATTACTCGTGAAATCAATTGTTCCTTGAGATTTGGATATACTACTTGACGAATAAAAAAATAAAATCATTGGCTTTTCCGGACGCAACAAATTCTCTGACTTTTCCAGTTAGGAGGCATCCTAAATCTACACAGTAGCTGTGTTCCAGGCGTTTTGAGTTCAGGAACTCAACTCTCGCTAAGGTGTTCCGCGTCGGGTTCATGAACTGAGTTCAGTGAGTTCATGAACTTTTCAGACCTGCTCGGGGATAGGGTTGAGAACTCGAACTGAAGGAAACCTTTCTGAACCTTCCGAAAATCTCATTTCACCGCGAACCCTCACGCTAAATACTTGCTTTGTCATTCGCCTGCTTGTTGTGTTATATCGCTTTTTACTTCTCTTTAGTTCCTCACTAGTGATGCACTTTATTTACGCCATGAATTTTAATAGAATAGCGGGGCTCTTCCTAGAAGATTCCGATTCGGAAGTGTATGCTTCCATTGCCGATTGGGAGTGGGTCCTTAGTTCTGATGAGGAGGAGTTAGATGAGCAGGAATTTGATGCAGATAGAGCCGTGCCTTTGGATGAATGAGGATGGATGCACACTTTTATTTTTACTCTTTTAATCTTGAAGTAAGAATGAATAAACGTACAAATGAAGGAATGTCGCTCACATAAATAACCGTGACGAGGTTTTTACGTTACTAAAGACGACGCTAGCGCTGGTTAGTGCATTGAGTGTCAGATGAACTATAGTATTCCCACTGACGGGTTCCTGAACCTAACAGTTTCGTGAACTCGTGGAACCCCTCTGAGTTCATGGACTCAGACAGGTGCTTGGAAAACACCTAGTATTAAAGGAAAAAATAAGACTCATGAAGCCTCACTGCCCATTTATCAAGAGAAAGTAGTAGGAGAGAGATAGTCCAAGAGGTTGGGGCACATAGATTAATTTTCAGATGGACTTTTTCATGGAAATTAAAACTCAACTCAAACCCTGATAGTTGGAAGCTGTTCATAACATGGACAAGAGCCCCCCTCCCGACACAGTAGGTACAACTTTGATATAGATCACCTAGCTGCCAAGAGCGTTAAATAGGTACCACTTATAATAGCCGGGAAAGGTTGGTAGGAAAGGATTTCCAGTAGGGATGGGGCACCTCTGTGTTTTATTATACTGTACAAAATCCTGAAGATCTTGACCGTGATACGTTCAAGGAAAATTACCGGCAGTCGAAGAGGTTTGATTAATCGACCTCATAGCTCAACCCGTTCGGGCGTTGCAACTAAAGGGAAATTTCCCCTTAGTAGTAAGGACACAAGTTCGTACTTGTCCGTGGTATAAAATATTTTTGGGTTGTAACAGTGGCACAGTCAGTAGGGCCTGAAATAATACGAAACAATAATTAATTAAATCCCTCTCGAGCCAAAAGGCTGTAAACATCACATTCTCTGACGTAGCATCTTTCACTTCCTCACTCACTTGAGTCAAAATACACCGTGACAATGACCTCGCTCGACTGCTGAAGAATTTCTTCCAGTGATCATCTGCTGAGCCAGCAGTTTCACTTTGTTACACCTCCGACCCAAAACCAGCCGAGACGAGTGCTATTTGACTCAGGGGAAACGTTATGTTCAAGGAAAATAACTGACAGTCGATGTTCGATTAATCAGCTTCATAGCTCAACCCGTTCGAGTGTTGCAACTAAAGGGAAATTTCCCCTTAGTAGTAAGGACACGAGTTCACACTCCGCCCGAGGTATCAAATATTTCTCGGGCGTAAAAACCGGATTACACAAACAGACTAAACATTGAATGAGAAAAAAAATAAATGAGCGATATTTTTTTCGTGGATTGACCTACCAGTTAATTTAGAGGACTGATGAAGAAAAATCCGTCCACTCAAGACGTTTGCGAACATTCCAATGGTGACCATAGTTTCAGGATGAACACTTTGAGCGGCATCGAAAAAAGAAGTTGAAACATAACTTTTCTGGGACCTTTGTATTTCGTAACCCTCGGGAGCAGGTTCCTGAAAGAAGATATAATTTATAAAATATCAAATAATAACTATTATCAAACTGTTACTAAAATGTAAGGATTGTTTTCAAAAATATTTCATTTCCAAATCTTTGTGAACAGGTTTGAATATTCATAAGAACAAAATGAAGCAGTTGGAAATCCCACAAGACATAACACAGTCTGGGTGTGGATACTTACGAAAAGATTAAAATTAAAAGTTGTTTGTTCACAATATAGGTTTTATAAAATTTAAAATACGTAACGCATATTTATAAAATATGATAATAAACGCTGTGAATAAAATATGAGGTACATAAAACATAATCATAAAATTTGAAAACACGTTACCTGATTTAATAATGAAGGACTTAATACTAGGATCAAAACTATGCATCCTTTACAGTCACAATGAGGATGCAGTATTTGTATTATGAATACACAATAGTATACTTCTTTGTAGGAATTTCTTTAAGAAAAAAAAAAGATTCGAGTTACCTATTTGTTACTAATAAATTCCTTCCCTCAGCCAAAATCCATTCCTTCAGAGACTTGCATTTTTTAGTTGGTGAAAGGTTGAATATTGAGTCCGGAATTTTATTTATCGACCTAGGACCTACATACGTCACATGATTTTGGGTCACTTGTAGGGATCGATAAGGAACCATTACTTTGCTGTGGTGGCGAGTGTTATGTTCTGTTTGAACATAATAACAGAGAAGTTGAGGTCTTTTAAGGAAAAATTTAATTGTTTGAATTTGGAATAATTACTGGGTAGTTAATATTTTGTCTGTATCGGTATTAAGGCGAGAAATCCTTAGTATTAGATTTTGTGCTTGTTCTGCTGATTTGAGATGGGTCTGCAACGCAGAACCCCAAGACGTTATCGCATATGTGAAATTAAATTTTTTGAACAGATAATCCTGATTCGGTGAAATATGTATGAAGAATTCTTAATTTTCTTGGAAAGGTTATCAATGTGAGGAGAGTCCATTTTAAGAATTCATCTATTTGTACTCCCAGGTACTTTAAGATCTATCCATTTTCGGGCAATCACACGGTTTCCGGCTACATGAGGTCTCATGGTATTGAATACAGAAAACAGGTGAGGGCAAACCCCGTTTTGTGGGAGAGAAGCAGATGAAATGTGTTTTTTGTTGATTTTGAGACAATAGATTTTCATCGAGGTGGGTTTGGAATTGGGTTAAGCAGTTTTCAGCAATGGACTTACAGTTTTCCCAAGAATCAGAGGAAGAAGAAGAAAAATTACTTTATTGAAAAATAAGATACATCCAGTAAATAGAAAAATAAATAAACTTTCGTAAGTAATAATAGGCTTAGCCTAAGGCTGTCTGCCGAAGTTGGCACAAATGAGTTGCTCAAGTTTTGCATTTACAATAATATTCTAATACAAAAAATATGCAATGATACATGTCATGTTTTGCATTAGTGAATTTATAATATGGAAGAATTGTTAAATACATAAATCATAACATTTTTAGTTGAAATTAAAGATTTATCTCCTCACCAGTTGAATTCGTCAACCAGAACCTTACGGTACGACCACGCATCACGGCTAAAGTTCGCCAGTCTTTCCCAGCTAGCCCTATCTTCAAGGAGTGTCACAAAATCATGTTCAACAATAGCACGAACACCAAAATACTTGACCCTGTATTCTATTAGAATTGGGCAAACAGCGATAAAGTGGAATATATCCTCCTTTTCCCCGTAGTTACAGAGAGAGCAGTCTACCCGCTCCCTTTCCCAGCCAGGACGGTAGTTTAGGGCAAGCATTTCACTACGAATTTTCATGATCCATCTTATGATAGGCAAAGAAGGACTCGAATCATGCGGTGGATTCAACAGCTCAGCAACCGGCAATGAGTGGTCCAACAGCGACCCCCAACTGCGGGAGGAAGAGGACGACGCCTGAGACAGCCATCTCGTTCTATATTCAACTTTCATTTTCTCAATCAGATTCTCACTAAGCTCCAGAGAAACAGACCCATCATCCCCAAAGAGAGGGCAACCTCTCCTCCAAATCCCGCCAAGCACAGTGCCATGAGATCCCCAGTGCACGTACCTCCTCCGCCACCAACCTCGGGAACCTGCAAGTGGGCATCTTGAAGACTTTATTTATGTATGCAAAATGAAGCCCCAGGCAATGGAGGAAGAGAGGAAAAACACCCGTCGACAAGTAGATAAAATAATTCGGGGTCGCAGCCGGTAACCAAAACAACCTCTTTAGGTAATACCTTGTGGTGAAATCCACCCCCTCTTGTCAACAGCCCTTTTCAGGGCTACCAAAAAGAGGTAGATACAACACAAAAATATTTACAAGACGTCGAATTATAACTCCGTCAAACAAAATATTTCACCAGAGAGAAAATACTAAATTCTCTCTCAAAAGTGAAATATTAAAGAATAACACACAAGGCGACCTCCCCAAACATTTACTGGGCGAGAGAGATGCGACAAACATCTCGAAACAAGTCGCCTTGAATGAGAAACCTCAAACAGGAAAACTCAAGGTCGTTCAGCCACCCCCGGGGACCCCGTCACAGCGACGGACGCAGGGAAACCACCTCGAAAGACCAACTCAGCTATCATATGCACAGATACTGAGAAAACACTGTGCGAACCAATGAGATTGCACAGTCGAATTTATGAAATTAAGCGGACCAACCAGGAGGCGGCAGGAGGCGGCCACCTCCCTATAAATACCCCGCTGGGAGCCCTCCGAAATTCATTCCACTCTCCGCTCTCGACGACGACACACTCTGAAGTACGAAGAATTCTACACGCTCTACGCTGACGAACCTTCTGCCTTACGAAGTCATCTCAAGAACGGTTTCCTACTGCTTTCTACAAGCCAGTCCTCCTCTCCACGCAGATCTCGCATTGGCATCTACGAGTCCAGTGATTATTCATCCTGCTCATTGCCCAACGTAGTTCATCTGTCAGGACGCCACCCGGTGCAGCTATCGATATTCTCTTTAGCTCGCACGCCCGAGGGACGTTCCGAGCCGTGTCGCCCGGGTTTCGTAGCCTTAAGCTCGTAACCGACCGCTGTGGGCACGCCGGTAAATTACTCAGCTCCTCCGCTCTAATTTACCGTCTAAGGAAGCCTTTTTCAAGGCTACGAGGTAGGACCCTGACATCCGAGCATTGGAAAGACGCTCTGTCAAGCGAGTCCACCTCCAAAACCCTCTATTTTTCACACATAGAGGCATCGAAACGAGCAAAAACTCGATCATTTCGATGGAACGTCGGCCTTCCTACTTCCCCTTGCAAGGGGAGGAGGACGACGGCGAAGCCGGGCCGAGTAGCCCACGTAGTGCGCCCTACCGGCCACACGGCGAGTCTGCTGAACCCAGCGACAGCGCAAGGCGCGACCCACACGTCCGGATCGCCTTCTCGCCCGACGTATTCGTTCGAGAAACGTTCGAACAAGCCTCGCCTATACAAAAGATCGAGGAAACCTTTCAGACTCGCTCTGAAGCCGATCATTACGATTCGACCAAGCTGTCCGAATACCCACGATATTCGACGCAGGCTTACCCGGCCGATCCGAGTGTCAAATACACTCCAAATGCACAAAAAGCGAAGGATACTTTTCAGTACCTCAACCAAGCTCAACATATTCCCCTTTCAGATATAAATCTAAGGCCGGAGTATTACAAAACGGCTCAGTACCAAACTGATCGAACCCAGCACTTGCTACGCGAGCCTAGCGCTCCACGCGGCTGCGACACGGACTATCTCCCCTTTCAGTCCGCCAAACCAGTTGACCTTGGCGGCTCCGCCCGCATTCCTCGCGGGGGTGACCCGGAGACCAACCCGCATAACCGGGATATAAATGTCCGACTTGGCCTACCTACGCCAAGTAAAACATATCTAAATCCACTACAAATGGTGACCCCGCCTTTGAACAGGCTTAACACGGAGCATTTCGTTCCCTCTTATGAAGCTAGTGGATTTCAGGGAACCACTGCGGGCGTGCGACCCCCGCCGGGCCTCTACGCCCCACATCTCACGCAACATCCCTCTACACACAGTGGCTTTCAAGCACTTTTAGAGGAGATGGGAGATTATCAAAAACCAATCTTCCAAAAGAAAAATATCGATCGTGCACTCGCCGAGTTCGATCAATACTGCGTGCGAAAACACCTGAGAACGCAGAACGAATGCTTCTCAGCTATATACAAGTGGGTACCGGAAGAAATGAGGGAAGCTATCGACTCAGCTTACCTCACGGCACCCCACGCACCCTACGATGAGGCCAAACAGCGCCTACAGCGAGAATATGGGTTGTCCTTACAGGACAGGCTCCTCGCACTCGAGGACCCCGCATCTCTCGCCAAAAAACCCAGCACCAAGTACCACGAAATGTACTCGAAAGCTGTTGGGTACTTTTCGGAAGCTCTGATCACTCAAAAGTGGATCGAGACTCTTCCCATCGAAGCACGAGGTATGGTCGCAGCTCAGCCTACCACGACCTCCCGGCTCGACCTAGCTGATACGCTACACGCGTACAGAACAGAGAATACTTCTCTGAACATACAAGGAGTAGAATCTACTCCGAAACCCATAAATACTGGTTTCAAAAAGGCCCTCTCGAAACAAGCTGAGTTCGAACCTCGACCAGTGGAGAGTAAGCCTCACAAACCGACGGCCTATGTCTGTCGAAACCACGCACGTTTCGGTAACGAAACTCGCAAATGTGCAGACCCAGAACACTGCACTTGGAAGACGAACACTGCTTCCAAAACTAGCAGAAAGGCTGCGACTATAAGCCAGCCTAAAACCCGGGTTTCTACCGAAAATACTCAGCGATCGGTACAAGAAAGTACCGTTCCAACTTCCGACACAGAGAATTCGGAAAACGAATAACTGCCAGTGTATCTGAGCCTATACGCCGGCAGTCTACTGAGTATAAAAGGCTCTTTTTCAAGTGCAAACTAAATGGCACTGAATTTCTCATTGACACGGGAGCAGAAGTGAACATTCTGCCCCACAATGTCACAAAAAAATTGGGCTTGAAAATTCTTAAGTCCAACGTTAAGCTCACAGCAGCTAACGGAGCCCCTATAGACACACTAGGGCGAGCTGACACAACAATTAACATCGGCCTCGGGGACATGACCACCGAGTTTATGATCACGAAAGTTGATCTAGCGATCCTAGGTATTCCATTCCTCGAGTCTTGGGATATCGGAATACGGGTCAAACACAAGTACATTTATAAAGATAAAATAAAGTGCTATGCCGATCAAAATATAGCTGCAGTCATGAACAAAAAGTTCACTGACGAACAAATAGCAGCTAATATCCCTCATCGTGACAATACCCCTCAACCAGAGGACGTGCAAATCACGGAGGACGAAAACATTCGCTCTATCATTAACAAATACAATGATAAAATGAGCAAAATTCATGGTAAATGGAAAAACAACGGGGTTTACCACCGTATAACCACGGAAGGAACACCAGTACACTTCCGAGCAAGACCCATGGCAGGCGAAAAACGGGCTCAAGTCAAAAATACTTTTGACGAAATGCTTTCAGAAGGCATAATTGCACCATCGAATTCCGAATGGGCATCCCCGTTACACTGTGTGCCAAAAAAAGACGGGTCATGGAGAATCACCGGCGACTACCGTTTCCTCAACGCGAAAACGAAGAAAGACGCCTACCCTCCTCCTCACATTCGCTCTTTCCAAGCGAATTTACATGATACGCAAATCTATTCGACAATAGATTTAAAATCAGCGTATTATCATATTCCGATGCACCCAGATGACGCTCATAAAACTGCGATTATTACACCTTTCGGTCTTTATGAGTTTAAGAAAATGAGCATGGGTTTGGCCGGAGCGGCTCAAACATGGCAAAGATACATGGACAGCATCATGCGAAAATTTGATTTCGCATTTGTATACCTAGATGACATCCTGGTGGCTTCTAAAAATTATAACGAACACATGAACCACCTCAGGCAAATTTTTGACAAACTAGGGGAACACGGACTTCGAGTAGGTTTTGATAAATGCATTTTTTCAAAACCTACCGTCGATTTCCTAGGTTTCACTATCTCAAAGGAAGGGATAATTCCTAAACGAGATAAAATAGAAGCCATAGAACAATTTCCTAGGCCAGTAGACGTACGAAGTCTACGCAGATTCCTAGGTATGTGTGGTTTCTACCGAGCATGCTCAAGCAAATTCGCTCACACGGCACAACCTCTGTATGACTCCATTCAGTCAAACAAAAAAAATGACAGAACACCTATCGAATGGACGTCAGAGAGAGAAAAAGCTTTCAACAGCTTAAAGCAAGCAATGATCAAAGCAACATTGCATAACATTGCTCACCCACACCCTACGGCGGAGTGGAGATTAGTCTGTGACGCATCCGACACACACATCGGAGCGGCACTAGAACAAGAAATTACAGACAAACATGGCTCGAAATCGTACCAACCATTGGGATTTTTCAGTAAAGAAATTCCAGAACAATGGAAGAACAAAGCATCGTTCGACAAGGAAATGTTCGCCGTTTACCAAGCGTGCATTCACTGGCACAACGACTTGGACGGCAGATCTTTCCATATTTGTTCGGATCACAAGCCTCTGCTAGGCACGATGCTTAAGAAGAATGCACATTTTTCTAAAATGAGATTGAGATGGCTAACATACATCTCTCAAATGACGAGTGATATTCGTCATATTTCCGGAGAGAGCAACGTCGTCGCCGACGCACTCTCCAGACCCTTCGATCCGGTTGAAATTCAAACGAAATCGATTTCAACCCAGACGGACGAGGGTCCACCCATAGCCGAAATTTCGAAAATTACGGCTGCAATAGAATGCAATCTTCTACTGCACATTTCAAATTCACAAATTCGTTCTCCCCCTACCGCGGAGGACAAATTGAAACTCACACGAGTTGAATTCTCTCAAGGAGAAATTTGGTGTAACCTAGACCTAGGACACCCTAGACCTTATATTCCAAACGAAATAAGGGAAGAAATAATAAGCCAAATTCACAATTTGGGACACCCAGGTATACACTCTACTGTGTATAAAGTTAAACAACGATATTTTTGGCACGGACTCCGTGCAGATGTCTCAAACTGGGTCCGAGCGTGCGAAACTTGCCAACGAGCAAAAATCACGCGCTCCGTGAAGCTCCCTTACTCCGAATTTGAAACGGCACACAAATTTTCACACGTACACGTTGATATTACCGGACCCTTACCTTTAGCTAAAGGAGGGAAACGTTACATTTTGATGATGGTGGATAGAGCAACGGGTTGGCTAGAGGCAGTCCCTCTTAACAACATCGAAACAACCACAATCACAAATGCCTTTATCAATATTTGGGTAGCTTCAAAGGGCGTACCTAAATACATCACAAGTGATCAGGGCACTCAATTTGAATCAGATCTGTTCAATTCCATTATGGAACGTCTCGGAGTAAAACATACTCACACGTTACCATACAAACCATCAACAAACGGAATGGTAGAACGCAGAAATAGATCTTTGAAAGAGGCTCTCAAAGCTCAAAACGAAAATTGGCTCGACGCACTTCCCAAAGTTCTACTCGCCATGCGTACGGCAGTAGACCCGGCGACCGAAACTACGCCTTTCCAAAAAGTTTACGGAATTGACGTACCACTCCCAGGAGACATTTTCGTAACTTCTACGAACCTTTCGGAACCTCTTTTCTTCCGGCCTACGCATATTAAACATAATAATACGAAATATGCCGTAAACATGCCCAAAAATTTGGATACATGTACTCATGTCTATATCAGAGTGCCCACACAGCTCACCTCTCTGCAATGTCCTTACACGGGACCATTCAAAGTGGTTAAAAGAGATAAGTTTTCGGTTACAGTGCAAATTGGCGAACATACTAAAAAAGTTCCCAAACAGCAAATCAAACCAGCTTATACTCTACACTCGGAAGAAGCTGTATCACAAGGACAATCTGTGTCACAAAATCAGACAGAAAGTAAGGGGAAAACTCCCCGAAAATCTGCCAGAAGGCACGTCCCCTCTACCAAATTCGACGAGAGGTGGGTAACGGCGCTCGAATCACCCCAACCGGCGTCGTCGTTATTAACACGACGTCTTGGGAGGGCCCCTGTGGTGAAATCCACCCCCTCTTGTCAACAGCCCTTTTCAGGGCTACCAAAAAGAGGTAGATACAACACAAAAATATTTACAAGACGTCGAATTATAACTCCGTCAAACAAAATATTTCACCAGAGAGAAAATACTAAATTCTCTCTCAAAAGTGAAATATTAAAGAATAACACACAAGGCGACCTCCCCAAACATTTACTGGGCAAGAGAGATGCGACAAACATCTCGAAACAAGTCGCCTTGAATGAGAAACCTCAAACAGGAAAACTCAAGGTCGTTCAGCCACCCCCGGGGACCCCGTCACAGCGACGGACGCAGGGAAACCACCTCGAAAGACCAACTCAGCTATCATATGCACAGATACTGAGAAAACACTGTGCGAACCAATGAGATTGCACAGTCGAATTTATGAAATTAAGCGGACCAACCAGGAGGCGGCCACCTCCCTATAAATACCCCGCTGGGAGCCCTCCGAAATTCATTCCACTCTCCGCTCTCGACGACGACACACTCTGAAGTACGAAGAATTCTACACGCTCTACGCTGACGAACCTTCTGCCTTACGAAGTCATCTCAAGAACGGTTTCCTACTGCTTTCTACAAGCCAGTCCTCCTCTCCACGCAGATCTCGCATTGGCATCTACGAGTCCAGTGATTATTCATCCTGCTCATTGCCCAACGTAGTTCATCTGTCAGGACGCCACCCGGTGCAGCTATCGATATTCTCTTTAGCTCGCACGCCCGAGGGACGTTCCGAGCCGTGTCGCCCGGGTTTCGTAGCCTTAAGCTCGTAACCGACCGCTGTGGGCACGCCGGTAAATTACTCAGCTCCTCCGCTCTAATTTACCGTCTAAGGAAGCCTTTTTCAAGGCTACGAGGTAGGACCCTGACATCCGAGCATTGGAAAGACGCTCTGTCAAGCGAGTCCACCTCCAAAACCCTCTATTTTTCACACATAGAGGCATCGAAACGAGCAAAAACTCGATCATTTCGATGGAACGTCGGCCTTCCTACTTCCCCTTGCAAGGGGAGGAGGACGACGGCGAAGCCGGGCCGAGTAGCCCACGTAGTGCGCCCTACCGGCCACACGGCGAGTCCGCTGAACCCAGCGACAGCGCAAGGCGCGACCCCCACGTCCGGATCGCCTTCTCGCCCGACGTATTCGTTCGAGAAACGTTCGAACAAGCCTCGCCTATACAAAAGATCGAGGAAACCTTTCAGACTCGCTCTGAAGCCGATCATTACGATTCGACCAAGCTGTCCGAATACCCACGATATTCGACGCAGGCTTACCCGGCCGATCCGAGTGTCAAATACACTCCAAATGCACAAAAAGCGAAGGATACTTTTCAGTACCTCAACCAAGCTCAACATATTCCCCTTTCAGATATAAATCTAAGGCCGGAGTATTACAAAACGGCTCAGTACCAAACTGATCGAACCCAGCACTTGCTACGCGAGCCTAGCGCTCCACGCGGCCGCGACACGGACTATCTCCCCTTTCAGTCCGCCAAACCAGTTGACCTTGGCGGCTCCGCCCGCATTCCTCGCGGGGGTGACCCGGAGATCAACCCGCATAACCGGGATATAAATGTCCGACTTGGCCTACCTACGCCAAGTAAAACCTATCTAAATCCACTACATACCTTAAGAGCTTCTCCGTCCTCGCTCTGGCTAATGCCCCAAACCTGGGCACAGTATGTAGGGATAGCCCTTTTTGCTGAGAGAAATACAGTCCATTTGGAGGGGAGGGATACTGCACTATTCGAAATTAGACGGAACCAAACACAATTCAAGCTGTATTTAGCCTCAGCAACTTTATTCCTTATGTAAGGCGTGTACATCAAGCGGGGGGTTAGCAGAACTCCAAGGTATGTAAAACGGCTGACCACCTCAATAGGTTGCTCCCTATAGGTCCATGCCTCTCCGGACCCCAATTTTCCTCCTTTTCGAAAGACCATGATTTTGGATTTCTGCAAATTTACGGTAAGATTCCATCTATCACAGTATTGCTCAAGACAACCGATTTGAGACTGCAATCCCTCAACCGAATCAGCAAACAAGGCCAAATCATCAGCGTATTTAAGAACGCAAATTTTGCGGTCTCCAATTCTCACACCCTTTTCAACGCCATCAACAAAATCGTTAAGGAAAAGGGCAAAGAGTAATGGCGACAAAACGCAACCCTGCTTTAGACCATTTTCAACGGCGAAAAACTCTGACACATCTTTACCCGCCCAAATACCCGAAGCAGCACCAACGTACAGCCCTCGAACTGCATTAATTAGTTTGCTCGAGAAACCCATTGAATATAGTTTCTGATAGAGTGCATCCCGTACAATCGTATCAAAGACTGCCTGAAAATCTGCGAAAAAAAGCGTAAAGTTTCTTTTTCCTGGCATCCATGGTGATTTTAGCAATTTCCGTCAGAACATAAATGCAGTCTACAGTTGAATATCCTTTGCGGAATCCTGCTTGATTTTCGCATAAGATGTCATTTTTATCTACATGATTTTGAATTCTGTTAAGGATCATAGCTGAATATATTTTAGAATTAGTATTGATGAAAGAAAGACCTCGGTAATTCTCAACGGATAAGGGATCGCCTTTCTTGAGAATTGGAAAAATGATTGACTTCGATAAAGAATCCGGAGCCTGGCCACTTTCGAGTATATGATTAAACATAACCAATAAATTTTCCAAAAACGAGTCCGAAGCATGCTTGTAAAATTCATATGGGACTCTGTCAAGACCGGCGGCTTTGCCATCCTTGCAGGACCTTAGGACAGCCTTCAGCTCATCCAGCGTGAACTCTCTATCAAGCACTGGGTCTAAAATTTGCGGCTCGACAAACAGAATCGGGTCCCAGCTGCATGTGGGGTTCAAAAGAGAACGAAAATGGCTCACCCATTGAACTATGGGTATATCACCAATCTGCGGGTCATTCTGACTTTTGAACATATGGATTAAGCGCCAGAATGTTTTACCGTCTTTAGCTTTATTTAGCTTGTCAATACAGTCATTATTGTATGAAACTTCCTTGGTCTCAC
Source organism: Adelphocoris suturalis (assembly GCA_030762985.1). NCBI lineage: Eukaryota > Metazoa > Arthropoda > Insecta > Hemiptera > Miridae > Adelphocoris > Adelphocoris suturalis. Next base: position 82,808,624 of record CM061041.1, on the reverse strand, counting down.
AAAGCCTCTTGAAATCAACCTTTGCTTTAGCAAAAAGCACCGAAACAATATCATCAGACGGGAATTTTCTCACTAGATTTAAAAGGCGGAACAGACGCTTCCTAACACGATAACATTCGCAATCGAACCAAGGTTGCTTGAAAATAGGCTTATTTCGTGGTCGGGGGTCATATTCTGCAGCTTTTTTAACACAGTCAATTAAAGTAGCTGAATGTACATTTACGTCTTCGATATTTAGAGGCACCAATTGAACCAACTTATCCAGCTTATCTTTATAAGCAGAACATGCTCCCTCATTCCATACCATCCTGGGAAGTAAAGTGGCCCCCGGCACGAAATTTGCTGCCTCGTTCCGGAGTCGAACAGAGAAAACAATTGGCAAATGGTCCGAAAAGTACTGCGGCAGAAAATCGTACGAGACACAACAGAAATCAATTACAGACCTTCGTCTGCCTGAAATAAACGTAAACTTCCCAACAGGATCCCTCGGAGCCCTGCCATTAAGAATCGCTAGACTATTATCGTCACAAAACGCCAACAGTTTGGATCCTCGTATGTTCAACATTTCATCCTCAGATTCGCGTATTGCACAATGTTCCCCTAAACTTACAACTTCCGAAGGAAGTTCCTGATTGTGTCCGATTCGTGCGTTAAAGTCGCCTACAACAATACATTTTTCTAAACAAATATTTTCAAACAATTCCTGCAGAAGTGAAAAATCTGACTGCCATGAGGTACAATTTAAATAAACAGGGAAAATCTTAACTATACCATGATTTGTGTACACTTTTATTGCTAACATATTTTCAATTTTGTCGATACTAACATGGCTCTGAGCTAAACCGTCCTTTCTAATGCCAAAAACCACACCCCCACTCGCTCTACCGAAAATAGATGACTTTTGCGCTGCTACCCAATGTAGATTGTACTCAACAAAATATATCGTGAACATATTTATACCTTCCTCGACTACGTGAGTTTCGTACAAAAAGAAAACATCAAAACATTTTACAAATTGAAAAAAAGTAGGGTCTGTGCGCTTTCCACTCAATCCTTGAATATTATAAGAAAGGAATTTTAAATTATCAACATTCTGCAGTCTATTAACAGGTAAATTTACCAATAAATCGTTGTCCGAATTCGTTTCCAAGTCCGCACCAATTCCCTGAGTCCGACAGAAAGCCGTACATCAGGTCATCTCGATTCCACTCTTCAATTTGATAATGAAGTCCGTCAAATCTATTCCAACATCGTCACGCAAAATCGGAGCGCCGGGTTGATTGTTGACAGTAAGACCACATGTGTTGACATTGCACCAATAATAGCGTTTATCTTTTATCAACAAACTTTCCCCACGCAGCATGATATTGATATCTGGTTTAATTTTTTTAATTTCTTTTCTCACCCTCATCAAAAAACCACGCCGTATACGGATGTTTCTCGGATAATCTTGATCGATATAAATGCCAGTGTTCCTAAGCTTTGACGAATTATGAAGAACGCTCCACTTGTCTTCCTCTCGCAGAAATTTGAGAAGTATCATTTTTTTCTTAGCGCGTTTATCTTCAGTAAGACGCACGGAGAGCAGGCGAGTGTCAATATCCACCTGCAGTGTGTTCTTTAAGAACTCTCCCACCTTAGTGATTAAAGTATTTTCTTCCGGGAGGTCAAGCCCTTTAATAATGAGATTATTTTGGCAAAGTCGGCGGTCAATGTCGTTCAAATGCCGGCGTAATTCCTCATTTTCAGCTTTCAGAGCGGTCATTTTGTCCTCATAATCTGATTTCAATGACTTGAGGTCATTTTTTATTTCATTTTTAGCCTCCTCTAACGATTTACGAAAATCAGGTAGGAGAGCGGCTCTCAGGGCTTCCACTAGCGACGCCGATTCCGGGCCGGCCGTAGGAATAGAAGCGGGAGGAGGCATCGATGCGGGCGATTCTGAAGCGGTAACCTCTACTCTGTTTATTTTTTCCTGTCTTGTAGCCAACTCTGGGGAAGTGAGTGGCCTCTTCGCACTTTGGGGTCGAAGGAGAATTCACTGATGATCGTGGGTTCCTACTGGATAAACACGGCAAAGGACGACTCATGAGAAGACCCTCACCAAAAACAATGGGATCATAGTCACAATGGGCGGTGCCAGGTCTTATACCTAGGTCTTGTGATTCGTGTAGGTCCGGGCTAACTTCGTGGAACACCGTAATCAAACGTGTTGGATCGGCTGAAATCGGCAATCACGAGCCCCCTCTCCTCCAAATCAGCCACGGCTCAACAAAGCCTCCAGCGACGAAAATTCGGTAATAAAGTAATATTATCTTTTAAAACATTACCAGAATCCTCAATAGAAACTGCGCGTACAAGTGCACTGGCGAGTCAGCAGTTTTTGCGGAATCTCCTGGGCCACAATTGAACGAAAACAGCACTCCTAATGCACATTAAAAATCGATTTTACGGAGCAAAACACTGCACTTCTTCCTTGCACAAAGGCTCAAGGCCAACACAATCAGAGGAAATAACAATACAGGTATCGTCAGCATACGAATAGATTGAGCTATTGAGAGGAAGTGAGTATAAACTGTTAATGTATATTAAAAATAAGATAGGACCCAGGACGGTTCCTTGCGGGACACCATGTTGGATTTCTAGTGAAGAACTCTCAAGGTCACAGATTTTTGTATATTGCATGCGATTTGTGAGATAACTTGTAAACAGTTCAAGGCACATACCATTAAGACCTAAATTTTCCAATTTGCGAAGTAAAATTTTGTGGTTCACCGTGTCAAATGCCTTGCGCAAATCGAGGAATATTGCGACTGTTTTCAAGTGCATTTCAAAGTTTTCTATAATATTTTTTGTTAGGTGGAATATAGCATCTTCGGTTGATTTATTTGCTTGGAAACCAAACTGATTTCGCGACAAGAAATTTACATTCGTTAAATGGTCATTCAGTCGGGACTTGATGCACTTTTCGAGAAGCTTAGCTAATTGACAGATGTTAGAGATTGGGCGAAAATTATTGGTATCAGTTTTCTTACCAGTTTTGTGTACAGGAGTAACACATGCTACCTTGAGTCGATCAGGGATGGTTCCATTTTGTATGCATAGATTGAAGACAAAACATAAGGGGCGAGCAACATAGTCTTTACAAACTTTTAAGGTTTTGGCGCTGATACCATCAGGGCCTGTGGATGATTGGGATTTGAGTGATTTGATATGGTTGATTATTTCGAATTCTGTGATTGTTGAAAAAGAGCTAATTATGTTCTGCTGATTGATATTCAAGGGTGGTAGTTGTGTTATTATGATGGTTATTGTGTTGAATAATTACATAATTCTTTTAGAAATGCTTTACAATAAACAAAATAGAAGAGAAAAAAACTGTAACAATAACTATTTCATGGAAAATTTAATTGATGGAGCTTAGCGATTCAAAATATTTTCTAAGTCTTCCTACCATTCTTGATAGAATTCATTCAGAACCATTCTCAAAACTGAATAACACATAATACATATACATAAAGACTGAAGCACGTGTGCAAGTAAGTGACAACCATTGGTCACTCAGTATGTAGTTTTTAAGAAAACCTGACCCTCAACACCAATACACAAAATCCTCCCTAAAATTAAGATTTCCAACAAGTAAGCGACATTATCTCATGGTCTAGTTGTCCGACCACACACTCAAATTCGAAAATGACGCAAGGTGGTCCAGTCCAAAATCGCAAAACCATGCTCAATTGAAGAATAAAAATCACTGTTGACCTAACAACCAGGGGTGTATCTAAGTTCGTTCCAAGATCCTGGAGTGCATTTATCCATCATTGATTTGGTCACAAATTTTTCTGATGTTAGTAAACAGAGATGGTGAACTCATGCAAGTAATCACGTAGTTTAGTGTTGAACGTGAATGCAGTGATTTGATAGAAGTAGGTGTACTCGTATAGGTATGTGTCGCTGAGGCCACCAATCCAGTTTGCAACCCACTTGAGGTGCTCGCTGTGTTCTCTGATCATCAGAGCTGTCCCCATTCTCGGTCACTGCCAACCCGTTGCGGATCTTCAAATCGGTCAGCTTTTTCTAGCTGACCACTTTCTGTTTACTCCCTCAATTAAAAACTCACAGCAGCCAATGAAATCATTCAAATTTTAGCCGCTGTTTTCGTAACTGTTTCACGCCTCCAACTATTTTGCCCACACATTCAATTATAAAATGGATGGACTCCAATCTCCAACGGGTTTGAAATCAATTTGAAAGTTGGCTGAAGTCGCGCATGCCCACTTGACCAGTGTGCAATGGTTTGCAAGTCACTGCCAATCGCCTCAGCAAACAAATCTTTTGTCGTTCAGTTCAGCAAAAGTAGAACATGTTTAGATCATGGAAGGTGCAGGTACATTTGTCAATTCATATTCAGTTTACGCCCCAGCCATGGACGCACTGTTATTGAGCAATAAGTTAAAATTAATCCAATATATTTGTTTGGGCCACCTCAATCACTTTCAACCAGACTTCGACACGCTGGGGGTTCTATAAATATATCTAGTTTTTTTGTGGTTCGAGCTAGGATTAAGGGGGGCATGGTATGATAAGAGTCGATGACAACGATAAAGTCCAGCAGCAGGTTGCAACCGAAGATGTCCCTTCTCCTCCTCCCAGTTTTGATCCACCTCTTTCTCTTTCTGCGAATCTCACAAAGGCAGTTCCCATCGAGCGCTTGGCCAAGCAACTATTGCTAAAACTTTACGTTGAAATAGCACGTGTTTTCTCGAAATTTGGAGAGGTCATCAGTATCCTCTACCAAAACCGCCACTATTAGTGACTGCATTACCACGGGTCATCAGTATCCCGAACTGCAGACCGGCGACATTCAAATTTCGCCAGAATTTGTCTTGAAATCTGGTGAAAGGTGCCATCGGAGGTTGGATCAATCCCCCAGGAATTCCGTTGAAGCCTTCCCTTGGATCGTCAGCCGCCATCATCACTATCACGGTCAGATCTTCGCCATTATTTTTCTTTATTTTTCTAAAAGAGACAATTTCAGTTTAATATATTAAAATATTATTTTTGAAAACACTTAGTTTACGCGGGGAGCTCTCCTAGATTTTGTTATATAGGGAATTCTTTTTCATTGGTTTGTACCATACCTAGAAATATACATATTTTATAATCCATCTCCGACAATTTGTATTTTTCTTGTCTAATTATCCTAGGTTTCCAATCTTCTGATTTTGAGTCTTTCTCTTCGAAAAAGATCCACGTTGGCCAAGGCCAAACAATATTAAATTAAGTAACCCCAAGCAATTCACTCCTTTTCAAGTGCAGTTTCTTACATACGTAGGTAAAGTTAGTTACGCAGTTCAAGTCAGGGACACAGAATCACCGGCGTAGAGTGGTCACCAAAGCTGATTGGTGCTCATGCAGTGCCTTCCCTGACTGGACACTAGCAAAAAACAAAGAATGAGTTCACATAAATCGGAAAAAGCAAAATACTTTCAATGCTTACATCTTCGTCAGAATTGTGTGAGCTCATTTTGTTGAACGGCACCAAAACGAAGGATTATCAGCAGGAGTTCAATTCATTCACGTCAACTGTCATCAAGCACCGCCACAAAAACATCCTGCGTCAACGGTTGTTGTAATGGTATTAGACACTGTTAATTGTTGTAACGTTATTAGTTTTCTAAGGTAAGTACACATTCGTAGAACAGATTTTTTTCTACCACAGAGCCACAAGTACGTTTCACAGAGCAGAACCCAAATAATGGAATGGACATTCGTAAATGGTCTGAAACGGCGGCGGATTTACGCGCGAAAGAGAAGATGGTGGAGCATAAGTTCCATCATGGATTTTTCAACTGCGGTGGTAGCATGGAAGAAGTGACTGACCCTGAATTGCTGATAGCCGATCTGATAGTGCCTCCTGGAATCAGGAACTGTATTTAGGTAAATACCAAGTTGAATTTTAAATAAAATAGGGAAAACCTATAATTAACCCTTTCGCGCCCAATATTGTACATAAAGAATTGAACCTTCTTCGCCTTCCAAATCTTTCTGAATGCCTCTCTGCATTGCTCAGCGGGTATTTGTGACACTAATGTTATTTCATGGGACAGGCGGAAGCTCTACTCTGTGGGCGGAAGATAGCATTGAATACAAAATTGAGCACCTGAAACGCAAGAGATATGTTACACCCACTGGAGCATGAACCACTGTCTCTGTAATGGAATTGTATCGTCAGAAATAATCTTTTACAATTGTCACACTTTTATTTAACTGTGTATTCATAGAACTTGATATTAAATTGGGTGAGAACTTATATTTTTATGATTTTCACATTATTGAAATCAAAGGAGTCACTAATGATCTAATGAACCTTCCCCTCCTAGGTTTATGTCATCTGCAGACAGGGACCTTTCTTCTCTCTTCTAAACTCTTTGGACAAGGCCAGTTATTACTATTTGTACTCCATGGAGTGAGCAAATACCGAACAAATAATATTTTTATTTGGTTCGAATCATAAAGGCTGAAATACATAATATTGTCTTATACATGTTTTTTAAACAAGTATTTATACATGTTTCAATCATTTCCAGAGCGCGCTAAGTTCTTGTTCAAGTTCTTGATATCCTTATATGTCTTGTTCATGGAAATCGTCAATGTTTTCTTATCAGTGATTAAGTGATTGTGATAACACTTCGGTTCATAATTGATAACACGAAAAAAGTGATACCTGTTATTTAAAAGTAATAATTGTTATTCACCCACCTGTATATAAACGGTTTTTATTGTATAGGTTTAACATTTTGACACTTGAACCTAATTTATTATAAAATTCATGTAGACTTTCGTGCGTTCTTGAGTCAATTATGTTGAATAAACTTTAATTTTGGATTCCGCTTGTTTGAAATTACTATGTGAGCACTTCTGCATAAAGTTGTTGGCATTAAAGTGTTGTGGTTCCCATTTCGTATACCTCGTTTTGCAATTTTTTGAGCATCGAATTTCAAATAAGTATTGATCAGCATTTCAAACAGCTCGCTATGTCTGGTAAGTTGAAGTAGGTCGATATGGGTATGCAGATAAATACCAAACAACTGTTTGCATTTTTTGTCAGTTCATGTAGATACTTTCATTAATTAAATTCTGTGGTTGGCTTATTGGTGAGTATAACGTCCGATGTATTAAATTTCAGATATAGAAAAGTTGCCACTTCTCCTGGAGAATCTTGAACTCTTGAAGGAGGACAGCAATGATGCCATACAACTCTTTGATAGCATTATAGCGTTCGTTAGTAACGCAGAGAACACTGAATCAATCGGTAAGTCGTCTGCTATTCTTAATATCGGAGGCCATTCCAATAGGCCGTTTCTCTTATAGAAGAAGAACCCTTGCCTATATGATCTAACTCCAAAACCATGTTCCAGTTTACTGCTATGAGACCGACTGTGTTAACTACAAACCTTTGATCGAGTGGATTGATTGGACGTTGTTTCAGATGCAGTTCATTACGCAAAAGAAGTAGCTGCTTTTTTGGGTTGTAGTGTTGTTGAGGTGGAGACCAAAGCTGCAGAGGCTCTTGCTGAACTCTGTAAAGCTGAGGGCCCCCGTGCCCCACTTTCCAATGATCAAGTGATTGCTCCTCTGGTCAAACTCTTGTCATCATCTCTACCGGAAACCCGAAACCAGGCTTGTAGAGCTATTGCCAATATTTGTTTCGATAATAGTGAGTACCTATGCATAATTAACAGAGTATGTCATAAATAACATACTAATTAATATATTAATCGTCAAGGATTTTCCAAAAGTGTTCAATCAAACAGATGTTTATCTATTAATCGATTTGAAGCAGGAAAAAACGGGTTAGTAAATTCAGATTAGTTGCATGTAGGTCAGAATAATGTGCATCGTTTGGTGGTCTGGATGCTCGCAAGCTCGCATCTCAAACATACATAACATCATGTAGTCAATCCCTTGGTAAAAATTGGGATTAGTTGGACATGTAGGTCAGAATGATGTGTGTTTAGGTGGTCTGGATGCTCGCAAGCTAGCATCTCAAAAAAACATAACATCAAGTGGTCAACCCCTTAGTAAAAATTCTGGAGCAGACCCTGCCTACCTTAGATTCCTGAAGAGCCCAGTTCAGGTGGTTTATTTGCCGATGGTGCCCAGTTCAGGTGAGGTCCCCTAGTGTGTTGGTAGGTAGGTATAAGATGCATTTTTATTCAAGAGTCCGTATCATCCTACACATTGTAAATATCAACTTTGTTTAGTCAGAGATCAACAACAACAGGGTTTTAGGGTTAATTGCTCAACTTACTGACTCACAAATAGCGTGGACACACATACGTAACTTTTTGATTAGGCAAGTAGTTCTTCAAATAGTGTGTCCCCACTTATTCCAATCCCCTATTTCTCACGTTCGCGAAGGAGAAATTTGATTTATCATGAATCCATTAGAAATAGAAGATTCCGGAGGTTTTCGAAATAGTCGTCAAATTCATTTTTTGATCGGTTAATGATAGATTTTCATTGGTTTGAAAGTGGAGACACGTACGGAACTACACCCTCGTCATGCTAAAGTCCCTTTAGTATTTCAATGTTTCGAGATCGATTAGAAGACGTTAAATTCATTTTGCTGTCTGCTTTATTAACTACCTCCCCAGAAAAATCCATTATCCTCCTAGCGTGATGAATCTCACAACCATACCTCTTTGAATACATCGATTCTCGTCTGATCACCGAAGTTGATCAACGTCAGGTTCAGTTAGTATTTGGATGTGTTAAAGTCTGGGAACACCGCGTAACTACGGCATCTTTCTTTGTCTCTCATCATTTAAATTGTCATCTATGTACTCCAAGCCTCGTGTCTAATGGAATAGAAGTTTGTTTTGTGAGTCTTCCCCAATTTATCAAATCGTCATTTCCAAGATCAAAGTAGGTAGGTTGGCTCAATTGAGCTGACCTTAACTTTTATGTATAAACTTATTATTTAAATACAAATCTGCTCATTGTATAACTCTTTTCACGTTGGTAGATACAAATTTGTTAGGCTGTCCGTCCGGTGGACGCGATTTCGCGCGAAGAGGCAGAAAGAGGCGAATTCGCGCAAACGGTTCCCCTCCCTTCAAACACACTGTCAACATCCATTTCGCTTGTTGGCGCGTTGAAAAACAAACTGGTTTCTTGACTTCGCGTCTTGCAGTGGACGGGCTCTCAGTTAAAACAGTGTGTTTGAAAGGGAGGCGAACCGTTCGCGCGATTTCTCCTCTTTTCGCCTCTTCGCGCAAAATCGCGTCCACTGGACGGACAGCCTTATACAAAATATATATTCGAATGCCTACCTACGAAGAATACACTTTAATTAGGTAGGTACCGAGTTACTATAAAATCTTGAAGAAGGTATGTAGTGGATTTATATATGTTCTACTTGGTGTAGGTAGACCAAGTGGGACGTTGTGAAAAGTACCCATATCTTGGTTATGCGGGTTAGTCCCTGTATTATTTCCGAAGGAAATGTGAGCGAAATTGTCAAGGACATTTGGCTGGGTGTTTGAACCTCGTGGTTCGTTCATTGGTAGGCCGTGAGGGGCGCCAGGTTCGGTTCGAGCTGTTTGAAAATGCGTATTCGGGTGCTGAACCGTTGTGTAATATTCCGGTCTCAGATTTACATCTGTAGGAGGGACGGAATGTGTTTGATTGAGGTACTGGAAAGTACCTTTTGGTCCGTGCGGTGTATGCAGGATAGGAGTGTGTTTAACACTCGGATCGGTGGTGCGATCGTGAGAGGAATATTTAGTATATTCATGTATATGGGTAGGATCGTAAGAACTACCCTCCGAGAGGTTCTGAAAAGAATCCTCGATCCCTTGTGTGTGTAAGGGAGTAGCTAACAAACTCTTTGTGGGTTTATTAGGTAAAGCTGCGATCTCGTCGAGAGGTTCGAGCTTTGGGCGCGGAGCTGGCCCGCGTAGTTTGTCACTACGTTTTGAGTGAGAATCGAGTTTCGGATAAGGAGCTGGAGCGGGGCCGATGCCCGTTCCATCGCCAAGCTCTTCTTCCTCAAACCCGAGGAAGTAAGAGGGGCTTCGCTCCATCGAAATATCCGAGTGTGCTTACTCGATAAAAAAATACCTTTCCGTTCGGATGAAGGATTTATGAAGAGGAGGGACTCGCTCGACAAAGCTCTCTCCCAGCTTGATGACGGGGTCCTCTCCGAGCCTTGATAAAGGCTTCCTTGGACGGTAAATTGGAGCGTATGAGCTGTGCAATTTCCCGGCGTGCCCCTCGGACAATTAAGAGCGTAATGCTGCGAGATTCGGGCGACACGACTCAGGTATCCCTGCGGACGCGACGTTTTAGACGAAGTCTTAAACGTGCCGGGTGGTACCCTGACTGGAGATCTGCGTTGGGCAATGAGTAGTGCAATGACTGGACTCGTAGATGCCAAGAAGATCGAGAGAATCTGTGGGGAGAGGAAGATATGCCTTTCTGAGTCTTGAATGCGTGTAGAAACTTTGTCGAGAGGTGAGAAGAGACGTCAGCGAGAGCAGAAGGTGGAATGAAGACGGAGGGCTCCGTGCGTGTATTTATAGGGGGGTGGCCGCCTCCGAGGGGGTGGCCACTTTGTGGTTAGTATGTAAATTAGTTTCATTAGCCCTCCAGGTGTTTTCTTATTGGCTCGCATAGTGTTTTCTCAGAATCTGTGAATATGATAGCTGAGTTGGTTTGCCAGCCTTGCCCTTGCATTTCGTAGAGGTCGATTGATTATTTCCTTGGGCTGATGTTCTCAAGGCAACTTTTGTGAGTTGTCCTGACGAACCCTTCTCCCGCAGTGGGTGTTTGGCTTGTTGGTTATTTGTGAATATTTCGTTCGTGAGTGAATATTTCGCATATTCTCTCGGGCGAAATATGTTATTTTGCAGAGTTGTAACTCGACGTCTTTTATATGTAATTGTGTCGTGAGTACCTCTTTTTGGTAGCCCTGAAAAGGGCTGTTGAAACCTTGTGGTGGAATTCACCACAAGGTACTTATCGACAACTGCATTCACTCCCAAGTACGTGAACAAGATATCCGGCTATCGAACAAAGTACGTTGTTCACGTAATCAACAGAATTTAATTGTTCAATTCTATTTATTGTATTGATATTTGAGCAATTTCTGTAGAAAGAAATTGTTAAGAAACAATTTTAACTCATACTCATACGAAACTCATACTCAAATAAAATTTGGTTTTTGAAAAACTATTTTGGATTTTTAGGTTTTTTTTTTGCAATTTTTATAGATTTTGTAACAAATATTAATGAAATATATAGTACGCTTTTCTCCATAATTTTGTACAAAAATTTTATAATGTACTAGTTAAGCGTTGATAATGTTGTTTCACCTAAAACTCTGCTAAAAAAATGTGAATTTAACGATTTGTGGCTGTTTTTAGCCATTTTTAATGATTTTTTTAGTACATTTTTTGAAATCTGACCAACTTAATGTGCTCAAAAATCGTTGGCCAACGAACTCATCCTTTTGTTTGGAAAGCTTGATTTTTTTGACGCAAGATCGGGATTGTTATCTCTATCCTAAGGAGAGTTATTGTCTGGAATGGCATACACACACACACACACACACACACACACACACACACACACACACACACACACACACACACATATATATATATATATATATATATATATATATATATATATATATATATATATATATATATATATATATATATATATATATATATATACGAAAACACAAACTTCAGGGATCGTTTCAGAATGCCTCAAATCGGATTTCAATGAAGAAATTTTTCAAAAATTTTGATTTTGAAATTTTCTGAGTCATTGCAATAGTTTCATTTTCTACGAAAATTCGTTGAAACTATATTATTATTACCTTTTTGATTTAAATCTGAGATTATATATAACTGAAAATAATGTGGTGATAATCGAGTCGCTTTGTTGACATGTGGCTCTACGTTTTACGATTAAATTAGCTACTGTTATTTTAATTATTATTAATTTATCAGGTAACACATTTCAATAATTTATTTGCCTTAGATGACGCAAGAAGCTGTGTTTTCTCATGCAACGGACTTGCAGAAATCGTTGAAGTCTTGCGAATGAGTTCATTTCCTGATAGTGATACCCGCTTGCGAACTAACGCCGTTGGTTGTTTGCTGAATGTCATCATGAGTCAAGAACAGCTGTATCCTAAGGTCATCTGACTATAATATTAGTTTATCTCGTCACTGTATCACCCGACATTGTTTCCACATTTTGTACTATTAATTACCAATTATTATAAAACATAGCAATGGGTATTATTCGTGGGGAGAAATTTATAGTGTAATTAATTGATGATTGTAATACAACACTCTCTTCGTAGGTTCTGGAAATGGGAGTGATGGACATATTGTGTGATTTATTGACGTACGGAATACGCACCAAGCAAGAGGAAGAAACTGCTGTTCATATATTTGTAATATTGGGTTTGCTCACTGACACAGGTTCGAAGAATTACCAGATTACTAGTAGTTAATTTTAATTTTGCAGTCTTGAGGGAATAGTTTTATGACATTTCATAACCATACCTTATTACCATCTTTGCGTTGTTTTCCCCAGGTTCAAGTGTATGTATCAGTGAAAAATTGTGCGGAGTAACTGTCCAGATCCTCTCTGAATCTGCAAATGGTGAACTGAGTGAATTGTGTGTCGAGCTTTTACACAGTCAAGCTGAAAACGGTAAGTACCTCCCACGTGATATGTTTGATGTTTGATCCTTATCGTGAATCCTCAAGTACCAACAGTTCGTAATGTCAACTTTTATTCTCAAGTTTTATTTGCATCTTTAATAATTCTTATGTTTCAGAGGATGTTAGATTACATCTTGCTAAAGCTGGTTTGTGTGAGCTATTGATTGATCTCATGGAAAAACATGGACGACTTGCAGATGATGATGAAACTCGAAATTTGTTGAAGATGGCTTGTGACCTGATTGTTACTATTCTTAACGGTGGTTAGTATGATATTCAAAGTAAGGTGACCAGCCGTCCTGCTTTTGGAAAAAGTTGTAAAGAAATTAAACAACTTCCCTAATTATGTTGTTGTTTACTCGACTGCCGTTGTTAGGCATTCTTCGATGTATGGTGTTAGCGGAGGCATAGAGGATTTCAAAGGTAGAAACACACTATTTTGTATAGAACGGTTTGTATTTCAGGATGTAACACTGTTGTAAATGTGAGCCAACAGGCTCCTGCATTGGCCATTCTGCGCCCTCTGCGTGCCCCGTCATGTTGGGAGCTTGTTCCTCACAGGAGCGTCTGGAAATCGAGACTGAGAAACGCCACCAGCGCATTTTCCTGAAAGTGTTGTGACTTACCTACTTGACGGGACTCGTCAGCCTCATTTTCTTCCACTTTCAACTGACAAGGGGAGGCCGATTTCACCGATTTCATTCTAAATTTGACTGTTTGTTCTAGAATCAAATCAATTCCATACGCATTCGGTCGTTTCATTGAATAGGCCTCAGGAATCAATTCTTATGTAAAATATAGAGGACCTTTTCCGTCATTGTCCCGCCTGACCAATAGCTACCCACCGTTATCGTTCTGCCACCCAGAGTAGGTCCCTACCTATTTATTATATTGCAGAAAAACAGTATTATGTTACCGAAAATACCCGAAATTCGCCAAAACACGTTGTAATTAGTCATAACCAGTGATATCTCGTCTACAACCACTCCTAGAGAGATTTTACATGGATCAGTTTTTAGCATAGATCAGTAGTCTGGATGCTCGCATCTCAAAAATACACAACATCAAGTAGTCAATACCTTAGTAACAATTCAGATTAGTTGGACGTATAGATTAGTATCAGGGTGATAACAGTGTAGGGCCTGAAGGGACGATAACGGAAAAGGTCCAATATAGATTAGTTGGACAAATAAATCAGAGTAATGTGTAGTTAGGTGATCTGGATGCTCGCATCTCAAAAAATAAGAAAGTATCCTAAATCAATCCTTTTAGTAAATATAGATTAGTTGAACAAATACATCGGAAACACGATCAAAAGTATGTTACCAAGATTGATAAGACGCAAAAATTTTTGTTCTGAGTGGGGTTCGAACCCGGGATTTTTTTTTTTTTTTTTTTTTTTTTTTTTTAAATCTACGGAATTTTTATCTCAATCCTAAGGAGAGTTATCGTCTGGAATGACATATATATATATGGAAAAGCATTAAACTCTAGGATTCATTTCAGAATGCCTCAAAACGGATTTCAATGAAGAAATTTTTCAAAAATTCTCCAACCCATTGCAATAGCTTAATTTTCTTCGAAAATTCGCTTACACAGGTCTACAAATAAACCCGCGTCACACATCACACACTAAAAGGTATAACTAAGTAAAATTATGACAGAAACCCAACGTGGGCTGAAACAAAGCAGTGACCAAATTCAACGTTTTTGCCGCTGTTTTGATGAAAATGACAATCACAAACAACTTCTTTGATTTCAACGCTTTCTATTGGATATTAGAAGTAAGTGCTTGTAACCAGAGGCACCTCAGCATCGCAAGAGAGTCGATTCAATGGATGGAAATACAAGAATGCCAAAATATGTTGGCAGGAGTTTCAGAGCACATTATGGCCAACGTATAAATATGTCATTAGGCGTTATGGAGGACATCTGTGATGACGTATTATTATGGTGGCAGTCGCAATAGGGTTAATATCCTCCATTAAGGTGTGATAGGAGGTATCCATCGAAATATCGGATACTTCATTCTCTGACCACTCGCCAACTTCCAGCTCAGCATCATGGGTTGGGGACCTAATCGGTTGACTCCGAAGATGGGTTCTCACACAATTCAGAGATAGGTTGCGAGTGGCGCATTTATTAATTAAACCCCTTCCCCTCCCTCCTCTTCCATCTGCAAGGATTACAATAAGCGTTCATTTTGAGAAAAAGTAAAGGAAGAGTTGCCGCTTTGTCATTTTATTTCAGAGCGATGTGACCCCATGGCAGGGTTAATTTATAACATATGCATGATGCTAGTGTTAATAAATTATGTGGGTGATAAAGAAGCAGCGTAGCAATCTGAACCATCGCTCTCATCTTATTTTTACTTAAAGACGAGTATTTCCGTTACTCCGTGCCCAAATATATTGTTAGATAAATGGAGTCTTTTCATTGGTCTTTAAACCTTTGACATTGCTTCGTTGATTCGTTTCTACCAACTCTTACTGTAGCCTATTCTTGTACTCTTATGGCATCTATACACTGTTAACCTTTTGGAATGCGCAGCTTGACTGCGATCACCAGTGAAAAGCAGGCCTTCTATGCATCTAGTGAGAGGCTATCCAGTCATGCAGTGGACCGTAAGTGTTGGTGTACTTCTTAAAATGAACCACTCATCCTTTTTTTCGTTACCTTTCCTACTACTCTCTTTTCGTTACCTACTTCTTCTTTATTTTACTAGTAATAATAATAATAATGCTTTCTGATTATCAGGAGTTGGTCACCTTAATTTAAAGCTTCATAATCATTTATATTTAAAGGTATCTATTTATTTTCTTACACATAAATGTGTTTTGTAGATGCAAGCATGGAATTAGCTTACAATAATGGTAAAGGAAGAGTGTTTGAGGGACTCTACCAATGGCTCTCGTCCACTGATGATGATTTGCAAGTTACCGCTGTTTTGGCTATGGCTAATTTTGCTCGAACAGGTAGGTTCTTGATGTAAAACCTTCCAGCTGACATTCACAAAGCTATTAATCTTTGTTTGAATACTATCTACTCTGTATTGTTTGTTTCAGATAAACATTGTATCCAAATGGTGAGTCAAGGAGTGAGCAAGCAGTTATTGTCGTCGCTATCTCAAAATAACACATCTGACGCAAAGATTCGGCTTCAACATGCACTCCTAGGTGCTTTGAGGTGGGTTTTGAGACTTGATGACTAGAATTCGTTGATGGTATTATTAATTTGCCATGGGTATAAAAGATATATATATATATATATATATATATATATATATATTTTTTTTTTTTCCCCTCAAGTCCATAATGTCGTATGACCCCATTATGACATGGAATTTATATAAAACTACGATTTTTAATAACTTTTACATTCAATTCCGTTTTCACTCCCCAAAAGTGTAAATTCATTGGAAGGAAGGGTAGTTCACGAACAAGTTTTGAGCAAATTTTTTCAGAAATTCAGTAACTATTAGCAGAAAAAACATCCCCGGCATTTTCAGTTTTTGTCTATCTGACACTTAGCTTACATATAATTTGAATGGTACCTACTTATCATTGTTTTTGTATTACTATAATTTGGGAAATCTTTACTTCTTGAAAAGTGTTCGTAAACATCTCCTTTTGTGTTTTCTTAGTAAGATTTTCGATCCTTTAACGTGTTACCTAGATTGTATAAAGGCACAAGAACAAAAATTCTATATCATCTGGTGGACAATTCAAAACACATTTTCGAGATTCTTTTTTGTTCGATCCCAGTTTTAGTCTATTTGTGCAACAGACTTCGGCAATTTTAAATTTCATGACTCATTAGCAGCATAGAAAAAGGGGAGATCCCTCCTTTTCACGATGGTCAATCTGTGGTGGTGTAGATGAAGGAGGCATATCAACTCCGGATCGTGGGGTTACTTCAGGGGATGTCTTAGTACTCTTCCGATGTTTCATACCTATACTCTTATAGTGCTGTCAGATTTCCACGATTCTACGACCCCACATTTTATGATTCCACGATCGGCTGTTTCAATTCGTCATTTCGCTGCTGACTAAGCAGTGGGACCGGGTTGCCAGTCAAAAAATTAGAAAAAAACTTTAGAACAAAATTTTTTGTTTTGTTTACATTTTAAAATCAACCTGTGGTACCTATTCATAGCCAATTATTGTTTAAAAAAAGTTTTTCTTTTTTCATAATTGAATAGGTACCTATTACCTAGTTAACGATTTCTGGGCACACGAAGGGCTTAAGTTTCAAAACAAGTAAACTTATGTTTAAAAAAAGAACAAAAAAATCACTCACATGGTCATGCTGCATGTCTGTTTAAAAAATTGTATTATTATTTTTTTCAAGTACACAATTATTTGAGAAACAAATATCAGAGAAATTTGAAATTACCATTTGGGGACCACCCTTTGCCAACATCCAAAAAGCATAGTTTCTTGTAGAACTGAACGTACTGCAGCAATAGTATCTTGTCCTTCTAGTCACAATGCCGTCGTATTGCTATTGTCAAAAATATTTTCCTGACTGCTTGCCGACTGTGGACACCTTCATGAGTGAGAGACATCTGTTGGTAAATACTTGAACTGCTGTAGACTCTGGAGGGCTCCGCCTCATTCAAACATAGTGAAAACATATCCCTGGTTCCCGGACATTATTGCAGCCTCAAAAATCGACGGGTTTATTCGTTCAAGGTTTCAAATTGCAGATTAGAATGCCTTGAACGGAACAGCCAAGCTTCATTATTACGACGAAACGAAGATTACCATATTTGTAAAATGATATCAAATCACTCCACCAAAGAGATTTCTGTTGAAGAAAGGAGGAAGGAAGGAAGGAAGGCATGAAAATGAAAATGTGGCACGTCGGTTCTAACTTAAATCTAGAACTCTATCTAACATAAATATAGAAAGAACTGAATTCACTGAGTTGCTGAATTTTGACGTCCGAGAGTTAACGTTGATTTAATACGAGAGAAAACAAAATGTTAGATCGCTCCGCCCGGTCGTAAAGCATTCATAGTGGTTTCATTCGATTGAAAACGATACGATTTTCGGTTGATTTGACGAAGATAGTCGTCTTTGATGACAAGTTCCTGTTGACGGATCGTCACAGCCAATTCTGAATGTCTAAAGAGTCTACCTACCAAATTTCAAGTTGATAGCCCCGAAATTGATGCCTGTAGCATGGAACTCAATGCACTCACACACACACGCTGACAAGCTCTAGTTAAAGTAGAGACTCACTTCTTTCGTCAATGACATATTCAGAGGGAAATAGTTGGCATAGTAACTAAAATATTTGTACCTATTAATAAAGTACGAGTAAAGTGTCTGTATGTATGTGGGTACCTCCATAACTTTTGAACGGATTGACCGATTTGCGCGATTCTTTTTTTAATATGACCAGCCACTCCCGGCGCAAAATATAGGCCACGTCAAAATTTCGCAACCCCTGCTCAGTAAGTAAGGGGTGGTTTTGAGGGGTGGGGGTTAAAAAAACTGGAATATCCGTGTGTGGGCTCAAACGTGGACCGACTAGGGTGTTTCAATTCCAGCTACCATAAGTAAGGGGTGGCTGTGAGGGTTGGGGGGTAGAAAAACTGGAAGATCCGTGTGTGGGCTCAAACGAAAATTCACAACTTTCGTTTCTATACATCCCACACTGAACGAGTGAGAAAACCTACCCCTAGCGAGCGAAGCGAGTAACACCCCCTACACACGTCGGTTCGCAACAGGGTTTTTCCTACGAACTCGGGATGGACTTTATATCCCATCGCATATATACAGCGAACGAAGCGAGCAACATCCCCTCCTCATTTCAAATCATCCTTAGTGATTCACCGTTTCTAATCAATTTACATGTCCCACTCAACAGTGAAGACCATTGGATCTATACAGCCATACCGAGCGAGCGAAGCGAGGGAGAAAACTAGGCTAGTAGTAAAATAAGTAGTTCATTGTATAATAGGTATATAATAGTGCAATCATATAATGGAGAGTTGTGTAGTAACAAATACAAAAGACGATCCCAACCAGATGAGCTTATTAATTTGATGCTTTTGTTTCAGTCAAGGTATTTTGTTTGATCAACTTAATTTGATTTTGTTTTCATCACAATGTATGAGTGATTTAATTTATTTGTTCAATGTTCTTGTATAGTACATCTAGGTACTCCTTTGATTATCTACCCAACACACAGATGGTCCATGAACCAGATCAAATTTTGAGATCGATTCCCATTGGATACTCCTTGACTGTCTTCAATGTATTCCAATATTCATTTTTTCAATATTTGCCTTCTATATTTCCGGATCTTCTCACGTTGATTCATTATTTAATTTATTATTTTCCAGAAATCTAGTCATTCCTTCTGAGAATAAAGTGATAGTTCTTCAGCAAGGACTATTCCAAGCTATATATCCCATGTTCAGTATCCCAACTTTCCCAGTCGTCTTCAAACTACTTGGAACTCTTCGGATGGTTATTGATGGTCAACGTAAGTATTTTTGACAAAAAGTTAAATTTTAATACATATTAACGAGGTTTTACACGAAAATGACTGAATGAATGAATGAAAATAATTATGAGTACTTGATTAGAAATCATGTAATCTGGTGAAAGGTATACTACGTAGATACTTATTTAACTTAGAAATTGTCAACAACGTGAAAAGTGATTTTCAAAAAAAAACCTTGCGTTTAAAGGCTAAAGAGTGATGAGTGTAGAATACGTTTTTCACTTGCATTTCAAATCTCTCTTCAAGATTGAATAGCAAAGAAATTAGCTCCGGAGATCACAAATCAAAGGCAGCACTATAGTCTGTTTTCAATGACATTGGGCTCCGAACCCGTTCACAGTGGCTGACAAGAGAACTAAAAATTAGAAATTTTCCCTATTTGTATCTTTGTGTGTGTGTGTGTTTCTGTTAGATACCGCATATTGATCCTTGCCCATACAGTCGCGACATAGCAATTTGCTGCTAGCTCATGTAGCAAATTGTTGGCTTTTCCCAAAAAATTATGCTGAAATTGTTACTTCAATTTCATTATTTTTTGCTGAAAAATCGATAAAAACTTGAATAATAAGCCAAAAATACAAAAAATAATTTTGAATCGCAGATTATTTATTTGAGTTTTTGCCATAAAATTGCGAGTTAACAATTCGTTTGCACTCAAAGTACTCAAATTTCAAAACAATGTAACATAATATAATACGATATTTTAAAAAAATTCGCTCATGCGATCATGTTACTGGAACTTTTTCTTGGTTATATATAGGAAGGTGTATTTGAAATCAGTGCAAAATTTCCCGTGATAAAAAAATATAGAATCGCTCGTAACTTTACCATGTCCAGAAAAAAATCATTTTGCTCCACTGTGCGTCGGGGTTCAATATGTGTCGGTGCAGGGTTCAATTTGCAGCGGTCCTTAAAGCGTCACATTGTCTCCCGCAATCCAAGGGCCCTTTTTCTGCTGGTTAACCTATCGATTTCACTGATGTTTACTGATGTACTGATGGTTACTAAAGGGAATCGTGTTACTTATGCGAATTGTCCTTCATGCGACGATTTAATTCGAAAAGCTTTGGTTTCCTACAGAAAATTTAGTTGTTAAAATCGCTTCATTCCTGAGAGGAATCTGTTCTTACTGTACTTTTAATGTACTGTACTGTTCTTGGTGTACTGTACTGTTCTTACCTCTTACTGTTGTTACTTGAAATCCTTTCCGCAGTTGATGCTGTTTCCTCTTAGGGCTGCCCAAGGTACCTGCACATAGGTGCCTACACCTAACAAATACACAAACATCAAGTAAACTATTAATTTTCCTAAGAATACAGTTTCGAGGAGCTCTAAAACAGTTTCTAAGTGATTCTTTTTTTTTCAATATTGAGTGTTAACATAATTTAACCCAAATCTATAACTGGGGGTATCTCATTACTCTGGGATGTCCCCAAATTCGCGAGTTTGGAGGGAAGAAAATAAAACTATATGTAATGAATAGGAATATAAATTATTCAGACCTCGGAAATATGAAATCTATAAAGCCAAAATTGTTAATAAAAATATTCAATTATTTAAAAAAAATGAATGACTTGAATTTTTGAGGAGTTCTGAAACATTGTGATGCCAAAAAAAAAAAAAAAATTGACATCGCTTAAAAAAAAAAAAAAACAGTTAATCAAATAAAGTAGATTACCCATACTAACTTAATGAATTCAAGGAAAGCGTAGAATGATTTTTTGTATCTGTTCATATAGCTGAAGCAGCTTCAGAATTGGGTAGAAAGGAAGAAGTAATCTCAAAATTAGTAGAGTGGTGCACAACAGATGATCACCCTGGTGTACAAGGTGAAGCTAATAGGTTACTGGCGTGGATAATAAAAAATAGCAGGTAGTTATTTATTCTACTTCAGTGTAAATTATATATTTATTTATAAGTGTGTGATGAGTGTATATTATATTGTTTGGGTCAGCCATTACCTAATATTTATCCTCACAGGGACCGTGAAGTTATTGGGAAAATCGTCACTTGTGGTGGCATCGAATGCCTCGTGAAAATGACTCAGAGTGAATTTGTTGTGATGCAAACAGAAGCATTTTTAGCTCTTCACTTAACAGGAGCGATAAGAGGACAAGATGCTGAACCATCTCTGTTGAAGGCTAACATTGGTGAAGTAATCACGAAGTTCTTGTCTGCAACTCCACAAAGAGAAGTTTTTCACAACCTTCTCGCTTTCATCGGACAGATCATTGATAGCGGTGAGAAAATGTTTGTTTTAACTAACTTTTGATTTGATTCACGAGTAACTGTTGCTGCCTTGTAAAAACTTGTACAATGTGTTGTCCAAGGACTTTTCAAACAGGTTATGGTAGTCTGTGGGGGGGGGGTATTAAGATTGTCAAGTGCATTATTTGGAGGATAGATAATATTATCTAATTGGAATCTGATTTATGACAGCTACCTACAGGCCTGTAATGATCTAATAAGAAATACAAAAGTGACCCAATAAAAATCCATTGGATGATATCCTCGAGGATGACTTCCAAATTGCTTACCACACTCACAACCACGTCTTCCGTCATGGGTTCTTTTTTCAGTAGTGTGTTGTGCGAGTGTATACCTATTGTGTGGGTTTGTTGTTCGTGATGAAGGAATAACTCCTCATGTTATGTACATGGCAGTTGCTGTGAAATGCGAA
Source organism: Adelphocoris suturalis (assembly GCA_030762985.1). NCBI lineage: Eukaryota > Metazoa > Arthropoda > Insecta > Hemiptera > Miridae > Adelphocoris > Adelphocoris suturalis. The sequence continues at coordinate 82,786,670 of CM061041.1, read as the reverse complement.
CTCAAATTGAAAAAAGAAAGAAAGTGGGTACAAATTTGGCTTTTAAAGCATGCACGTTTTACTCATATTAGTTTATTAAATTAGTTTTTTAAATTAGGAACCATCTGATTGGCGAAATTATTTACGAATGGATGAAGCTACATATTTTTGCCTCTTGATTGAAAAACAGGATACGAATGAGGGAAAGAATCAGCCCACAGGAAAGATAAACAGCTATCTTCCGATTGTGGGTAACTGGAATGAGCTACGAGGAACTGAAATTTGTGACTGTGATTTCGCCTCAACCTTTGGGAATTATCATCTCAGAAATATGCAAAGCGCGATATATGGTGTGTGGGGCACTGATGGACGAATGGAGTGATGGGATGGTGCGTCTGGATTTCGGATAAGTTGGAATTCCAAATCCCTCCTATCATCCTCGCTAACCATCATGATTTTCCCCACTGACGTTAAAATTCTGAAGTGACATCACACGGTTTGGACCAATGGAGCGACTGTCAGAGGCCGACTTGAGCTGTGCACATTCTTTGTTGAGTTCAAAGCTGCCTTCGATGAGGTACACCACGATCTATTGTTCCAGAAGCTTAATGCAGTGGGGGTGGGCCAATGTTTCATAGCTGCAGTGAGATCGATGTATCCAAGTGGAATTGTATCTGTGAGGGGCACTGAGAGCATTCCTCAACCATCCCAATAGAAGCAAAGACAGGACAGCAGTCATGTGTTATGGGGCTCAGATCACTGGCTATATCCAGTCTAATACCCTAGTGCAGGTCCAAAGGTATTTCATTACAATGACTTTTGGCCTTCCAAGGAACACGCCAAACTTGTGTATTTGGAGTCCTCAGTGCAGCCAATTTTCATATGCACTCTTCCCCACACAAACATGTCAGTATGTGGTCTACGCTTTCAGGATGCTCCACAACCATTACCCTCATGTGCTTGTCTGACATTGTCTGTTAGGAGATCTCCTGGTTCCATGCTATAAGGTACCTATCTGAGCGTCATGGTTGCATTGGGAATCCAGAGGTGCTGGGTGAGTGGCTAGGGCAGCTGGAGGCACTAGTGGAGGATATGTGGATGGCAGCCCAGCAGTCAAGTAATCCTCTGTTCCCAGCAGCCATCCTCTGTGGATATGTCGCTGGATCCTGAAAGTATGAGTTGCATTGCTTCAGCTCAACGATGGGAGGTATGTGATGACTGACAGCCCAAAGAGGGTGTGCTACAGATGAAGTGAACAGTGATACAGAAAACATTGTGGGGGCGTACAACATATGCCAAGGAAACCTTGGTACTTGACTCTCTTCTAGACAGACCTCTCATTGAAATGTCCATGGACTTATTTGCGGCAGGTGGAAAGAACTTTGGTCTTAGACGATAGACTATCAGGATGGCCAACTGTATGGCGATTCGGCTCACGGTGCCCTAACAGTCAAACCACTATTACCAGTCTCTTGATATTTGCCGATCCTGGTGTGCCCATCCGTGTCATGTACGACAGCAGCCTCTATTGAGTTCAAACAATTTCTTCGAAGAAGAAATATCCGCAAGGTTGTAATGGTCATGATAGGTTGGCGTAAAAGCCATGAAAGCGTTAATTTATTATTTAATGCATAAGGAATGCAATCCTGAACGAAGAAGCTTACAATGAAGGGTTGTTGAAGTTTAGAAATACACCGACAGCTGATGGTCAATCACCCTCGCAAGTTTTTTTGGTCACCCTTTCAGATCTCTAGAACCAGCTCATTATTAGTCATTCCCAAAAGAGAGGCAGAAGTCTGCTGACGGAGATAAGGAGACCGCTTACAAAAAGCTAAAGTTGCAAGGTTAGGAAACTTGGAACCTCTTCAAATTAGCACATTGGTAACGATGCAAAATCCTATTACTACAAGATGGGACGTGTGGGGAGAAATTGTGGGAAAAGGTCCTTACAGAAAGTTCACCGTTAATGCATCAAGTGAGAGATTATATGAAAGGGATAGGAGAAGGAGATTCCTCTTGAGGACTCAAGGGGGAGTAGCCGCATCAGTGTATAAAGGGGATGATGTTTTAGGCCATATGTTTTATTAGGTAAACATGGAGATGTTTCATACAAATCTCTCGAAATAATTTAATTGTTTTCCTTACTTTACCCAAGTGTGTATATCATATTATGAATCTAAACGGGATCATTACACTAACGATGACTTTACCGACAATATCAATCTATCATTGTAACTATTTCTTAGACCTTGTACGACTTTTGAACTTCCGTTTTCTTTACTCTAATGGGTTTCCATAACTTCGTCTAAAAACAACTCCGTAAGAAAATAAATTAAAGACCCACATATTTTGTAAATTAAATTATTGTGTTATTCTTAATGTGTATGTTATAGCCGAAATGAGAAAGCATCTATGCGAAGCAGGAGTTCCAAAAGCTCTTTACTGTGCCATTCTCTCCGAATCACTTTCTGACCTCCGTGACCAAGTATCAAGATTAGCCACTTTGATGGACCCTGCTGGGTGAATCAGTATTTATTTTATTTCATTCTGAACAAGTTAACATTTGTTTACTATATTCATTATTATATACTTTTCTTGCTTGATCATCAACTGGCCACCGACATGTACGTACTGTGGTTTTAAATGTTTGATGGTATATTTAGGAGCGTGTTACAGATTTCGTAGGTTTGTTTTATGAAAAAATTCATTCGCGCTTCACTATATTATATTTATCTTGATAGACTCTCAGTACGTTGCATTTGAAATCAAACTACTCAATTTTTGCATTTAGTCCTGTTTATAAGGTAGAATTTTATAATGATGCATTTGATAGGCTGGAGACATTGGGACAACCGCACAATCATTCCATGACACTAACTGTTTTGTTAGGTTATTAGCTTTTCGACAAGGCTTAAAAAGTAGTCAAAAGTTTTTAAAATTATCATTATTATTTATTTTTTTCAATACAAGAGCAAAACTTAGGTTATGTATGTATTGAACTATTTTTACTATGAGAATATGTTAACTAGTTTATTTAACCAACGTTTGAGTAAGCTCGTATTGGTGCTTTATCACGCAGTGTTGCATAGATTTATGTCTGTTGCTTATAGACATACGCATTCATTAGAATATTTCACTAAACTCCAACTGATTTCCTATGTTGTTTAGAGCGGTCATATCCCCCCCCCCCTCCTTCTTCTTCTTTCTACACGTTATCAATAAGCATTTGCTTCATTTTATCATTCACTGATGATTGTCACCACGTTTCACCAAATTTTCCAAGTGACACGACATGATTTTAATTGCATCACTTTAATTCAAGAAACTCCTCGAGAACTTATTAGGAAGCTTGTTAAAAAGTTTCCTTAGCGATCATTAGTGAATGCTCTTACTGCTGATTGTAAGCTTCACGCTTGCCACATCCCCCCCCCCCCCCCCCCCGCCCACATGCACAACTGCGAAGACTGATTATTGTTGAAAGATGTTTTGCGTTGGGTTGTAGTCTTAATTATTTTGAGTTGCTGCTACTCTTCCCACATTTGAAAATTATTCAATGAATGGCCAATTGCAGTTGTTGACTGTTATGCAGTCCATATTAATGAAATGTGTTACCCAGGGGTCGAGAACTTCTTTGGACTTGACGTTGGGTACACAACATGTCCTGCTGTGCGCGCCCCTACCGAGCTGAATTGTAACTACGTTCCTTCATGGTCTTTTTGCACAAATAGGTTACGTTGAATTGGCTCCTCAATTTTTATTAATCTATGTCCACTGCTAAAATATAGATTAGTTGGACAAATAGATCAGAATTATTTGTGTAGTTTGGTGGTCTGGATGCTCCCAAGCTCGCATCTCAAAAATAATTAACATCAAGTAGTCAATCCCTTTGTAAAAATTCAAATTAATTGGACTAATAGATTAGAATGATTTGTATAGTTTGGTGGTCTGGATGCTCGCAAGCTCGCATCTCAAAAATACATAACATCAAGTAGTCAATCCCTAAGTAAAAATTCAGATTAGTTGGACGAATAGATCAGAATGATTTGTAAAGTTTCATGGTCTGGATGCTCGCAAGCTCGCATCTCAAAAATACATTACATCAAGTAGGCAATCCCTTAGTAAAATACAGATTGTTTAGACGAATAAATCAAAATGACGTTTTAAAGTATGATTTAAAACATTTATAATATTGACGTTTAAAAATATGTTTCGGAGGTTGGATTCGAATGCAAAAAAAATAGTGTCCCGTACATGGGATTGAACTCAGGTCACTCAACTTAAAAGTCTTTTAAAAACTACACCACAAAGACTCTAGGAATGGTTGAATAATCACAGAACTTAGCTACCCATAAGGGAGCTTATTTCCATTGCCAGTTGGCGCTAATTCAAATTCAGGTCGGCAGAGGCGCGCGCAACGGGACATGTTGTGTACCTAGTGTCTGGTCTTCTTTGGTACCTACCTACCAATATACCTAGAAAATTTTCTGTTTGATGTGCACATTCCTGTAATTGTTTGTCGGACAAGAAGGAATAACAGTTCTTTCATGTTAAATTAAACGATGAATGGAGGTTTTCTCTTTTCTCATAAAGTGCATTTATTGTTACATATTTTGTTGAAAATTTCTGTTTTTTCTACTCACGGATCTGTTCAACTTCTTTCTTTATTTACTACCACTCAATATGTCAAATTATACACCGTAGCTGCTACTTGTAGCTTGCAACTTTCTCCTGCCATAAATTGACAAGAGATGTCACTGTATGGGCAGGTGTTGAATATGTAGGAAATGTACCTACCCTGAAAGTGCCATATATGTTACCCATATACCATCCAGAACTGTAATCCCAAGATTAGCTAACACTTACAGTATTTACAGCTTGTCAAACGGTACGAAGAAACTTCAATAACTTATGTGGATGTTGCAAATTTTAATATTTTACGACTATTTCTATTGAATTAAATTTTTTGTAATTTTCTTCGTACCTCGAGTTTCTTGTAGAGTTTTTCCTGTGTTGCCTTATAAAAGGTGATTAGATACCAAGTTTTTTTTGGTTTGCACCTGGAGCTTGGCTTTATGATTGTGTACGTCGGACCTCTTTTTTAAATTCGGCCTTTAGCATCGTTTTGCAAACATGAATTATCCAAATTCTGAAGTGACATTACAGTTATTATGGTACTTATTTTTGAAATGGTCCTTCAATGCTTTTCGTTTTAATAATAACGATCCTCCCCTGGGAAAAATGTACAGAACCTATTTAAAATCATGTATGATTTTAGCGAATTTTCTAAAGTCGCTAAAGAATGAAAGATTTCTGAGATTATCACATTTCGTGCACAAAAACGTGCTCAAATTTTAGAGTTGCTAAAAATGGGTAAACAATAATTAAATTCCTAAAACTTTGTTTTTACTGCTGAATATTATTTAGAAATTGATTGTGTGACATCATTTAGAATATTCACAGGTTTTGTGCACAGTAATGTGCTCAAATTATGGCAAATAGTGCTCGAAGAATCGCTAAAAGTTCCAGCTATACAGCATATGAGCAAATTTTCTTAATTTTTAAAAAATAATATTCGTTAAATTGTTGTAGGTAATTTTCGTAGAAAATGAAGCTATTGCAATGGCTCCAAAATTTTTAATGAATGTCTCAAAAGGGATTTTGATTAAGATTGTTGGGGTCATTGCAATAGCTTCATCTTCTAAGAAAATTCGCTTAAACCATGTTCATCATAATTTTCTCAATAATTACTACCTGGCTCTAACTTTTTCGCAGTTGCTGACTCCTATGATCGTTCTATTGACATTTTTCAAAACTATTGGCTAAACTCGGGATTTCAGTCTCTGGATATCACAATTGCATACATATCATAATTTTAATTGCCCATATATACATGTAAAGGGTTATCTGCTGTGAGTTGCCTTCACATCAGACCCTAACAACTTAGAGAGCCTTTGAAAGCATATGCCCATTACTCACTCTCACATACCATAATCTTCCTATTTCAGAGGGTAGCCGAGTACTAGGAATAGTAGAGCTTTCCCAAAACTCTTTTTCCGAGCCTTGCCTTAATTGTTCCTCCTTTCGGAACAGCTGTAGAAGTAAACTTTTCTATTTAAAAAAAACCCATCACCGATTTCCCATTTTGAGTGAGAAATCCATATCGGTTTGGTAATGCAGGAGTTTTTTTGTCGCTTGCTCCTTAATATGCCTTGAACAATGAAAAGGACTTGGGTTGAAGAGCGGTGTTATTTTATGATTATTGGTAGATAGTTGCATGATAATCCCGTGTCTTCCTAGTTTATTTATTTTTTAAATATATTTTATTATTATTATTTTAAAAAATGGGGAGCGACAAAATCTTTCCTAATACCTGCTCAAAATGTGAGGCTAAAGGAAAGGACTGTGGAAAGCAGGAAATTACAATTCGGCTACGATGGGGCTTACTGGAAAGGTTTCCTTTATTTTACCACCATTTCACAGTAGCGGGCGGGTTGGCAACTCCTACGAAAAATCTCTCCAAAGTAGCACTAGTAAGCGCCATACTCCTGTACATTTCTAAAGTCTTTAACATAATTTCGTTCGTTCTGACATTAATTTGTATTGACTTAATTACTTGGAGTGACTGATAGCTCTATGCGCCAAACGGGCAACACCAGACTCAGTCCAGGCCCTCCCCGACTCAGTCCTGCTTAGAAATGGAAAGGTCGGTCCGCTCTCCCAACTCAGCCCGGGCGACACCCGACTCAGTCCAGGCCCTCCCCGACTCAGTCCCGCTTAGAAATGCAAAGATCGGTCCGCTCTCCTGACTCAGTCCCGCTAGTGAAAGTCCCGACTCAGTCCCACTTGTGGAAAATTCCGTGAAAAATGCCAAAATTCTTATTGATATCGTCGTGGTGTTTATTAAATCTGTACATTTTTCATTTTCTTCAGGCATATCAAACAACCATTCGCAAAATACATCTTCTACGTCTTCCGGCTACAAAATATCCATGAAATATCCATTTCAGCCACCTCCCAGAATCGGATTCATCGTCTTTATATGCAGGCACGAATCCAAAAGATCCACGTAGGTACATACCTCACAACATGAAAAAATGGCAATGTCCGAAGCCTCATCAGCATAAATCAAAACATCTTCCCCTTTGCTACTTTTGATATCCATTGCCTGGAGAGTGGTAATGACGCTGCTCCTACTTTTAGGAAGGCAGGGGGCTCTCTTCCTTTTAACTCGGTAGGCCACTTTTTTCAAACACTGCAGTAACGCTATGGAGTACTCTTATCGCTTTCATGTTCCAATGGGATTGAGTCATCTAACCGCTCAAAGCGTAGCAGGATCAAGTCGGGCAATTGCAATATCCCCCTTTCACCAGTTGGGATCGAGTCAGGTGTCGCCCCTCAGCCCCGCTAGTGAAAGTCCCGACTCAGTCCCAGTGCAGTAATTACTTCATGGATCAAAGGAATCTAAAAGATCCACGTAGATCCACCTCACAACATGAAAAAATGCCTTTGTCCGAAGCCTCATCAGCATAAATCAAAAAATCTTCCCCTTTGCTACTTTTGATATCCATTGCCTGGAGAGCGGTAATGACGCTGCTCCTACTTTTAGGAAGGCAGGGGGTTCTCTTCCTTTTAACTCGGTAGGCCACTTTTTTCAAACAATGCAGTGACGAGGGAGACACCTCATTGTCGGGGTATTCACGCAAGGCCATTCTTACCACCTATGAACGTCATTTTTTATCATAAATTGTCAAACCATTTCCATTTACCAAAGTACCTACTTACTAATACAACTAGAACTAGAACTAGAAACCAACTTCCACTTACCTTTGCGGGACGAGCTGAAAAATCCTGGGACGATTTTCTTTTAACACTTGCTCTCACTAAGCATGTACTCATATCAGAGTTTGGCGCATGACAGTGTGGAGTGACTTGTAGCACTTCTCTCTGAAGCATTTTCATGTAGCTTTTACAATTGAACTTATTCATTGCACCACATCTCAACCGTGTCACGCCACCCACCAAAGGTTTATGGAAACTATATCTATAGTTCTCGTGAAAAACTGAATCCCCATCTCTTTGGCTACCACCTTTGATAATTGACACGTCCATGACTAAACTAACACTGAACACATAACGGTGGCGACCAACGCTACGGTGTACTCTTATCGCTTTCATGTTCCAACGGGACTGAGCGTAGTTGGATCAAGTCGGGCAATTGCAATATCCCCCTTTCACCAGTTGAGATCGAGTTGGGTGTCGCCCTGGCAAACACAGTAGAAAATAACTTCTTTGTTCAATGTGATATGTAAGATGTTGCTAGTGGCGAGGTACTTGATTAAATTGGTTTCTTTTGCTCATTGTTGCTTTTCATTTTACTGTAAGAAAACGGTTGAATGATGCCCGAAGGCTATATCCTGTCAAAGATCTACGGGCCTTGAATTGTTATTATATTAATTGATTTGTTTCGATAGAATGTTTACATTTGACCATATAATTTAACTAAGTTTTTTTTTTACGCTTGCTGTTACCGGGATCTAATAAGTGAAAAATGTCACCAAAAATGTCTCGAAAATACTAGATTAAAGTAGCAGCGGATCTAATTTCTTTGCTATAAAGCTGAAATTTGAAATGGAGAACCCTTGGAATGTCTAGAAACGAATAATAATGTCTAGAGCCTCCCAAATCAGCTGAGTGAAATCCGGAGCTAAGTTCTTTGATATTCAACCTTTGAAGCTGAAATTTGTTGAAATGGAGCGTGTTGCACGTTCCTCCAATGTTTAGCTGAGGCTTTTTTCTAATTACGTGCATTACTGGTTTTTTTTATTAAGCATAGGTATCCTAAAGGCTTGTTGTTGGAACTTTTATTACTTGGGGAGTCAAATCAAAAAGAAACATTAACAAAAAACAGGTTCAAACATTATTTTGCTTCCCATGAATGGTTTTTGGCTAGCGAAACTTTTTACTGTAGGAGCACTTTAAAAATATCCAACAACATTGATGGCTCCATGGGGAAAATGCTGAAAACTGTAATCACAAAATTCTATCAGTATTTTTTTTTTTTTTTTCTTCAGTAAACTGCATTATTTTTCAATAGAACTTCAATGTTTAGAATCATTTAAATACTTGTCGTTGCATTTATTTTTTCTACTGTTTTCCCTGGTAAATTCACGGAATAAAAATAAGATCACACTGTAGATCAAAAACAACAGTTGAGCATGTGGTGCTGTAATCTATCTTCTTGTGATAAAACTAGTGATGTAAACCACAACCTAGATCAGAGCCTTTCTCATAAATTCGGGTGGCCTATCAGTGTTAGAAAGATTATGATCTACTGTGGAGGACATCCAAATCACACACATGTGGGAACACTTACCCAGCAGCCGCTTTTAAACGGTTTTGTACCCTGCATCGGCATGGGCGTTCCATCTTGTAGTTTTCACTTATAGTGGGCTGGGCCGAGTGAAGTTGGTCCGGTTTCATTCCTCCACGCCCCATCGTCAGAGCTCCCCATGGTCACCTTTAGGGGCCTCCCCTCAGAGCTTCTTACAACATCACTGACAGCCGTCCAAGGCTCTTAGGACTGTTGAACGCTCTATTAAATCCTCACCCCCAACTGCTGGGTACCCAGTGTCGTTACCTCATCCGCCATGTATCGCTCAACAATATATCAGGATTACATAGGCAATTATGGGCCTTTAATATAAATGTCCTATGAATAGAAAACATTTTAATGGCCAAACCTTATTGTCGTCACTTCTTTGTAGCTACGACGTTTCTACCCAGGATAAGGGGCCCCCCTAGTCTTGGGTTATTTGCTGTGATGCTGGACAAATTTGACTCGAGAAGATGAATGATGCACATAGTGTATTACTTTGTACCAACTCATGTCAGACGTACATAAAATTGCACGGTGGAGAAATTGAACTGATTGGCGTGACCTCCAATGTCTGAAACTCTTCTGATGAATTTTTTCATGGGTTTTCGCCTTCATTTGAGATTAAGACTTTTCACTTTTCATCCCTATTAATTTCCCCACACGATGACTCCATATTTTGGAGTAGCTCAGGTTATAGTGAACCCGACCATTGGCTAGGCTGTACCTTGATTTGATCCCACTAGATCTTGGAATCAAGACAGATAAGGTATGTAGTGTCTCTGTATAGCTGCTAAGAAACGCCTTATGGTTGGAGAACCCCACGCAGATACAAGGAGACCGTTCCATCATATCCTAGCTTCTGACACCAAGAGAAAATTTACTTTGGTATCAAACTTTAGTTTTTACATTGCCCTAATACATTTTCTATCAGGCTATCGTAGTTTTCTGGGGTAAGTTGAAGTATATTAATTTATTTACTACCTACCTATTTTTGTTAAAAACTTTTATTTTAGTTGGGATCGTCGTTCTGCACTGGTGCAATGTTCCTCCCGTACACAAAAAAAAGAAATGAATAATGTGAAATTTCTTACATCATGCTGTCACCCTTACACTTGATAAGTAGGTACGTAGGTGGGTTTTACTGTTTAAAATAAATAAAATTTATAGGCATCTGTGTCAATTGTAAAACAACGCATTTAATTCATACAACCGTTTTCTGGTTAAGTTTCATATTTTTCGCTGTTTTATAAAAGTTTAAAGAAAATACTCAACTATTTTTAATCGCTTTAAAAAAGTTATCTAGTCTTAGGTATTTAATTCTATTAATTTATATCTTAGGTATTTGCAATATCGTAAATGAGACATGTTTTTAATTTCCGATGTTATGGGTGCCTAATTCAATAAAAATGTCGTCGTGTGTGTCGCTACCTTGGTTCCTACTGCATATTTTCTCCTCACTTTTTCCTCGTCTTATTAAATTTGATCATACTCAATTTGACTTGATGTTTTGATATTTGTCTATCTGTAATTTAATGAATTTTTGATATTCTAAATCTTTTTCTATTAACTCTACCTATTGTTGACATGTAATGTTATTTGTTTATAAACTTGATCATGATGAGCATTCAAATTAATAAATTCGCTATTCAAAGAAATATTTGTTTGGCCTTCTTAGTTACCTACTTATACTTTATTATTTAATGATCATGATACTTAGAATGAGGGGGGTATTCGCTTGAAAGTTTTAGGCTTCTCTTCTACTTTTGTGGATCATCTTATTTAATTAATTTTTATATATCCTTCATAGCGGCATTAGTGCGCCTTCCTCCAGTCCAAGGCACCTCACCTTCCTCCTGGTGCCTCTTATCCTCAGTGAAACCGCCCGTACAATCGAAATTTGGGTTTTTACTCTCACCCATTGGGTGATGTGCGACAAGGGCTTCTGCCATTTATCAGATAGCACGCATGCAAGCCTCTTGAGAAAATATTAAAATTCTCTGTGCAAGGCGCCGTCACACGAAACCACCAGTGGTGTGAAGGATCCCCTCACGTCTTCCGCTGCTGCATCTTTGTTTTCATTTAATTAAAAATACTCTCTCTCCCTCTCTTTTTTTATGCGTGCGTGTGTGTGCGCGCGCTTGTGTGCGAGGTAGGCACACTCACAACATTCAATACTGCCTACCTACTCCCCGAGCCTCAACACTTCGGTCTTCAAATCTTGAAGAAGATCGGAGGTCCTGGGGGAGGATCGCTGAATGGCGGGCTGCTGTCCCACGCCTGTGGGAGTTGCGGGAGAGGCCCCAGTGCTATTGGCCAGGATTACATCCTGGACAAGCTGCTTATAGTGGGGCCTCAGGCAAAGAGATTGGATGGCAGAAAGCGTGCGCACGGGAAAACGTTCTTTCAAAAAACATTTATATGCTGTACTCCATTGTGCACAGCCTCTGCCACCATTCGCCGCAAATCCTCAGAAGTATAACTCGACCGCTCTCGCTCTATATCAATTGCAGTTGCAGCGTTGGCCTGTACAGGATGCTTCTGCCAGACGTGGACACTGAGGCCACGCTTGGAACTGAAGGCTCTGTCACAGTGGGCACACTGGTGGGCATCTCCAGGGGCAATGGATGAGGAAGAAAGGTAGGAAGATGAGGATGAAGAAGAAGGAGAGGAAGGCCGACGCCCCTGCCTGGAGCGCCTCCCCTAGAACCCCGCGTACCAATGGGCTGGCGAGGGTTAGAGGCTCATCGTTGTAAAAAAAAAAAAAAAGTGTGTGTGTGCTTGTGCGTGTGTTTGTGTATGGGATGGAGCGTGCTGTGCACATTTTGGTTTACCAACTAAAAAATACCTCTGCTGTATTTCTAAAGGAGACTGCACTGAAACTGAGTTTGCTATTGGAATAAATATTCAACATCATTGGAAAATTCTCTTCAGTCATGTCCGTCCGGTTCGTGGTTGAGTTACCAACTAGGGAGCTTCGCAGTCTTGTAAACCTTTCGATTAATTCATTATCTGTTCGTTATTGTAACTTCATCAATTCGTTCAGTGTTGTAACGCCATTGAATATCTCTCTCTATATTTGATGTAGAGTGGTGTGATCATGACAACGCCTGAACTTAAGGAAGAGAAAATATATACAACATATAAATATTTAAAAAACAGTTCGTAATACTAATGGAAAAAAAAGAGTAGAATTTATTGCAATAGATGAATGAATATGGGTTATGAATACAAGGCATAGAGGCATGAATATTTTAATTTTTTTTTTTTTTTAACAGTGTACTTTTATTGAATTTTAAAGTTTTCTCTCATGCAGTCACTCTTACGATTTGTTGAGGACCTCTTTTGTTGTTTCAGCGAATTTCGGTAAAAAATGGAGCTATTGCTATAGTTCCAAAAACTTTAAAATCAAAATTTTAGAAAAATTCCTTCAAGGAAATTTGTTTTGAACCATTCTGAAACAAGTCCTGAAGTTTTCGCTTTTTCACATGCATTTACTATATCATGTGTGTGTCTGCCTCCCATTCCTGCGCTAAAAATCAAGCTTTCCAAATGAAAGGGTGAGTTTGTTGGCTAATGTCAAATTGAGGTCAAATTGCAAAATATGTGCTTTAAAAAAATCATTAAATATGGCTGAAAGTAGATAAAAATCGTAAAAAATTATATATTTAGCTGAAGTATGGTCTAAAAAAGTTTATCAACGATGAACTCGAAAATTAAAAAATGGATGCACGAAAGTATGCCAAAAAATGTACTTAAATTACATTAGTACCTACTTATTAGTTGAAAGTCGGTAAAAACCGCCAAAAAAGCTAAAAATCTAAAATCTTGTTTCAGTTGCTGGATATTATTTAGGAAGATTTTTGCCATAAATATAGTTGAAAATTTTTTTTAAACTCAGATTGCTCAAATTTCAAAACACACTTTAACTTACAAAAACTCGCTCATGTGATCATGCTGCATGACTGAAATATTTTCTATAAATCTCGATTTCATTATTGTTAAGTCAAACTTCACCAGGCCATGGTGTATTCAGCCAAAAAGTCACAAGTCCTAACAATTAAGCAAAACGTCACAATCCAAAATTAGTCATAATTTTCTCATATGCTACCCTCTTTTCTTTTGAAATTAATGTGTTTCTCGCAATATTAGACCTAAATGAACAAGTCAAGAAAGTAAGAGATGAGATATTACAAATTGAACTTAAGAAAAACCCTTTTTTTCGTCAATACCGGAAAGTTAGTTAAGTAGCAGCTTTTGCAGTGGCAGCTTTTGTGTTTCTGCTTGTCACCTCCCTAATTTTAGTTGGTCTACCTACTTCCCTGGGTAATGATTCTGGCAAGTTCTCAAAGTTAACGAGCCCACAGTAAAAATTGAAGGCATCCAAAAATCGCTTCTTTGAATGATTTTATAGTGCTCTGAATGGTGCCCTAAAGTTCATCAAGGTCTGATGATAAATGTTATCTTACCAAACTACCGATCTTGAATGAACCTCTAACTCTTGAACATTACTGAATTCAACTGCATCAATTTCCACTCCTGATTTCTTGGCCATCAAATAAAAGAACATGCCATTGCCCTCAATATTACCTTGACCATAACGTTTTCAGATATTCGAAGCTGGCCCAAGTATCTTACAGAACTTAGTTACCTAATAAATATGTAGACTAGCTAATCACGAAAACAGTACTAGTGACCCGTGAACTGGGGTGACCCGTGAGGCCTCAGTTACAATGCCTGCGAGGTTGACGAAATCTCTAGGACCAGCCCTAGTCCTAATCAATTTAGCCTCACAATTTTTTCTCAAAACGTACAAGGCCTTTCTGACACAACTATAACTGACCTCGACCTCTACCTTAGCGATAATGACTTCCCACCCATCGTCTGTTTGGTGGAAACTTGGCTGTCGGGTCCTGAAATCAATATCACTAAACTGAACAACTATACTTTAAAATCTGCTTTTTGCAGAGAAAAAGGGCGCCACGGTGGATCGGCTATCTTTGTTTCAGCCTCACTGGAAGTGACGGAGCGAGTCGATCTCGTGAACTTGTCCCTAATCAACGTTCTGGAGTGTGCGGCAGTTGAAATATCACGAAACAACTTGCCATCAATAGTAATTTGTTCAGTCTACCGACCATATGGCTCAGATTTTTCGAGCTTCATGTCATGTCTGGAGCTGATCCTGCAGGGAATTTCAAGAACCCAGAACAAGCTAACCTACATAGCAGGTGATTTTAACATAAACCTGCGTGTAATCTCAAATGAAAAATGTGACTTCTTGAATTTAATGCAGTCTTATGGCCTTGCACCCTCCACACTAGATATTACCAGACCAGCGTCTGGTACTTGTATAGACAACGTTTTTACGAATTCATGCAATGAACTCTCATCCAGAGTGGTTGATAACGCTATTTCTGACCATTCATGCTTATTCCTGGAAGATGCGGTAGAGATGGCCACAACTCAGAGCACTAATAAAGTTCGATGGAAAAGATCATTCTCTTCACCGGCCATGGAAAATTTCGCAACTGCTATTAAAAGCGTTACCTGGTCTCACGTCACTGAAATAGAAAACGTCAATGAAATGTATGCTTCATTTTCAGAAGCGTTTCTGGGTCATTTTGAATACTTTTTCCCCCTGAAGCGTGTAATACAAAGAAACGCAGATCCTGTTAAAGCGATCATGAACAGCTCTTCTGCTGTCGAAAGCTCGCGTGAAGAACTGAGAAGTCTTTGCCGCATTCTACCAGCCGAGCCTACTAAGAAGCCATTATTCAAGAAAAAACTCAGGACGCACTCGCTGCTCCTGAAAAACATCCGACGAAATTATAACGATTTATCCATGCAAAAATCGACTAACAAAGCGAAGACTGGCTGGAGGATAACAAAAAGCATGGTGAATCCCAATTCATCAACTGGCTCCCTCGCTCTGCTTATCGGCAATTCCCGAGTGACTGATCCTAAAATATTAGTTGAAGCATTCTCCAACCACTTTTATGATACTGTTGCATCTCTGTCGTGCTCCATTCCTCGTGGTTCAAAGGCGCCTGCACCACGGAACTTGTCTCCGGTGAGCCTTTTCCTCCGCCCAGTCGCTGAGAAAGAGATAATTGCCACTTGTCTAAAAATGAAGAACACCTTTGGGAGCCCTGACGGCATCCCCGCTATCGTGTTTAAGAAAACCATTGAATCTCTCGCTGGTGTCCTCTGTGTTATATTCAGTGCATCCTTCGTATCGGGGGTGGTCCCTGAGCTTCTCAAGTCTTCGCTTATTGTTCCTGTTCCAAAGAAAGGGAATCTGTGTGATGTTGCCAACTATCGTCCAATAAGCCTTCTCTGTTTCCTGGCCAAGGTCTTGGAAAGCCTGATGTTTGATCGTCTTCTGGACTTTCTGAACTCAAACGGCTTTTTCAGCCGATGCCAGCATGGATTTCTCAAAAATCGTTCTACTGAAACAGCAATTCACGCCCTTACAGATTTCATCAGAACTTATATTGATCGGGGCTTCATTGTACTCGGCTGCTTTGTAGACCTGAGTAAGGCCTTTGACATGGCCTCACATGAGATTATGCTGGACAAGCTTGAAACTCTTGGAGTTCGTGGTTGTGCCCTGGACTGGTTTCGTTCATACCTCAGCCGTCGGCCATGGAAGGTAGCAATGGATGTTCCTGAGGGTAGGGCGCAGTCATCTGTCAGATTTTCTACGAGAGGCGTGCCCCAGGGTAGCCTGCTTGGTCCCCTCTTATTCTTGATACTCGTGAATGATCTACCACCCTTACTGGAAGACAACCAAACATCGGTTGTCAACTACGCTGACGACACAAACTTTCTTGTTGTCGGAAAATCAGTGGGTGAATGCATTTCAGCTTGTCAGCGCAAATTCGAAATTCTCAAGCAGTGGCTTAACGACAATGAGCTCATACTCAATGAAGGTAAAACCAACTGCATCTTGTTTCGAGCAGAAACGGGCGATACTCACGAGAACTTTCAGCTTGGATTGGCCACAGTAACCACATTGGGGGATGCCAAATTTCTTGGTGTGCAGTTGGATTCCGCACTCAAATTTCGAGCCCACGTTGACTCGTTGGCATCGAGGTTGAGTAGTTCCTGCTTTTGCCTGCGGAAACTGCGTCCTGTAGTATCCAAATCAGGCTTGCTCTCAGCATACCACGGATTGTTTCTCTCAAAGGCCAGTTATGGGATCCTCTTTTGGGGAAACAAAGCTAACTTGGAAACAATTTTCAAGCTCCAAAAAAGAGCCTTGAGAATTTTATTGGGTCTGCCTCCACTATCATCCTGCAGAGGGCAGTTTGCCAAGGAAGGGCTCCTCACCCTGCCTTCGATACTTATCCTCGAGACGCTTCTATACATGAAAAAGCATCAACATCTATTTGCTCAGTTCAGCTTCAGTCATGACCATCACACCCGTCATCGAATTGATTTACTTCGTGTTCCATCTCACCGGCTTGAATTCTTCAAGAGTGGTTTGACATATAAGGCCATTGAAATGTGGAATTATTATGTGCTCAATCTCCAGGTAACACTGTGTTCCGCTGATGCCCCACTAACTCTATTCAAGAGGCGGCTGAGGGCATACCTGGTCAAGAGAGAGCTCTACTGCATTTCTGACTTTTCTGTTTGATAGTTTTCTTCGTGGTGTACCAGCTTCTGTAATCTTAAATTTTTTTTTGTCGTTTTTTTTTTAATTGTTTGTAACGATTTATTTTTTTTGACAATTGCCCTACTCTTATCTTGTTCGAGTGCTTCTGGCAAATAAAGAATTATTATTATTATTATTAATTATTATTACTGGTTAGCAGGGGAATTTTAGTTCACCTAGGTACCTACTATGTGTGGAAGTGCATGCCAATATCACAGGAAACCAACAGGTAGACCAAGCAGCAGCTGGGACTACAATAATTGATAGGTACTATTCCTGTAAACTTCCACGCAAATAGCGATTTAAAAATTAGATTGAAATAAAGTACAGATGAAACAAAATTATTCGCCAAACTAAGTAGAAGAAGAGTAATTTTAGCCCAATTTGAGGTTCTAAGATGTAGATGGATCTCTGATAGAAAATACACTTAAATACCTATAAGCCCGTTTATATAATACTAGCCGCTCCGGCTCGCTACGCTCGCCTCCACGCAAGCCCCCCGGACCCCCCATTAAGTTGCTCGCTTCGCTCGCAAAGTGTGGCTGTATACATGCGATGTATAACAATTGAAACATGTAGGGGATGTTGCTCGCTTTGCTCGCAAACGGTAGATCTCTAAGGGTAGGTTTAACTTCTGTAGGGGATGTTGCTCGCTTGAGGAAGTTATACTGCCCACCCAACTTGGCAGAAGTTTTTTTCTGTTGGGAATTCTTACAAACAAATTAAATCTTATAAAACTACGTGGAACCTCAAAAAATTTATTAGGGGATGTTGCTCGCTTCGCTCGCAAGGTATTGCTGCATATGTGTAGGGAGAAACAGGTATTTATTCCGTTGAAATGAGTCATCGAGTCCTTTCAAGACTTAAGTGCGTAGGCCTGGTCGCAATATTGTGAAACGGCGCCGGGGTCGATTAAGTTCTGCTATTAATCGCTTCCCATCGCTTCCCTCTCGCATTTTGACCGAGTTCCCGTCACTTTTTTCGATATCCGATTTCGGATTCAGATTCGTCGGGATCAAACCTTTATTTCGCCCGCAAAAACCGTTCCGAAAAACGTACCTTTACGGGGTATATTTTAATCGAAGAAAACGTAGTTTTTCGTCGGACTTTTCGTTCAAAAACCTACGAAACCGGTATTTTTCCGGAATTCTCAACGGCCGTTTAGAGGGGTAGAGGAAGCGGGGAAGTCCAAAAAGCGCACATTAATTCTTACTTCGACCCCCCTCTCGCCCTACGGCCCATGGTTTGGCTGGGATTAGACAATTTTAAATTCGCTCGTTCCCCCTATCGGAAAATCCCAAGAAGATCCCCCCACTCGTATACTCTCCCCACTCAGCCGTTTGGCCGTGCATAGACACGACAGACAGACAGACAAACAGACGGAGTTTCATTCTTATAAATAGTAGGTATAGATATAAGGCCGTTGTGGCTATTCAGTTACTTCCACAAAACTTAATACTAGGGTGCCCAGCAGTGTCCCTTCAATGGAATTGGAGAGGGGGACCCTAATCACCAAATCCAGCTGTTGTTGAAAAAAGGAAAACAAAATTGGAATAAAACACCACGTTCCAGTCATGCAACATGATCGTATGAGCGAACTTTCTCAACTTACCATATTGAGACCATCCCTAACCATCCCTAACCATCACTATATTATAGTATGTGTTAAATTGTTTTGAAATGTGAGCCCTCTGAGTACAAAGAAATGGTTAACTATAAATTGTATGGCAAAAAACCTTTTTCTCGATATAGTCCAGGCAATGAATGGTCAAAAACAGGTAGGGGGAAATTATTGGAAAACAAAATATTTGTCTTCACAGTCCTGCTAAAGGCCGCTACACACGTTCCTTTCCTACCAACTAAGGAGGTGGTGGAGGAACGTGTGTAGGTAGCGATGAAGGAGGGAGGAAAGTAGGAAGCTCCTAAGTAGGAAGGAAGGAAGATCCAAGCTCTCTCCATCCAGTGGTCCTTGCGGCCAAGATGGTAAAGGCGCCGGTACGGTAAACCGGAGGATGTGGGTTCGATTCCCACCTGGGACCCATTTTTTCTGCATTTAAATTCAGTTTTCCTGTTTTCCTATTCATAATAAACCCCCTGCCGGATCCATACGGCGACTAATTAAATTAAGAATTTATTCTTCGGGCCGTTTCGTTAGCGGTGACTAAACTAATAGGGTACAGTTGATTTAAAGTTAATTCATTGAAAAATGCAGAGTAATGGTTCTCGGGGGGTGTTGGCTCAGATCCAAGCTCTCTCCATCCAGTGGTCCTTGCGGCCAAGATGGTAAAGGCGCCGGTACGGTAAACCGGAGGATGTGGGTTCGATTCCCACCTGGGACCCATTTTTTCTGCATTTAAATTCAGTTTTCCTGTTTTCCTATTCATAATAAACCCCCTGCCGGATCCATACGGCGACTAATTAAATTAAGAATTTATTCTTCGGGCCGTTTCGTTAGCGGTGACTAAACTAATAGGGTACAGTTGATTTAAAGTTAATTCATTGAAAAATGCAGAGTAATGGTTCTCGGGGGGTGTTGGCTCAGATCCAAGCTCTCTCCATCCAGTGGTCCTTGCGGCCAAGATGGTAAAGGCGCCGGTACGGTAAACCGGAGGATGTGGGTTCGATTCCCACCTGGGACCCATTTTTTCTGCATTTAAATTCAGTTTTCCTGTTTTCCTATTCATAATAAACCCCCTGCCGGATCCATACGGCGACTAATTAAATTAAGAATTTATTCTTCGGGCCGTTTCGTTAGCGGTGACTAAACTAATAGGGTACAGTTGATTTAAAGTTAATTCATTGAAAAATGCAGAGTAATGGTTCTCGGGGGGTGTTGGCTCAGATCCAAGCTCTCTCCATCCAGTGGTCCTTGCGGCCAAGATGGTAAAGGCGCCGGTACGGTAAACCGGAGGATGTGGGTTCGATTCCCACCTGGGACCCATTTTTTCTGCATTTAAATTCAGTTTTCCTGTTTTCCTATTCATAATCAACTAAGGAGGTGGTGGAGGAACGTGTGTAGGTAGCGATGAAGGAGGGAGGAAAGTAGGAAGCTCCTAAGTAGGAAGGAAGGAAGGTCCAGCCCATCCTACCTTCCTACGAAGGAGCTTCCCCCACTCTTTCAACCTCCAAAGAGAAGCGAGTGGAGGCAATTTTTCTTTCCTTCTTTCCTAATTTCTCCTGCTTTCCCCTCCATTTGTACCAACTCCTGTTATTATCTCTTATCAATCATCCGGTGTCTTGAATTCGAAGTTCATAATTCTTTTTTGTGCTTTTTTCCCGTCAATTCGCCGTTGTTTTTAAATGTCCAATGAAAAAGGAGTGTCAAGTCAAATTATTGACTTGTTAAAGCAGTTAGGTACTACCTCAATTGTGGGATCAGAGCCACGAACACTATTATGAACAAGGAAAGAAGAAAAAAGGGAAATTTCCCCTACAAGAACGGAAATTATCCCACGATGGGTCACACTGAATGACCATGGGTAGGAAGGAAAAAGGTGGGAGGGACAACAAGAGTAGCAGTAGGAGGAAGGAGGGAAAAGGAAGGAGCTCCTGTAGGAACAAACCTCTATGAGGAGGGTAGGAGGGAGGAAGAAAGGGAACTGATTGATGTTATGTATTCTTGAGATGCGAGCTTGCGAGCATCCAGACCACCAAACTAAGGTGGATCACGCTCAGAAATAGAAATGGTTGGTTTTGCAAAAAGGCTGAGCTCTTCCAGCTTCTTTACAAAATGGCTAAAAAATACCAGGCTGATTGTCATCCCAACGTTTATTATTACGAAAAGGCGGCGCATTGTAAAAATACTAGGCGACCAAAGAGCTTATAATAGCTCTTAGGATGCGACATACCTATACATTATGAAAACGCTGCAAATTATTTCACAAAGGTTTATTATTTTTTCAATTGAGTATGATCGTAGTTTTAATTGGCTTGCGTACGTCATAAGGCCCGTCCAGACTCCTCGGCGTGTCCTACTTCGAGTGTTCGAGTTGCCACAGCCTATACTTCTATAATTATATACGCATGTTTATATTTCTCGATTTGAGCTCCTATCTATTCAAATAGTTATTGCCTTAATAATATCATTATCTAAGTACGTACGAAAAGTCGAGAGGATATGTTATTAAATATGCGTAGGAAAAGCTTTGGTATTAACACACAAATATGACCTTGAAAAAAACATACTCATGCCTCGAACGAACGCCGGCGCCGTACCCACCACAAGCCGCGGCGCCGGCGCCTCCTCTCACTCCACCTCCCCCCCCCCCCCTCACCCCCCCCCCCCTCTCCACCCACCGTGACCCCCTGCCAAGAGTGCCAGGCGTGCTCGCGTCGAAAAAGACACGTTTTTGCCCGTTTTTGGCCCATAGCATCTATGCGAGTAAAGCGATCGGGATGGTTAAACGTTAGGACCAACTAGACCCCAAATGGAGTCTATGAGCGAAAGAACGGGTTTTTTAAGTCAATTCTTAGGCCTTTTATGGCCCGGACGGCGGACATTTCAAATTTGGATTCTACGTACCTTGAAACGTAAAGTGACAAAGTTTGAGGGGGGGTTATAAAAATTTTTTGCTACACGATCACATAGGCTTATTATTGGAAATAATAAACCAAAAGCACAAACTTCAGGAATCATTTCAGAATGCGGAGATTGTCTACACAAAGTAAAAAAAAACTACAAGTCCATGTAAAAACCGATGTAGGAAAAGTAGGTAGCTACACACACGGATGAAAAAATTCTGTTTTACGGAAGAAAACTTACTTTTTAACCAAACGTACTTATTACTTTTTTTAGCAGGTAGGTACACCGTCCTGCATGATTGGTAGGTAGGTAGGTAGCTTTACTTAGTTGATGACGTCACGCAAACTAAGGACGCGTCCTATCGAGACAACCTTCTCTTATCTTGCATGAGTAGCCTAGCCACGTATCTTCGTAACCTTGCCTTGATGCCTTCTTCTTCCGTCAATCAGTTGGGCAGTATTTTGTTGAAATATTTTCTCGTATAAAATTTGGAAAACTTCATGTTATTTCCCGTAATAGATCAGGTTTATAAAGTTTCTTGAAACCAAATGGACGCTGTGTTTTAAGTGCCGTGATAATTCGAGTCGCTGATTCGTCCCAGATGAAGTGCTCGAGTTGACTTGTCAACAGAACGGTTGTCTACACGAGTGAAACGTAATTATCCAATATTTCTTTACTTAGGTACTTACTTTTGCATTTATCTTCCGAATTAACTGTGCTCGTAGCCTGTTTTATCTGACTATGTGCATTTAGCTGTACGTTTGATTTTCGATACACATAACCCCAATAAGAAAGTCTGTGGCTTCTCAGAAAGTTTTACCTACCTACAGCCTCATAATCGAGGAATGTCGGATACTAGGTAGTTTCATTTCAGTGTTCATTTATGACGACTCATTCTCACTGGTATTTAGGTACGTACTCATTCTTTCTAGGTACTTCATCATAGCATGCCCACTTATCTACCTACTACTTCCAGTTGTCGAAGTTGTGTATAATTTTGAACGTCTTATCGTTACGTACCTAGTAGATACCTTGTTACCTACCTATATTCATTCATGAACTCCCTGCAATCTTCTATCAAGGTCGACAAATGATACTAATCCCGAGTCCTACACACAAAATGTTCATTTTGAACATCCATTTTCTAGCCGTATCTACCTACTATGATGTATTAGTGGGTATTTCATTATCAACCAGTATTTTTGTCATTTTCTTTAAAAAAGACTATAACTTGAAAAACGAGACAGTTGGATGATGATGCACTGATATCACACCTACCAGCAGCCCCAACATTTTCCCTATTTTACTTGCATTGCGTAGTTCGAGGAGAATATGAGAGATTGTTCGGTATGTAAGTATGCATAAATATGTATGGAATCCACATAATATATTTAGTCAACTTGCATTAAGTGAAGCTTGGGAAATCTGTCATACCGATGGGCTGATTCATAAATGACCCTGATTTTGGGTCCATTCGTATGCAGGACTCAGGATTAATATCATTTGTCGACCTTGAAAGAAGATTGCAGGGAGTTCATAAGTGTGATTAAATTTCGCGAACGACTCTCTACTGTCAAAGGTGCTAGTTCGGTTCAAGTAACATTTAATTTATAGGCTACTATTAAGTTGAATAGATTCAGCTGATTGTTGCTTGCCTTGCATGTAAATGGCACATAGTTTTCAAGGTTACTCCTCTCGTAGATTCGTAACAACGATTTTGTCATTTGATGAAAGTGTCGAATTACGGTTACAGTTCCCAGTTTTACGTTTTCTGTCGAACCTAACATTTGGTTTAGAACCGGGAAACGGAATTCGTAAGCAGAAAAAATAGGTCAGGTGGTTGGGTTCCCAAATGGAATCCACATCTTTCTTGGCATTCTGCAATTCCTCTGGCCAAGATGATATCTATGCCTATAGGCATTGGCGCGGAAAACCAAAGGATGTTGGTTCGATTCCCACCTGGAACCCATTTTTGTATTTGAAATCGTTTTCCTATTCCTAAATAAACCCCCCCTCCCCCTCTTCTGGACCCATACAGTGAGTAATTAAATCAAGAATTAATTCCTTGGGCCGTTTCGTTAGCAGTGACTAAGCTAATGATTACAGTTGATTACAAGTATGTAATAACATGCTGAGTAATGGTTCTCTGTGGGTGTTGGCTCAGGTCCCAGCTCTCGCCATCCAAGTGGGCCTTGTGGCCAAGATGGTAAACTAAGGAATTGGTACGAAAACCCTAAGAAAGTTCGTTCCTCACCTGGGGCTCGGAACCATTTTTCCTGCATTTAAATTTACTTTCTTGTTTTCGTACGTGTAAATACCCCCCCCCCTCCCCCCCTTTGCCTGACTCATACAGTGATTAAATTATGTTATCGAACCATCTTTGCGTCAATTAAAAGATATAATGACGAAATCGTGAATTAACAATTTTTCAGAGAAAAGTGAAATAGGATAAAAATTGCTCCTTGTGCATGAATTCAATAATTTGAAAAGAGGAAGGCTCTCCTATGTAGTACCACACCTCTCTATTTTCGTAATATATTATCATTAACTTCGACAGTAACTTATTTATTGAATGTTAATTAAAAATCGCTAAGTTGAGTAAAATGTAATATATTTGTATTTTCATTTAAAATTATTCGTTAACACTATCAAGAGATGAAGATTGAAGTGTTTCAAATTCAAATGTAGTATCGAGCAGGATGTTCAAATTGCACTCTTCCTGTTCCAAAACATTAATCGAAAAAGCTTCCTTGTAAATTGTTAGTAGATCAGAAATGATATTGAAAGATTAAACTTATTTCTAGGAAAATACTAAGGATCCATTATTGCCTGCCTACACTTGAATTTTTTTTTTTTTTGGTCAGCTCTACATTTGAATTTTATTTTAATATTCTGCTATGAGCCATAGGTCTTTTCTAATGCACATATGACCTCATAAACTCAGGATTGAAACGTTTGTTAATTTGAGTGTAGCACTGTGTTGGAGTAGCCTTCCTCGTGTCCGTAACATGAATATATATAGATCATTGAAATAGTTTAAATAATCTTGTAAGATTCCATTGTGGGTTCCTATGGTTGTAAAAAATTGTAAATTAAGATGAAACGGGAAATTTCGAAATCGGTCAACTAGCAATGAAAAAATGATCCTTGATAGATTTCCGTTCGCGCATGAGCAAAAGTTACCAATGGGTTGGGAGCGATGGAATTCATTGGGGACCGTTTACAACAAAAACTGCATCAGTGGTAAGTAAATACCGAAAATTTCATTAAAATTTGAAGAAAACAGTAAAACTTATGTTCGTTTACAATTATTTGAGTTTCATGCATGCATAGCAGCTACTAATGATATGATTATGACAAAACTTACATGGGGTAATCAAATCGTCGTTTCCCTATACCGTCCAAATTTGAGCAAGATAGGACGACTAGATATTGAGAAAATGAGGCTGGCTGACATTTAAATTTGTGCATGCGCATTGCGAAGTATTGATTTGTGGGCAACAGGTTCGTTCGGACAGACCATCCTGAACTGTTCGGAACCATTCTACTTAGGCCACGCCCCTTTTTGGACGTTTGGACAGTCACAGAATGCGTTCTCAACGTGTGGTTCGCTGTTCAGACAGGCAATCCCAAACCGTTCCGATCCTGTTCTACCAGTTCTGGATTTTCTTTGGAACGGTTTGTTTGGGACATACGCACAGAATGTTTTCAGCATAAGCCCTGCCATATTTGAATTTATCTTCGATTTCTCGCGTATTGTTTAGCCCGTTTTTGTTTTCTTGTCGATTTTATTGTTGTCATTATTAATCACTTTGTTTTAAAATTTATTTGCAATATTAAAATAAATTTATGTTATTGTACTATAAATGATTGGTTTAATGAAGGTCTCTCTCTCTTCGTTCTGAATCATCAAAGCGCATTCGGATTGTCACATTCCGAACGGGGTCGGAATGGTTCTCGTCCCATTCCGTTCAGAACGCCATTCTGAGAACCACGTTCAGAATGGTATTTTTCCCTTCAATTGGCACTAGCCGGGGGCCATTGCCGTGAACATCACTTCTATTTAATGAAGTATTTTAAAAGTCATGACTTTTTCTAAATATTTATTAAAGCATTATAAAATTATGTTTGTATATTTACTTCTTGAATAAATTAACAAATAGCTTGATAAATTTGCAATGATCTTTAATGTATAATTTGCGAGTAACTCCAGGAGGGTTATCCAGGAGCCTTCTAATCGCATCCAGCATTTCATGTCGGGCTGGGCAGTAGGTATGGACAGTGGCGGCCGGTGGTCTGAAAAAGGAGTGGGGCACAAAAATATTTACCTATTTGACAGTCAAAAAGAGCATGGAGGTTTTTCATCCATTTGTTTTGCTTTCAGTGTAAATTAATTTTGATCTAAACACATGAAACATTAATCCCACTTGGGTTATGTCAAATGCCATGGACAATAAATCATGATCATTAAATATTATTGATAAATAAATATAAATAAATTAATTAAATAAACTAAATTAAAAATACTATCTTATAGGGACCTACTTACTTACTAAAGCTGGTTTCACATGGAGCGGTATGTCCGGAAGACGGAAAGATTGAACGCAATCTGATTGGCTGTTGGGACAACAGTTGAGGATGGTGGCTGCCATGTTGCCGGAATGGGCGGTCAGTGGACAGCGGTAGAAATGTTTATACCGTTGCCGCGTTCCGTCGAGCGGAGCGCAAGCTTATTGGACAGGAATGTTGATAACCGCAAGTAGAGGTTTCAGATCAGAGAGGGTTTCAGTAGGAAGGTTATGATTCCGTGTGTCCATGTTCATGTGAACAACCTGCCGCATTCCGCCGCCCCCTCCACTGGGTTTTCCAGCCTTCCGTCTTTCCGGTTGTTACGCTCGTACTGCTCCATGTGAAACCGGCTTTAGGAATGACGATAAACAGCCAGTTTTTTTATTGGTCCTATTGCAACGTTTCTGCGGATTTGTTGGTTGGTTGTGGCTTAATGCTGGTGTGGATCTATACTATTGGGTTACGATGGATATTATGTTCATGGAACGTGTTCGTGTGACGAACTAACGTGGAAAGAGCTGAGAAAAATTATTATGGATGTAGGTATGTTGCAATAGGACCAATAAAAAAACTGGCTGTTTATCGTCAATCCTAACAAGAAAAACACCTACACTACTTTATTATTAGATGTATTAAAAATTATCAAGGCTTCGATTGTATTGCACTAGTCAACTACTTAGGAGAAGTAATTCTGAAGGAATATTAAAGAACTCAAATTAAATTATGATGAAATGATAGGAGTGTGATGTCATACGTCAATTAAAAATTGTTTCAAAAGGCTATAGAAATGTTGTCTAACCCCACAACTACCACTCACTTATGTATAACCTTTTTCTTCAATGCAACCATGAACCTAGGAGGGGGATGGTTCATGAATGCAACCCATCCAGAATGATCAATATTCTACTGAAAATATTGATCAGAGACGTTTTCGTTACTCATTCTGTATGGTTTTGGAGGTGCCTTTGAACACTGTAGCTTTTTCCAAATGTGACCTCAAAATGTCGTCAGTTTTGGTTGATTTTGTTACTAACCCCAGAAAAATTCCTCGGTTCAATGAACCATCTCTCTCATCGTGGCCTCTGAATCCTACTTCATAAAGACCACGAAACTTGATGCAATCAATAATTTCAGAAAGTATTTATCGATTTCTGTCAACTTGCTCATTGTGTTTCTAGTATAGCAAGTTGATGAGCTGAATCTAACTGTTTAGCTATGTTAGTACGGCCAATCAAAGCTAATTCTGTGACGTTATTGAGATTTTTTAAATTAGATTAGTGTGATTTAATCCTATCTGTCAGATGTTTTATATCAGTCACACCATTCTGACTCCACAACCCATCTCCACCTAATATTAGTATTAATCAATGAAACAAAACAAAGCATTCTTTCTAGTGTACCCAGTGATCCATTCGTATTTGCTATAAATTTCAGGGTTGAATTTATGAGTTCCCTTCCCGTTTTTAGCAACTTGTGTTAATTTCAAGTGAGGAGTGTCTCTCCCCAAACTTTTAATGAACACCCTAATCCCCATATCCTCATAACTACCATCTGTAGAGGATTTTGATTGCAAATTCGCCACAGTGTTTGACTGGGGTGGAAATATTGCTACCTACTTCTAACAATTTAAGTCAAAACAAAGCTAATATATAAGTACTAACGAGAATGTGGAATAAAATGTGAAGGAAACTTACCTCCCAAATCCTAATTCCGATCAGGCGCCAGGTGCTGTTGTTCAACATACTAACATTCAATCTACCGATCCTTATTCAAATGTTAGACGTGCATATTATAGGAACTAGGAATGTATTAGAGAAATATGAACACATTTTCACATTTAAAAAGCAGAATAGGACCTAGGATTCTAGATTATAGAATAGAAAAGTAACCTCTTTAGAGGTTGTTGTAGTTTAGAACTTTTAGCATGGATGGTAGGGAAGATATCACAGAGTAAAAGAAAAAATGAAACTAGAAGTAGTTCACACCTCCTTGAATCATGGAATGACCAGAAGAGAATCAGTTTGGCTAACGGAATAAACAGAAACCCCTCTAGTGAAAACCAGTCATGACGTACATGTCATTCTACGGTCTTTAGAAAAGTTGAAACCCTGTCTGGGGCACTGCCCCAAAAAATCATTGGAAATATCCCATTTTGACCTCTTTTTCCCGTTCCTTGCCCTTTATTTCCCGTTCCTTGCCCGTTATTTCCCAATTATTTCCCTTCACAGTCTAACCTGAATCGACGAAATTTCCCTCTCGATAGAGTGATATCGCAATCTACGTACTTTTTCGCTGGTAGATGGATCCTTGGCATAAACATATTCCTTCTAGCATCCACCTTCGAGCCACAGCATGGAGCTAAAGCCTGTTCTAATTTGAAACGATGAGTTATTTGTAAAGGCTTTGTTCTAGTTTGTGACTATTTTCCCGAAAGTACTGGGGCAATGTCCCGATGCCCCCCCTCACCGGCCGCCCCTGGGTATGGAACATTAGTATACGCGGTTCATTCACACCCTTGAATTGCAGTTCGAAGGAGCCCCTCATAAAGAGTAAGATCTGTTATTTTAGAAGAAGTGTACTCATTCATTAGCCGAAAATGCTGGAAACCATTGTCAGTCGTTGTAAGATGGGTAACAGATAGGATCCAATTCTCAGTCATCCATGTCATCTCATAGTTAGTTATTATAGGCTGATATTTCTGAAATTGCAGCTTTATGCCTTGTCTATTGCATATTTAGCTGACTGCAACAATCACGGAACTATGTATCCAATGAAATTAAGTTTAGGCTAACTTTAAATTCGTCTACATTTTTCTGAGGACACGCCCGAACACGGGTAAAATATTCCGCATGTTGAAGGCTTTCATATTCTTTTCTATTTAAATACATAATGCCTCTATGTCCCTTGATTGTGATGAGGTAAATGGAGAGGTGCAGGCTGTTTTGCTTGAACTAGCTCATTTCGCCAATAAGTGTTGATCATTATACTTATAGTTTAATTAACCGCCTCTCACTTATAACATTGTAAGAAAAGTAGTAGTGTTACATTCAGGCCTAACACGCTGTAAGAGATAAAGTTCAGTCATAAATAATAATTGGAATTACTTTTGTTATAAATGTGTGGGTGGTTTTGATATTCGATTTAGCAAGTGGTTCGTATTTGAAGCTATCAGCTAGAGTGAATTCATTTCCTTTTACACGCGTCTCTCATAGTAAAATGAATTAACCTTCCTTATTATCTTATCTGATCTTGAACTGTGGCTTGACGCCTTCAAGCGGCCTTGCGTTTAACGATTGTACGAATATTTTCTCGATTCCGTATCAGATTTCTTTGCAAACGATAGAGTGATTGTTGGATTGATTTGTCTCAATTGAGGTTCGACCTCAACACGAGTAACGCACCTACCTACACATTTATTGTTTATTCAACATTTTTACTCTGTCTGATGAACGAATAGATGTTTGTTTTCGTCTTGAGTAAACTTTTCCCGATTCTACGTATGTGTTTGATGATGGATTCACGTTAACATAAATAATATCCCCCGATCTATTGGATAAGTTTTTGTCAACTAATAGGTCTTATATAAACATCTTCTGATGCGAGATTTCCACTCTACAATCTCTGCACGTATAATATATTCAATATTTATGGGTGCTGTTGCATCTGGTTAAAACCACAAAAGTTGTTTGGTAAAAACGACATCTAGCATGTTCTCGCAGACTCGTCATAGAGTTTTTAGGAGAGTAGGCGGTTTTACGTGATTTTTTTCCCCCTTAGGAGAAGGACTGATATTCCACAATTAAATTTTTAATTACAATCATATTATATTTCACCTGTTTACAGGCATAATCTGGGGATCTTAATATAACATTGCACAAGAAATTTCTTCTTTTAGTGAATTTTCGTAGAAAATGAAGCTATTGCAATGGCTCGGAAAATTTTAGAATAAAAATTTTTGAAAAATGTCTTCATTGAAATCCATTTTGAGGGATTCTGAAACGAATTCTATAGTTTAACGCTTTTTCATCTGTATATATAAATACATTATATAATGTAAGTGCTTTTTGAGCACATTAAATTGGTCAAATAAAAAAAATGTACTAAAAAAATCACTAAAAATGGCTAAAACGGCTAAAAAACGTTAAATTTATGTAGATATATATTTTTTGAAGAATATTGCTTAAATAAAGTTTATTAACTATAAAATAGAACAGTCAAGAATTTATGTACGAAATTATGCTGAAGAATGTACTTAAAATGCATTAAAATTTGTTAAAACAAATCGATAATAACTGCAAAAAAAGCTAAAAAATCAAAACTTCTATTGAATAGGAGATAATTATTTAGAATACGTTTTTTGTCATAAAATTAAAAGTTAACAATTTCTTTGCACGCAAAAAGTTCACATTTCAAAACAATTTAACATTATACAATACGATAATTTACAAAATTCGCTCATACCATCATGCTGCATGACTGGAACTTTTTAAAAATATGATATGGACTAATTAAAAAGCGTTAAACTCTAGGATTGGTCTCAGAAGCGTCAAAACGGAATTCAATGAAGGAAATTTTGATTTTAAAAATGTTGAAGCCTCTGCACTAGCTTCATTTTCTATAAAAATTTGCTAAAACGTTTTAATTACAACCAAGTATGTGGACTTGCTAATAACATGTCAAACGAACTAACTACATAATGGACAAACAACCAATAGATGACGTCACGTTGCATACAGAATCACCAATACAAATCACGTCTTCCAACATTTTCTGATTCGGTGAGCTCCACACACGTGGAGAAAACTGCCGCAAAATATTGACTCAAAAATCTTGTCATGATCAAGAAAATTATCTAAAACTCTAACGTCGCAAAATGAAGTTGTTTATATTGGAAATGGTACGTACATAATAACATAAAATTCAGTTTATACTATGAATAGTCTAACGTCACGAGTAAGTTACTACTACTCACTTCGTGTTGAATCTCCCTATGAATTTAATTGTATTTGGTGTACCCAAGTACAAGTTTATATGGGTACTTTTTGCTCACAATACATATTCAGGATGTGAGAAGTATTAATCAAAACTTGCTCTTTGATTTGTATATATGAAACGTCTTTGTAGTGAAATTAAGTAACTGCCTATTGAAGTTCATTTTTAGTCATTATGCTGTAGTTATTCCTTAGATAATGCTAAACGGACACGTTTTGAGAATCATTTCTGTCATTATAATACTCAAGGTCGTGATAAGTGACTGACTGCAATGCGAGACGAAATTGTTTGATAAGTGGACCACTTGTTATTTAATGATTCGGGTGTCCATTCACGGGTGTGGGGGGGGGGGGGGGCACTGTCTGGCATACATACTAGTATTCAAGATTCATTAAAACTACTTTCGATGTATTATAAGTAGAATATTATGTAGGTACAGTTAGTTAGCCATCTGTTAGAGCTATTACGAAAAGAGGATGCCTGGAATGATCATTCAATTTAAATGGTACATACTTGACCTTCGTACTCAACCGACACCGCTACTTCCATTAGAAGTCTTTTCTAGTTCCTATTATGTCCAGCAATTATGATTGAGCATATTTCAAAATATCTAGAAACCAATGGTGTGGTGTGTTCAAACGTGTGTTCATACTTTAGTACAAAAATTGATTAAATTTGAATAAATTTGTCCAAAGTAAAAGCAAGGAGATGAACGACAAAGCTGTATCAGTGGTCACGTAGATGATATCGGTTTTACTTATTTTAATTTTAATTACATCATACAAGTTGGTCTTGGAACAGCGCTAAATTTTCAAACCACGTCTCAACTTTATCACAGTAATATGCCAAGCTTTTTGTGGTAATAGTTTGATGTGTGCCCGCATCCTAAATTGATGTTACTGCTACAAATATTAGGTTGCATGTATATATCATTGATCTGATATTCAATTTCGGCCTCACACCACTATCTCTATATCCTTCTGTTCAAGTCTTTTTAGCTACCTAGAGCTTTTTAGGAAGTAAAGGAGGTTATACTTATCACGTAAGATGAAGAGCTTGGATGCAGTATAGATCTCGGTAAAATTCTTGAATTTTCTAATTTATCCCTTTTTTCTCTCTCTTATGTTAGTGTTCACACAGCCCGTTGCTTTATAATACCGGGGGATTTAATCTAGGGAAACAGTGGCTAGAACTGGTCGTGTTAGTTGCCATGTATGTGATGACTCCCTGAAGCACATTCGACCCTCTGAGGAAATTAGTTTCGAAAAGCACCGCTGCTTAACAAAAAAGCCTGCTGATTGCCAGGCAAGAAATTAAGCACAAAAGCCTGAGGTTGGGTGGATTTTTAATAGAGTAGGTCACGTCTTTTGAATACCTCGAGCCTCTTTGAAGATGATTAAAAAAATCTCAAGTATCCACTTCACAATCTGTTTTTACTACTAATAAACCTGCACCAGAGGTCCGAAAAAAATATTAACCTGCACACCTGCACAACCTGTATCTGGGTGTAAGCCTGTACATCTCTAAGTTTTCTGACGTTCAAGGGTAAAAAGATGCATCCCCTTTGCAACGGTCACGGTTGCGTATTAGTTGGAGGTATCATTTACGTAAATCTATACACATCTTGTAAAATACTTCAGACTTGGGGAGTACGTAACAACCTCAAAATCGTACAACTGACCGATTTGCAAGAAGAACTTGTTTCCTTTACTTTGACAGTGTAAATCATGCTAAATGTGTCGTACGTTTCTTGAAAATTTTTCGGTAACCTGAGAATCCATTTTTTCGTACTGTTGTGGGTAGGTCAAGTGTCAAAGTGTCTCCAAATCTTGAGAAAAAAAAATCGAACACCATTCACAAATAAAACTTTGGTCCCTGTTCGATGCATAACACATCTTGATATGTTGTCACTTATTGTTAATTTGACTACAATTCCATTTTGGGACTTATAAATGTTATGGATGCAGACTTGGAGTCTCAAAAAATGAATAAAGTTGAACTTTAGGCTTTACAATTGTACTATGTACTAAGAATGAAAGTTGCTAAGAGTGCAAGGGTGAGGATCAACATCATCAGGATGACTTGAAATTTGCCCATTGGAGTACTGCCACAGACCACTCAGATAGCTTGGTCATTTGATGTGTGTCGTGTGGATGTCTTCCTGTAATCCCAACAGGGCTTATGAGGCTGAATTGTGTCCTATCCGATAAGCAGGAAGAGAGCTGTGTGGCAGGACAACGTGCGAGACGGGCCCTGGGAAAGATACGCATACTTGTAGGAGAGAATCGAATCATGCCTGTACAAGATCAGAAGGATACATGTTTGTCAATCCCCTGCATTCTATAGAGGTAGAAGAATAAGCGATTATGTAAGTATTTATGACCGTGTATCTACATACTTTATGCCCTTAACTTCACCATGCTCAACCTATCTCATCGTTCCTCTGATGTACGTGGCTGCACTACAATATTCTTCGATAATGTACTCATCCGATACAGGGCTGGCCTGAGAGCTGTGCGATGTGTGCTGCCTCACACTAGAGCCTTTTGAAGGGGCATAAAATTGGCCAATTTTGGTTTAAAAAAATGAATTTGGCAAATTTTTAGAATTTGATTTAAATGTTGGGCAGAAATATTTAAACTAGAAGGAACTATGTCTCAAAACTATTACAGTTGAATTTCAAGGTAAAACCGAAGATTTACCTCAATGAGTTCTGA
Source organism: Adelphocoris suturalis (assembly GCA_030762985.1). Taxonomy (NCBI): domain Eukaryota; kingdom Metazoa; phylum Arthropoda; class Insecta; order Hemiptera; family Miridae; genus Adelphocoris; species Adelphocoris suturalis. The sequence continues at coordinate 82,752,858 of CM061041.1, read as the reverse complement.
AGTACAGTAGTCTGATGCCCTTGTATGAATGTATAATAAAATAGTATGAACCTATCTTATTAGTTAACAAACTTTTGTTAAGTGTGTGCCATTATTAAAATCTGTAATTATTGGTTCACTATGTTCGGTTATTTTATTATCTTTTACCCATGAGATATGGAAATTTATCTTAGTAAAATGGAAATGTATCTTAGGTGGACGGTGATTCCCGCTATTTATTCTGAAAGTACTTGCAATATAAGTGTAAAAATCATTGTAACGTGACCCAGAAGCTTTCATCAGTTTATTTAACATAATGGTGGTTTAAGGTACAAGAAAGAGGATTGAGGATTGTAGGGGAATAAAATGTGAGTCTTGCACACTTGCCATTTTCGCCTTAGGCCGGCCCTTATCACGTAGGTACTCCCGTCGCATTGCTGCATAGTGTTGCAATCTTTATCACGTTGGGGCATATCAAAATTCTCATTAAAACTATCTAACACACATCTGAGGAGAGGCATTGTACCCAATCTCCTCACCTGAGATGTGCACATGGTTCAAAGCAGTGCCATTAAAAATCGGAAGTCTGAACAGCAGACGGTTTAATAATACCACCAAAGATTATATAACTCACTCTTAATTATCAATCGAATTTAACTGGTCAATGGCAGTCCGATTTTCCCCGCATAAAGTGACAGGCTTTAATTTTCATTTAACAGCCTCCCATAAATAAATCTTGCAGAGGATTTTTTATTTATTTACTTATTTTTATTCTGATCTACTATGTCTGAAAGAAATTCTGTAGTTCCGTGTTAAGCCAACCGGGCCTAAAATGAAGGTTTGAGCCTTGGGGCTCAAAATTCCCTGTGTGAGAGTTTTCCTATAGGTATATCTGCTTCCTTGTTTTGTTGTTCTCGAAGTAACTTTTTCTTTGTTTCTTGTTTTCACTTACAGCCTACTACAAATGAAAACTTGTTGAATTAATTTTTCGTTCATTAATTGAATTTTGATAATTTGCTCTCTCACTGACTCTTGAATTTTTCCAGTTCACAATGAATGGACAGCCTTACAATTATTCTGGGAGTAACTCTGGAAATGGTACACCAACCCCTTCTTCTATCAGCTATCCAGGTGCGAACCTTTTATAAACTCCTTATTATATATATTTTTTTTTAGGACATCATAATTAATTTTAATTGTTTTTCTTTTTTGCCATCTGAAATCTTGTCCTCACTCTGAGGTATCAATGTCTTTTATCATTTATCTAGTGCGTCAGGTCATCCGATTAGGCTATTGTGATACTAAAAAGTTCCAATCTTGCTGCAAATTTTCATAAATTACTATACAATATTATGTTAAATTGTTTTAAAATTTCAGAACTTCAAGTGAAAGGAAAATGTTAACTACCAATTTTATGGCAAACAAATCGCTCTAAATAATTTTCGCCTATTCAAAAACAATTTTGAATTTTTAGCTTTTTTGCAGTTTTTATTTATTTTTTTGGCAAATATTAATGAAATTTAAGCACATTTTTCAGTATGTATTTCTGCATAAATTGTTTAATGTTCTAGTTTATCGTTAATAAACTTTTTTTTAACCAAAATTCTGGTAAAAAATAAAAATGTAACGATTTTTAGCCGTTTTTATTGATTTTTGAGCATTTTGTTATTGTTGAAATTTGATCAATTTTATGTGATAAAAAAAAATGCTGACCCACGAACTCATCCTTTCGTTTGGAAAGCTTGATTTTTTATCTAAAGAACGAAGTTTTTATCTCAATCTTGAAGAGAGTTATCCTCCAGAAAAACACACACACTAAAATTTTTTGAAAATTTTCATTTAAAAATTGTTGGAGCCATTGCAGTAGCTTCATTTTTTACAAAATTCGCTAAAATCACCCATTTAATGCATCTAAGATGAATTTGATTTCGGAAAGCTGTGGTATAAAATTGTATTCCTAGAATATCAAATTTGCCTAATGGAATAAATTTCCGGGAATATTTGTATTCCATAATTTCTCTGCTACTTTGGTATATTGATATATAAATTTATAAAATTATTAAAAATAACAGTAAATAATTAATATTATCTCTCATATAACAACAGTGAATCAGGACATGCCATTGATCATCTGTGGGTTCGGTTATAATTTTTGAATGACTACGTCCTAGTTGACTACGTCCTTTCTGAACAATATAAATATCTCATATAAATTAATTATTTCACATTAAATACCTACTACTTGCACAATTTTTTTTCCAGTTTGGGTGTAATACCAATTATAAGGTAAATTGTTGGAATTTTGATTTTACAGTCTCTATAGAATCAATGTTATAGATCACTTGGGTATGGTTTGTGTACTAGCAGCGAACACTGTTAGACAAAATTGAACTACTCTATCATACAAAGTTGTATATCCCAGGCTCTTAACTTGTTCTTCTTGGATGTATTTATATTTCCAAGCCACTGTTGTCTACTTTTTGGTCTACTCAATTATTCTTGAATTTAACCCTACCTTTTGATTTATAGACGTACTGTATTTTTTTGCAGCTAGTTTATCATCACAATCATCAAGGGATGCATCACCTGCACGGCTTCCGCCCAATATGAATCATGCCACTCCTGAAAAATCCCCTCTAGTTTCTTCCAACAACGCTGGTCTTGTATACAGAAACCAGGAGACGGTGCAGTCCAGCATGTACGGGCACAACTACATTGAAGGCGGTGCAAATCCTCCTCGACAGCAAATGGGAGATTATATGAACAGCTCGAGTAACAATGATAATGTCCTGAGAGTGGCACCCAATGCAGGTCTACCAACTTCGCCATTAGCGACGATGAACTCTCATGTATTGCCTGCTCAAACTAAACCCTTGAACTCCTATGCTGACGTTCGACAGCAGCTTCCTCCGAGATATGAAAATATAATGAATACTGCACAACCTGACACTAGTTATGGTCAGAGTATGAAGGGTCCAGAACCTACAGTTAGCCAACCAAGGCTACCAGATTCATACAATCAGGGTTACCATAACAATTCGTTTGGCGCACCTCCTGCGAAAATAGAACAGTACACTCACCCCAACATGAACAACGACTGGCAAATTAACCAGGTCCACAATGCCAACAAGACTGCGGTCCCGACTGAAAGCTTAGCGTCTCCAGTGTACGCCAACCAAAATCCATCAAAGGATTTCCATCACCCCCAATCACCTTCAGCCTATCCCCCAAGTTCGTATCAGCCTAACGCAAGTCCTTACAATGCTGTTAGACCACCCAATCAATTGATTTCACCAGTTCCTGTTGCCCCAAAGGCACAAGAAGCTCCGATCTCATCGGGGCCACCAAGGACCAACGTTTTAGGGATTATCCCTTATAACACTGTGAGTTGTTGACCTAATAAAGAAAGTATTAGCATATCCCTTGCCTTTCGTTTCTTGCTTATTTTTTGTTTGTTGGCTGTAATGTGCCTGTTGTTTGTTTCACTTTTCTGCTTGTTTATAAGGTGTTAAGAGACAAGGTCTGTCATTCAGGTTTTGCATCCTGCTTAGCATGTTTTTTACTCCTTTCATTTAGTAAACATTTAACTGGAATGGTATGTAAAAATTCCCCACTCCCCTACCATCATCCAGCTCATGGTTTGGGTGGGGGTAGACTATTTTAAAATTGCTTAAAATCCCTTTTGGAAAAACCCAAGAAGATCTCCCCAATCCTAGACTCCCCCCACTCAGCCGTTTGGCTGTGCATAGCGTGGACTGACAGACAAACAGATGTAGTTTCATTCTTATTAGCATATAAGATTAGATTAGATGGGTATAGTTCAAAGGTTATTATTCATCCTTCATATTGATTCATTGTTGTTTATAAAAACAACAATGGTATGTTTTACTATTTAAAATAATAATAATCACCGGTAATGAAGGAAGACTGCCCTATCTATGTTTGTGAGAATTATACTAATGCATGCGTGTTATACTAATTTATAAGAATGCATGAAATGTCTTCTGCTTGTAATATTGGATTGCATTAAGCATGGCTTTCTATTACCATTTATTTTTGTTTTGAAAAATTGTTTGATCTGATATTTGCTAATAATTTGTGGTTCTTGCAGGAACCTGTGACTGCTATGTCCCAAGGAAGTATCGGAGTAGCTAACCAGAAGCCAGTTACTCCAACATTTAATCACAGTCAAACTCAACCAGCAATCAAATCACCAGTCTACAACCAATCCCCATCGCACGCTCCCATGTACAACGCTGCTGCTCCTGTGTCAGCGCCTGCCACCCAGCAAAATCCTTATCAAAACCAGAACCGTGTTGGAGTTCCTCCGATGCCAGCCGCTCAGCCTCCCAGGGCACCTGTCAGTAATCAGATGTCTATGAAGGCTACATACCCAAACCAACCTATTAGCAGACCTATTGAACCTTACAATCAACCCCAGTACCAGAACTACAATTATCAGCAACAGGTAAATAATAAATCCAAGTTTTTGTTAAACTTATAAATTAATTTTGGGGAAAATATAATGATGATGAATAATAAACAATTTTTCTTTTTAAGTTTCATTAAAAAAGCCCCGGAAGAATAATGTCGTTTTATCAGGATCTATAATTATTAATCAATAGACATCAATATTGACTGAATACAAAACAACACAGCCATTGATTTTGGTTTAAATAGGGCTATCTCCTGCTCTCCTGCGAATTTCCATTTTTTTTATTTTCTAAAGCATGTTTGATTTTTTGGCTGTGAAATATTCTAAATTCAGCAACCTTTTTGAATCATACCTGTAACTTTTGCTGGCCAAAAAAAAAATATATATTTAACTTGGCAAAATTAGTGCTCATACCTTTTCCCAGAAAGGTGAATTTACATTAGCTCTTCAATATACAATAAATTATTTTGATGTCTCATTTAACTTGTGGTTCTTCCACAGAACAATGCTGTAAATCATGGAGCATACAATCAGCAGCCACTAAGCTATTATCCTGGACCAGATGATGTTGCCAATTCCATGGCTGGTATGAGTGTTAGTGCTGGATACAACAAGTTGTGGGTAAGTAGCCGGTTGTGTTTTATAAGGTTTCGTACTTCCTTGTTCTTCAATGTTCTACATTTGATTAGTGTTAACACTTCTGATATTGAATGGCATGAAGTATAATTCCTCATTTTTGTGCCCGAGATATTTATTGAACATGTGTTTTTAGGGCAGGGAAGCTGTCGATTTATTGAAGTCTAGAGATATTTTGCCTCAACCGAAAGTAGAGCCTCCGAAAATAAGGCTGTCTCAAGAGTATTTCGACGCCGCAAACTGTAGCCCCGAGTGAGTTTAACTAATGTTATTTGCAGTATAACTTCTTTAATCTTTGTTGATATCGAAATGAATAAGGAATTTTATATTTTTATTTTACAGTATTTTTCGATGTACCCTAACTAAAATACCAGAAACGAAATCATTGTTGGATAAATCCCGATTGCCACTTGGCGTTCTCATCCATCCTTTCAAAGATTTAAACGTGAGTACAACCTCAACCTTGAATAATGTGAGTATATATTCCTATTAAATGTCTTTAGTACTGTAGTATTTTTGATTTTTTAATGTCGAATAATACATTTAACGGATTTTTTTTGTCAGATAACGTCGATCCATTATAAATAATTGTGTTTGTAATGGTTTATCTCATGTATTTGTGTAACTAATAAAGTACTCTACCATTTGATATACTATAGCATTGGATTTAATTAATTAATTTCCACGTTTACAGCAACTCTCAGTGATTCAGTGCAGTGTTATTGTACGATGTCGTTCTTGCCGAACATACATCAACCCTTTTGTTTACTTTGTTGATTCGAAACGATGGAAATGCAACCTGTGCTTCAGAGTGAATGATTGTAAGTAGTGCATGTTTGTTAACTATGTAAAGTGTTCAGAGGGTTGTATTGGATTTATAAGACGTATTAATTTGAATGAACATTGTTTTACTATCGGTAAAATTTTTAGGTTATACTACAGCATTTTGTGGGGCGTAGATTTGTGCTTTAGATTGAAATATGGATCGATGTGTTAGAAATTGCTGGCTTGATTTCATTGATTGGTATCAAGCCTTCCTTCAGATTTGGAATGTTTTGTGGTTTGTGTAACCCTTCATCAACAAATCTCCAAACAAGAGATGGATGGAAGAGATGGTCAGATGGATGTGCCGAAATTCCATTTTCCATTAAGATGATAATTCTTTCAAAAACTGTTTGACAATTTTTTTTTTTAAATTCCGAATCAAAAAAGTCTACCTGCCCCATGGTATTTTCTATTCTTTCTCCAAAATCTTAAATTATAATCACTAGTAAGATTTACAGAATGTCTAAAACATTCCACTACAACGTTAGAAGTACTGCATGTGGAACAATAATACCTACTGTTTCAAAATGTAACCATTTCCCAAATCTGGAGGGACATTTATTACCCTATTAACCTATGTATGATGAGAACAACGAATAAGACTGTATCTACTACGTTAAAGTTGGAAATATCCCTGATGAGGCCTCCTACAGAGGCAAAATCACTTGGAAATTGTGAATAAACCTTGATAAGAAAAATCCTATAATCGACTCTCATCCCCTCAAACTACCCTTACCAAGGTTTTGCTAAGTGAGCTCTTTCTAATTTCCTTCCTCTTTTATCTAAAAGGCATGCTAAAATTTGAAATTATAAGCCTCTTTGGGACTGATGTGAAATTATGTTAGGGGAGGGGCAATGGGGAACTTTCATGTGTCGGAACATCATAATTTTGAACTCAGAACTTGAAAACTCCCTAGTAGCAATTTTCAGCTCAAAAGACCGTTTAGTTTGGCCAATACACGAGTAGGAAGATCGCGTGTGACGTAGTAGTGCAAGGGAGCTGAGTGTTCCCCCAGGCAGGCGGGGGCCGTGACGTCATCGTGCAAATGAATTTTAAGAGCCTTATTACATGTCAGATACACATCATATAGCACATTTTTGGAAAGCCTGCTCAATTGAGCTAATAAAAAATAACCTTTAAAATTCCCCATTATGATCACTCTCATCAGTGAGTTCTGATACTAATGATTACCAACTCAACTTACCTTCAGGAAAGATGAGTACAATTATAGTAGGTCGAGGAGAAGACTGTTAACTTATGCAGCTTGAAGTTATTTCACATCGTGCGCGGTGACTTTTCAGAGAAATATATTTGAAAAAACCCGAGGAACTGCGGATTTTTTAAAAAGCCACCAGAGTATATGTTCCTCTACGTTGGAAATTCTCGTTACTTTGGTTGAAAGATAGTGGGATGGTGCAAGTGAATGACTGGGTGGTTGAAGAAAGGCGCCAGCCTAGGGTGGACACTTAACAGTCTTCTCGACCTACAATAATTGTACTCAATCTTTCCTGAAGGTAAGTTGAGTTAGTAATTACAGTACGGTCTTCGTACAAGACTGTTTTCTTATGTAGCCCATTTAGGGATATCATTCACCTGCTGGCTAGGGGAGGGGGTGACGGCGCAAGGGTACTCCCAGGATTAAATCCAGACAAAAACTTTTTCACTAGTGGTCCACCTTAGCTCAAGTAGGTAGCGTTCCTGCCCTGGGGAAGGGGGAGGCCAAGGACCGGATCCACCAAAACCACTAATTCCGCCCCCGCCCCCTTCTCTCCCCCTGAGGGTTTTGAAACAAAAATATGAAAGTAAAAGCTGTAAGCAAGGGAGCGAAACAAGTTGTGCAGAGGTGAACATACAAAGTGACGAGAATTTCCGCATCTTGCAAGATGGGGGAGCGTGGGGAGGCGCGCAGGGTAGCCAACATAGGGGAGTGTAATAGCCTCTGGTGGCTTTTACAAAAAGCTGCGGTTCTGCTGATTTTTTTCAAATATTTTATTCTGAAAAGTCACCACAAACGATTTGAAACATGCCGCTGCATAAGTAAACAGTCTTCTACGAAGACCGCACTATAATTCCTATTTAACCTACTACACTGAAATTTGAAATACTAAGAATACGGGTATTACTGTGTGAATTCCACTACCACCCCTTCCTCCACCAACCCACATATTTGCGGGTGAAGCGAGCAGGCACTGCTAGTTGATTAAAAATTTGATTAAAAAGAGGTAAACTTACTTTGTTTTAAAATGATGTTCGACCCACTGCAATAGCTTCATTTTTTACAAAAATTAGGTAGGTTCCTATCTAAATGATTTGTTTGTTTAACCCTTACGTTTTATAAAATTTTTAAATTCAAACATCATGTTTCTGTACCCTACATTAATATTGTGATTCCTAACATCTTTATTATAGGAAATCCATTAACATTCGGTTGTTTTCTGTACTTAATCGATTTCTTAATTGTTAAACATCAATATTGCAGTACCGGAAGAGTTCCAGTATGATCCTCTCACTAAAACATATGGAGACCCTTCAAGGAGGCCTGAAATAAAATCTGCAACTATCGAGTTCATCGCCCCATCAGAGTATATGGTTAGTTGTTGAATTCATGACTTCGATTATTTTGTATCTTCAACTGATACTACAGCATAATTGTAGAAACGAGATGATTTCTTAAAAAGTGGACCAGTAACCTTCACAGAGTTTTGTAGATTTGCTATGTTAAAAAATTGAAATGCTTTCTGTTCATTCCTACATTTATACAAGATACTTTTACAAGTATTATATATTCATGTACGTTTTAGGTGAGGCCACCACAGCCTGCAGCTTATGTGTTTGTAATTGATATCTCACGCTTGGGTGCTGAAGCGGGTTACCTAAAGTCATTCTGCGATTGCTTACTCTCCCAACTGGAAGCACTACCAGGCGACAGTCGAACGTCCATAGGATTCATCACTTACGACTCCAACGTTCATTACTATAGCCTGGCTGAGACACAAACACAACCTCATCAAATGGTCATCGTAGACATTGACGGTACTCTCCTTATTCTATGTATTTTTTATTCATTGTTTTATTTCCATCACAGAACTAACTCGCCCTTGACTTGCTCGTTCTTTGCATTTTTCAGATATGTTTGTTCCTTGCCCGGATAATCTGCTGGTGAACCTGAACGAATGTCTTGGATTGGTCCGTGACTTGTTGAGGGAGTTGCCAGAAAAATATCAAGAGTCTTATGACACTGGGTCTGCCCTTGGCCCAGCTCTCCAAGCAGCTTATAAATTGTTGGTACGTTACGTATTTTTAGCGAATTTTCATAGAAAACAATAATAATTTATTGTTACTGATGATGACCTAACCGTCGAAATTGATCTAACATTGTAACTCATTATTTTTGTGGAATTAGACAACGTTCTTCTTTAACTTCCGTTTTATATATGTGTATATTTTTTTTCTCGAAAATTAGGATTTAAATTTTTTGGATCCATTGCAGTAGCTTAATTTTCTACGAAAAGTTCATAAAAATGAGATCAAGCATCAACGCTACACACTGATACATTGTGGCAGATGTGTTATGGCTCCCCTGATTACTATATCACCTAGTAGTAAACCGTATGTGGGAAAAATCAACAGAGCATTGAACTAAGGAGCAAACCCAATTCACCATGGAAGATCACGACTTAATCCACTTATGCTACAACTGTTTTTGACGATTAACTCCTTACACTGAATTAATTCTCCTATAGCCCTTGATGGTGGAACGGGCCCTGTGATTCACAACAACATAGTATACGATATATAAGTGTAATCAAGTGTGTACCTATGGCTTCCCCTAGGATAAAATTGGCCTATTGAAGTGTGGTGTCATGTGTATTAAATTCACAGCTTTCCAACGAGTATGAACGATTTTTGTGGCATAGGAAATTGGGAAATTCCTTAGCAACGATTGGCTGTACATAACGTGAACTATTATAGTTCAGAATAACATGGCATTTTTTTCTGTCGGACGAAAATTTGGAATGACCCCTACAGCTAAGACATACTTATGTCAATATAAATTTATGTTTACAGGCTGCCACTGGTGGAAGGATAACAGTTTTCCAGAGCTGTTTACCAAACTGTGGCCCAGGGAAGCTGACACCGAGAGAAGACCCATCCCAGAGATCAGGAGAAAATGTCAATCAAGCCATGTTGAATCCTGTCACAGATTTCTACAAGAAGCTAGCACTTGATTGTTCGGGTCAACAAATAGCTGTTGACTTGTTTGTTTTGAATAGCCAATTCGTTGATCTTGCATCACTTAGTAAGTGAATTACTTCAGTTACACTCCAAAGTGTCTATTCCTTCTGACATAAATTGATTGAAATCTTATTCCAGATGATTAGGTATTAACTCAGAGCCAGAGTGCCAAAATAAGCTCTTTTCTGGTTTGTGTGTTTTTAAGAGAGTGGGTGTTTAGGTGAGCTATTGTGTGTCACAATGTTTCTCGTTGCAAGAGAGTGAACCGTAACAATGTTTTTGTCTCTTCTCATTATTGTACTTGTTATTGGATTGAAAAATGTTGTGTGTTGATTACGTTTAATAATTCCTGTTTACAGGTGGAGTAGCCAAATTTTCTGGTGGTTGCATACACCATTTTCCATTATTTAATACGAAAAATCCTCTCCATATGGAATCCCTCCAACGATGCTTACACAGATACTTGTGTAGAAAAATTGGATTTGAATCTGTTATGAGGCTGAGGTGTACAAGGTAAGTGTGATCGTACTGTATGACATTTGAAATTTCCTATTTTGAAATATTCTCATTGATATCAGATTGGCAATGCCTGTAATAACTAGCCTTACTGACCAAAAAATGAATAGACCTCGACATAATTAGAACTCGTGCTTCGCTCTGATAGAAGTCCACAGAATGACGCCACCTTAATCCACTTGTCTAACAATGCCAATTTTCAAATCTCTACGACTGTAGGAGTTTTTGCTGAAGGTTTCTCTTGCGTCAAATATCAGCCCTTGGCTGAATTAGGATTGGACGAGTGTTAGTTGCTCTCTGGAAAAAGTCGCAGTCGAGCAAAGTAATTCCAGGTGTGTTTTGAATCAGAGAATGGGGAAGTGAAGATGCTATGTCAGGGGATGTGATGTTTACGAGGGTGGTTCATGGTTCATGAGGGATTACTTAGTAAAGTTTGAGTCGTAACGGCTGCGCCAAGTGTAACCAGTCATGTTGGTCGAAAAATAAATAGATATCTTGGCAGAATGAGCGTTACCCATGGGTGCAAAAAAGGTACTTTAACTATTTCCAGGAAGTTTGACATTAACAGCATTCTCCTACGAAGTGTAGTCTTCGTTCTATGATTCTTTAAAGTTTCCCACACTGGTAAAAGCATCCCTACCACCTGAGCACCCACCCAGTGTGACGTCACCAGTGCAGAATACTGAAAATCATGGAAAGAAAACTAGGAACTCATTAAAGGAGAGTGTGGATGGTATCTTAGAATGGATTCTATTTTCATTTAAAAATACAAAATGAATATATAGGTAACACTCATTCGAAATCATGCCTGTGTCCCTGAGAGAAGCACAGAGAAAGACTTTATCTGTCGTTTTTATCCACTTGGCTGCAGAGACCAATTGATGAGACCTCTTCAACTGTGAGTTTTCCCTGTACTCAACAATAGACTACGAGTTCTTTGCTCAATAGTTTCATGTCGCACATAAATTTATAATATTTGAATGAGTGTGAAACGCTTTTAAGGTACGAACTAAATCACTCGTGACCAAGTTGTAGAAACCCATTTCAAAACGAAAATTAGTGAAAAAACGTTGTCTATTTCCACGAAAAATAGTTACCATGTTAAATCGATTTCGATGATTAGGCCATCATCAGTAACTAACATTAACATTTGTCATTGTGTGACGCATTTTTGATATGCTATTTGTGTTATTGTTTGTTACTGACGATGGCCTAACCGTCGAAGTAGATTCAACATTGTAACTCTTTATTTTTCGTGGAAATAGCCAACGTTTTTTCACTAACTTCCGCTTTTAAGGTGGTGAAAATTTCTGGGTATGGTAGATATTTTTGGCACTTTTAGGATTCTGCAACTGTAAAGATTTTAATGTGTCAGCTTCAAAATTTCAGTGTTTCTTTTAGTTGATGTTTATGTATTTCCCATATGAACTAAAATAGTGAACAGGGCTTTGGTTGTGTGTCATTTAGTTATTAAAATACAAGGTTCAAAAAATATGTAAAGGTAAAAATATGTGCTTTTTTTAATGCCAAAGAGATATTGAGTGCCTGGACTTGATTCTATTGGCGATTGTTGAAAATCCTTGAACACATGGCTTAAATCCCCCCTCCCCTCACCTTCAGATAGTTTTCTCATACGTCTACATATTCAACATCTATCTGTTGCTATCTTGACGTCCTTCTGGAAGACTATGTCCTTTGCCATGCTCTACATAGTAGCGGCTACCTGCATTTTGTAGGTTCTTTTGCAATTATTTTTGTTCTTGTTGTGTGACCTACTTATTCATTGGTTTTTCAGCAATTAATATGCTTAAGAGAGCACAATAGTCCACATATAGAAGAAGGTTTATGAATACTGAATTTTTGTCGATATCATTCCGGGAGGTCTCTCTCTTAACTAGTTACCGAGGGACTACCTCCATACATTGATTCGAATTCATAGCTACGTTTTGAGGTTGCACCAGAATCTCTGTGTTGGTAGTGTTTCTGAAAATGTGCATGATTTATTCGACTAATCTGTCTTACGATCTCATTAGAGATATTTCAATTTACAACAGCCTTTCACAATTACCTTCTTACCATCCAAACTCAATAGAGATGTGCTGCCACGCTATTTGTTTTCAGTAAGAATCCAGAACAATTCTTGTGTCTTCATCAGTAATGACGAGAGTTTTATTTTCAGAGGTCTCTCCATTCACACATTCCATGGCAACTTCTTTGTGCGATCGACTGATTTGCTATCATTACCTAACGTGAACCCCGATGCTGGCTTTGGGATGCAAGTTTCCATTGATGAAAATCTCACAGATTTACAGAATGTCTGCTTTCAAGCTGCACTTCTATACACATCGAGCAAAGGTATCCACTAGATACACAGACTCTTGTTTTTCCTTTATTATTGGGATCATTTCCTTTGATTAGAAAATATAGTCCATGTCTCAAGCTTTCTCGTTTTGTTAAAGAGCTATTTTTTGGTTAACTCAGTCCAGTGCTTCTGTTCTCACTGATAGCGAATTTCCAGACGTTCCCTCATAATTTGCTCTTCAAGATTGTACAAAACATTTATCAAAACAACATACGTTTTGTTGTATCGGGGCATTTAAAAGATTTAACAACAACAAGTCGAAGAAGATGTTTTGTTGAAGATGTGTGAAGCGACCGGATGAGTCTGCCCGTGAATGGTCAGCAAGATTACGTAACCTAGCTGCAGATTGTAGATTCGGCGCAGAAATTGTGTTGGTACTTAGGGATGTTTTTGTCTTGGGTTACGAGAAAGGGCCTATTCAGGACAGACTCTTGAAGGAGGAAGCCTCCCTGACGTCACTAACATTTAATGATATGGTGGAGTTGGCATTAGGAAAGAAAGCGGCATTAGCACAGTGGGCAAATGGATATAATGGTGTTAGTATCAAACAGGAACCTAGTGAACCAGTGGAAATCAACTGTGTGTCAACAGAGGAGTCAGAGACGTCAGAAAGGTAAAATTTCCATCACCCCTTCTCTCTCTAAGTCCAAGTGTTCTTACTGTGGGCGCCGTAATCATGAGTCATGCGTGTGCCATTTTAAAGAATATCTTAAAAGAATTGCAAGGGGCATCATTTGGCCTCTGTGTGCCCACAAAAGAATTCCATGCATTTATGCATACGTTTTTAGAGGCAGCGCCTAGAGAAGAGAAGGAAGAAATCATCTTAGTGCACACATTCCTTTGTATGTCAGAGCCCTTAACGACGGCAGCCACACCATTTTATGGAATGACCTTCTATGTTATTGATAATAGTAGTGTGCCTCTCTTGGGGCGAGAAGGCATTCAGCAGCTGAGATGGCTCCCCACTTATGAAATGGCTTACTTGGGCCCAACCGAAAGTGTTCAAGCAGCACGATCACAGATTGCAAAAAGTATTAAAGATCCTTGAGAGAGCGAATCTTCACGTCAATCTTAACAAGTGCGAATTTACAAAACAATTCATAAGTTTTCTTGGTCATATTTTCCATGCGCAGAGTCTTCAACGAGCACATCAAAGCCATAGGTAATGCACCTTTACCTAGAATACTGCCACGCTCAAGTCCTTTTTAGGAATGCCGACTTTTTATATTGAATTCCTGCCAAATGCTGCCAAAATATCAGACCCTATCTACAGACTTCTCAAGAAAGGTGTTGAGGACATAACCTCAAAACCAGTGTTAGCCTTTGACCCAAGTCTACCCATCAAGCTCATGGTAGATGCGTCATCAGTTGCAGTTGGTGCGGTGCTCATGCAAACACACTCCAATGGGGTAACACGCCCAGTAGCTCACGCATCAAAACGCCTCTCAGAAACTCAACACCGATACATATGTACAGATTGAGTGTGAGGCATTTGCTATAATTTTTGGAGTGTCAAGGTTCCGTGATTACCTGTACCTGTATGGAAGAAGATTCACCTTAGTGCTGGACCACTGACTCCTGATGTATATTTTTGGAGATAACAAGGGCGTACCAATCTATGCGGCCAACCGGCTTCAAGGATGGGCCTATATCCTCTCAAGTTTTCATTATGAGATAAAATGTGTTGGCTCAGCTGATAAATAGCTGATTTCCTCAGTAGAATTGTGTTGTACTCCAAAACAGAAGAGGCCGAGGAAAGCAAGATCTCCTACTTGCACTTTGTTCAAGAGGAACTTCCATTTCAACTTAATTAGAAGCTGGTAGCTCAAGAAACTCAGGTTGATCCAATTCTGTCAAAAGTAGCAATGGCTGTCCTCCAAGGGACCTCACTTCCCATTGATGCCCAATTCACAACCTTTAGTCAATAACTTTCACAACTAATGTGCGACCAGGGATGTCTGATGTGGAGCAACAGGGTTATCATTCCCACAAGGCTGTGCTGAAGGAGCTACATAGTGCACACATGGGCAGTTCAAGCATGAAGGCTTTTGCACGGTGTTAGCTTATTCCGCTGGCCCTTATTAGATAGAGACATTGAATGCACTGCAGCTGAGTGCGGCGTTTGCTGCAAGTTTCGGGCCAGCCCACCTAGTGCTGCTCTTCGACCATGGCTACATCCGCCTAACCCATGGACTCGAATCCATATAGATTTCCTGGGTCCATTGAACAATGTATACGTGTTTGTTGTGCTTTACGAAACATCAAAGTGGGTTGAAGCATTTATTGTGAGGAATTGCACGGCAAATGTCGTGATAGCCAAGTTGACAGAGTTATTTGCTCAATTTGGGCTTCCTCGGACTGTGACATCAGATGGTCCTCGATGATTTACTGGATCAGAATTCTGCTTATTCTTACGGAAATGGGGCATTCAGCATCGCATGGGCGCACTATTCCACCTTCGCTCAAATGGTGCTGCAGAAAGCACAGTCAAATCCATTAAACGGTGCCTTCAGAAAGAAGTTGAAAATCGCCAAGACCTCCACCAAGCTCTCAACAAATATTATTTGTCTACCGTACCACTCCACACATGGCTATGGGTAACTATCCTACGCACCGGCTTCTGAAGCAACACCCTTGCACGCTTTTTGATCGTCTGCCCCCTTCTTATGATGAGCGTGCACAGAAGCATCAAGAACAGCAGATGGAGCGAGGAGGGATCCGGGATCTGGTATGGACAGAAGGTGATATTGTGTGGACAAGGGATTACAGGGACCCACATAATCCAGCCTGGGTCCCAGGCCTAATCAAGAAGACTGGGATCCCAAACCTAAGTTGCAGTGGACGACAAAATTTGGGTTTGACATCTAGGCCAGATACTCCCACGCTCACTATCAACCGTCAAACCAAAATCTCCGTAGCCCCACGAGGTTCCACCAGATCAGACTCCTTCCCCAGAGTCACCTCCAGATGCGGCCTTTCCACCATTCCGTGGCTTCTCCACTGCATCTCCCAGGTCTCCTAGAAGGAAGCCTCCAACCCCCGATCGAGATAAGACTCCAAAGCTGAGATTTTCAAAAAGAGAGAGATAACTTCCAAGAAGATTTGTCCCTGACTGAGACTAAGTGAAGTGAAGTGAAGTGTGTTACTTTTATTTTGATATTGGATATTGTATTTATTTTCATTGAATTTTAATTTTTGTATTTCAGTATACTGTGTGACCCATTTTCGTGGGGGGGGGGGGGGGGGGGATGTATCAGGGCATTTAAAAGATTTAACGACATTTAGTCGAAGAAGATGTTTTGTTATCTAGTTTCAGTTTTTTGTTGATAAATTATATGTACCTAATTCAAGCACTTGCGTTTTTGGTAAAATTCATCCCCAATTTAGAATTTACTTACGGATTATGAGGCCTCACATTAGGCGAGATCCATCACGTTTTTTAATATTGGGTTAAGATTAAAACTACTTCTATGAACACCTTTCCTTTTTTGTAAAATTACGATTAACCATTCGAGATGGTGATTCAATAAAGATCAAATTTAATTAAAAATATCCGCATGTTTAGCCTGTACTTGAGTTCGATGTTAAGAAATTAATCTTGAAACTCACTTTTACTATCATCAATTATTTGAGTCATTGAATGTTTGTTAACCCTGTCTTCAAACTATGACTTTAAAACAATGAATTGCCTCTTTATGTCAGTGTTTCTTTTGTCGTCAATAGTGTTTTAACCGTTCTTATTGTTCGTTACAGGGGAAAGAAGGATACGTGTTCATACTTTGTGCCTACCCATCGCTTCGAACCTATCTGACGTCCTCCACAGTGCTGATCAACAGTGTATTGTTGGGCTTTTAGCAAAAATGGGTAAGCTAGATTCAATTTTAATACTCGGCGCTCCCTTGCGGACTCCCGGCCACCCGTTTGTTTCTTCCTAGAGCCTTAGATCTAAATATTGAAGATGGTGGATCGCGCTTTTTTCTCTGGTGACAGTAGTCTGATTCATATCGTTTATGGATGGTATCGCTTATGAGTCATTCAGATATTTTTCTTAAGACAATTGAATGAATGTGCTAATGAGAATGATCTCGGAATATTGTTGGAAGCCCCACCTCTGTCACAGGCATAGGTGATGATGAGTGCAGTTACTTGCCTGGTTGCTGGCGTCCGGGAAACTTGTTCCTGGCTAAAAGGTGAAGCCGCTTGTTTAATGGGTCATATTGTAATATTGACTAATGAATGAATTGTTGAAAATGTGGTATAGAAATACCTGTACCTGGGTCGCGTTTCACGTTAATTACAGTGAACAAACTTCACTCGTTCATTCTCGTGTTCCTTTGCATTTAATACTATAAAGTTCCTACTACGTCACTCACATCCACCAATTGTTTGGTTAGGAACACATTGCAAATGTTGCTCTTCCTTGGGTACCAAGGTCACAGCTTCTTCTCATCTAGTTGATTGCTGGAAATGTGTTGAAAGTAACCATCTTGTAAAGCCCCCTTAAAACATATATCGAATAACAATGACGATGCATATTTTGAGGAACTTGTACATATAAGTTTCTAATGCTTATAATTAGTCTTTATACTGTATAAATATTTAGTTATATATATTTAGTTACTATACTTAATTATTTATCGGTTGGTTCAAGGAAGGCGGTAGCGCATCGGTCTTCAATCTAAGAGGTCCTGGATACAAATCCATGCAGGGGCAGTTATTTTGGTCTGCTCACGTTTTCTTTTGGGTTAGCCAAGGTCTAGTTAGTTATATTTAGCTCCTGTTCACTCACAACGTCACTTAATGTGATGGTATCTGCCAATAATTCACGTTGATGACGGGATTCTGAATCATCTGATATTTGGTAATGGTACCTAATTTCGTTTAAGTAACATATTCTGAAGAATATTTAATACGTAAATTTACACTTTTTTTTTTTTACCATGATGACATTGTATAAACCGTCAGCACCAATTATTGGCATCAATTATCAGCACCAACAGTATGTGAAAAGTCGATTATTATCAATAATTATTGTTCATCATTGAAGGTTGTTGTTGTTTTGTATTTTTCTTGGCATATACATATCGATTATTTGATAACTTACCGAAAGTCGAAGTATTTTTCCGAAATTCTTATTGAAGTGTCATGTTTTTATAATTCACAATAAGAGACTCGAAATACCCTCAAAATCACAGCCGCAACTGAGGAGCTTTTGAACGGTAAAGGAGACAGTTTTCTAGCATGATGCCATATGGAAACATCCACATTGAGAAATTGATTATTTTCTTTAGGCTAGTGATCTGTATTGAAGGGCTATCTACACAGAAATAATAAACCTGTGTGTAATAATATGCAGCGTTCTCGTTATTCCATTTGTTTCAGCTGTTGACCGATGTCATCAATACTCTCTAGGAGACGCTCGTGAAGCATTTGTGAACGTCGTGGCCGATATGCTCAGTGCTTATAAAATCACTCAGTCGAGTTATCCCTCAACTAGTCTCCTGGCCCCCATGAGTCTCAGTCTCTTGCCTTTGTACATTCTTGCTCTTCTAAAATATGTAAGTTCGTATTTTATTACTCATACTAGTAACTAATTGAAAATTGTTTTTGTAGTTAATACAGTTTTAATGTTATAAAATGTTGGAATGATGGTTGGGAATTGACCCCAAATGTAACAAAAATCAGTATATCTCCAAACTCTTGAATTGGTTTAGTTGAGTTATTGAATTTGGTTTGAGTTGCTTGTAATTTTAATACTATCCTCTTCACTACAGGTTGCTTTCCGAATTGGTCAGAGCACCCGCCTGGATGACAGAGTGTTTGCTATGTGCCAAATGAAATCCCTTCCACTCTCCCAGTTGGTTCAGACCATCTACCCAGATTTGTATCCCGTTCATAACATCACTGAATGTGTGAGTAAACTATGTCACTTTATTATTTAATAATATGATCAGTATGTAATGCGTCCATTAATTAATCATTGTGGGGTAGCTGAGGGAAATGATTAGTAGTAATATTTAACTGTAGTTGGAGTCAGAAGATGCTGATTCTGCTTCCAAAATGGTTTCAATTTGAAGGTTAGTATAGGAAGACTCGAAGATTTTCAGTGTAATTATCAACTTCATGTTAACTTCAATGAAATTATTATGAGTAGTGTGATTTTCTTCGATTGAGTTAGACAACCTTGCGTTTATGACATAACTAATTAGTTTTTTTGGAATTTTAGAACTCTTTCAATTTGATGTTGATGTGGGTTTCAAATATTTGAATACCAATATATCAAAAATGTTGGCAAAAATAGAGCTTCCAAATAATAGGAGTACAAAACTACAATAAAAAGGTCATTAGAATTCTTCATTATGCATTAATAAGACAAATTTAACTTTTGCTGCTGTGTAGGTATATTGTGAATGCTAGGGGTAATTATGGTCCAGTAATTTTGACGTTGAAGCATCGATCATCGAATCATGAGTTTGACTGGTCCCCATGCGCTAGCGCGCTTCATCTTTTATGACAATGAGTGTGTATTGGAGTTTCATTTTGTAAATTTACAGTGTTTATTTTCAAACTTTATTGTTTTTTACAATTTTTATAGCCCCAAATATCCATTGGAGATGATACTGTTCCGGCTCCCCCTACTTTGCACTTGACGGCAGAGAAAATAGACTCAAATGGAATATATTTGTTAGACGATGGCACAACGATCATAATTTACATTGGTCACAACATCAGCCAACGCCTTGCCATATCACTATTTGCTGCTCCGTCATTTGCATCAATCAATCCCAACATGGTGAGTAGTAGATTGTCTATTTTTTATGGATTTAATTTTACAATCAGTGATAGTTGGTCAACGTCATCCTGCCGTTTGACCGTACAATGTCCCAAAACCCAATACATGGGTCTTGAAGCAAGGGTATTTCAGACAATGCAAATGGCTTCAACTAACTTACTACGAACTTAACATCTATGCAACTCATGCTATTGTTCATTGTTACTCATATATTAAAAGTAGGATGTCCGATATCTCGAAAGTATCGATACCAATATCAAATGCCAAGTATTGATTCCGATATGATATCAAATGCAGAAAATCAATACTAATTAGTTTAATTTGATATGGAACCTTTTTTGTAAAGGGTTCTCTCAACTGTCAGTAGGTACTAGAATTATCAAAAATTATAAAAAATACGTGCCCGTCTTTTATTGAAAGTTAAAAAAAATAAAAATTGAAAAAGGGAATAGATTGAAACCTGAAAAAGATATTAAGGGAAATGAGAAGGTATTTTGAAAAATAATGTTTATTGACTATTCATTCCAAATTCCAGTTCCATCTCCCACATTACCCAGTCAAACCCTCTAAAAACCGTTATTTAGGTACCAGTTTGATACATACAACGTACCAAGCAGAAATACCTGCTGAGAACAACGACTCCCATGGGAGACTCTTCTTCCATGAATGACTCCATTTGTGTAGCCCATGGTGGGAAGAGGCGCCACGGTAAAGTCAAAGAAGTAAATATCTATCCATAGTTATGTCCGAAAGAATGAATGAAAATCAAGTGGAATTATTTCATAGAAAGGTATCCATACCCGATACTTAGTTCTGTTCTGATACAAGTATCCGTATCAGATGTAGCATATCGATAAGTGTCGGATATCCCTACGTACTTTGCACCCATATGTATTATATGTAGGAGTTTATCTCCATATAATATTCAAGTGTAAGAGCTGCCTCTCTAGCTTTATCTTTTAAAAATATTTTTATATGTGAATCACTTCTATGCTGTACTGCCTTACTTTCTAACTATGTATAAAGGGAACAGCTCCAGAATGTACCTCGTTGAATAGAAAAAGAAGAAAATTAAAAATAAATAAATAAATAAATTAAAAAAATAAATAAAAATAAAATAGGGCTTGCCATCTAATTAAACTGTTGATTCGTATCCCGGCAAAGTCTTGTTTGGTTATGCAGCAACACCTAGTGTTTTAGCAAATTGTTAGCAATTTTAGCAACACTCATTCTTGAGATTTCAACAACTTTTTTTGGTTTCGATTTTCAACTCCCAAAACCACGATTTTGCCATAATTATATTTATGATTAATATTTCGCCTCCTGGTCGACGGATTCACTTGTCTTCTAAGTGGGGGAATGTATAGGCCATTATACTACCATTTAGTGAAAACCGGAAGTCTCAAGGTGACTTGGGGACCGAGTTCTGGATGGTATTGACAGACGACGGAATCACGCACGTATAAGTGTCTCTCAACAAAGTTTGGTTGCAGCTAACAATGTAATTTAGCTATAAGAAAATCAGCTGCTATGTTTCAGAAAACTAGAAAGACACTATGCGAACACTTCAATTGAAACCGTTAATATATTGACAGTTTGAGCTCTTTTGAAGTAAAAATCAAGAATTTTGTACAATTTAGCTTATTTAAGATTAGGTATTATCATGTGGCACGCCCTGGATTCTTAGGGTAGTTGAAAATTACAATGCCTTGTTGTGTTCGTGTGTTTTTGATTGATTCGAAGTATATTTTCCAATGCAACTCTGCAATTTCAAGATTGTGGAAGAATCAACTAAAATCATGAATCTGTCCTATATTTTGTTTTAGCGAGAGCTGCCTGAACTGGACAACCCAGACTCGAAGGAACTAAGAAATTTTGTAAATTATCTTCAAAACGAGAAACCCATCGCTCCGCCATTACTGATACTGAGGTAACTAATGTATTAATAAATTAGATGTAGTTGGGTTGTTGACATTTTTGTAGTAGGGGAGACAAGGTGCAAGAACTGGCATCCTCAATCAGTTTTTCATTTATTTTTTATTTTTTAAATATTATTTCATCTGTCAAGCGCTTTTACTACCCCTTCGGGACTCTTCAACTCTTTAGAGTTTGGGTCATATTGGGTACCATTGGCTGCATGAAGTCATATATATCAATATATATATTCGAACCCACGACCTCGCGCTTTGCGGTCCCGGACGTTACAAAAAAAATTGTTGGGGGTCGGCCTAAGAATTGCATAGCAATTAATATGAATATACCTAGCCAGTGTTATTATTTTTTACATGTACTAAAACAACCCAAGACTTCACCTACGAAGACATGTATGCCTACATGCAGCAATAGTATTGAAGAGATGAAATATAAAATATTAATAAATAAAAAAAAATAAAAAACTGATTATTAAATGTCAGTATACAAAAAAATATTGAAAAATATTATTAAAATAATGAAATATGATTATTAAAAATAATGATTTTTATTTATTTTTAATAATCATTATAATGATTATTATAAATTACTCGGCGCTTCGCGCCTCGCCGGGGGGCTTCGCCCCCCTGGACCCCCCTAATCTATACTCGGCGCTTCGCGCCTCGCCGGATCTTTTCTCTTTTCTACTGCGTAGAAAACGAGGATAATTTGCTATGCAATTCTTAGCCTGAAAAAATTTGTATATAAAAAAATGTTCAAGTCTGGCTGGGATTCCAACCCACGATGCGAAAAAAAATTGATTAAAAAAAATTTGGATATAAAAAAAATTTCAAGCCTGGCTGGGATTCGAACCCACGAACTCGCGCTTCGCGTCACGGACGATAGCAACTAATCAACTACCTACTCGGTGTGAAAATCATCTTTAATTTCGTCCCGGACGTTACATTTTTTTTTTTTTTTTTTTTTTCAATATTCTTTATTGCACCAAGTATTACTTATTAACAATATTATTTTGAAAATATGGACTTTTATTCAAAACTAAGATACATCACTGAGTTTTGTTGATTATGGTGGATGTTTCACTTCACTGCTTCACAAGTAAGCAAGGTCGAGTGGTTTGGTACGCTTCAATCTTCTGATGATATCACTTGTATCAAGGAGTTGGACAGCTTCCTCGTTGATGTGACATCTTAACCGCTGTAGGTGTCTCACAGCTTGTCGCTTTATAGCATCGTTTATTGTTTCGATCCGAAGCTCATGATGGAGACGTTCGTTTCGAAAGTACCATGGTGCATTGACCACCGTTCTTAGCACATTGTTCTGGAATTTTTGGATGATGTCTCGATTTGACTGAGCCGTACAGCCCCAAAGCTGAGCTCCATAAGTCCAGACTGGTTTAAGGACTTGGTTATACAATGTTAGCTTGTTCTGGATTGACAACTTCGACCGTCTCCCCATTAGCCAATGCATTTTTCTGAATTTTAGAAGGAGTTCTTCCTTCTTTTTCTTGACATGGGCTTTCCATCTAAGTTTGGCGTCCAGTGTCATGCCTAGGTATTTGGCTTCATTAGCATTCGGAATAACTTTTCCCATGAAATGTACCGGAATGTACTCGATTCTCTTGTTGGTGAAATCGACATGTACCGACTTAGTTTCATTTATCTTGATTCTCCATTTTGCTGTCCACTTTTGTATGCTGGATATTGATTGATTTAACTTGTTGGTGGATTCAGTGTTACATTCTCCGACTGCCAAAATCGCTGTATCATCTGCGAAGGTGGCTGTGGTGTTCATTCCAATTTCTGGGAGATCACTGGTATAAAGGACATACAAGAGCGGTCCAAGAACACTCCCTTGTGGGACACCTGCCTTGATTAGCTTTGGCTCTGAGTAGGCGTCTTCTTGCTTTATTCTGAAATAGCGATTGGTGAGATAAGACTGAAGCAGCTCAGCATACTTTATTGGTAGATTTTTGCGCAGCTTGTAGTTGAGTCCCTCATGCCAAACTTTGTCAAACGCCTGAGCGACGTCTAGGAAGACGGCTGAGCAGACTTTCTTTTCCTCAAGGGCTTGTTCAATTATATGTGTTATTCTATGGACTTGATCGATAGTGGAATGTTTCTGTCGAAAGCCAAACTGGTGCCTTGGGAACAGCTTACGTTCTTCGATTATGGGTACTAGTCGCTTGTGGATTAGTTTTTCAAATAATTTTGATAATACTGGTAGAAGTGAGATTGGTCTGTACGAACTTGGCTCCGTGGGAGGCTTTCCAGGTTTAGGAATCATTATGACCTCGGCAATCTTCCACAACTGAGGAATGCAACGGTGTTTTATAATTGCATTAATAATCATGGTTATTTTTGCAATGGCTTTACGCGGGAGATGCTTAAGGATCTGACCAGTGATAAGGTCGTAGCCAGGAGCCTTTTTTGGACTGATTTCCTTATCGATTATGAGCTTAATCTCTTTGATAGTAACGGGTGGAATGTCGACATCTTGATCAATACCATTTACGACCTCTAGAGACAGTTCATCTGTCATAGCAATGTTTGGAGTGAATATGTTTGCTAGGTAATCAGCAAAAATCGCTGCTTTGTCTTGATTACTCTTAGCCCAACTCCCATCGGAATTTTTTATGGGTGAAGCTTGTATTATTGGTCTTTTAAGATATTTGGTAGCCTTCCAGAGTGAGTAATCAGTATCACGATGACTTGTGAGTCCCATGATATAGTGCTCTTGGGTTTCTTCATTGATCTCCTGTGTCAAAGACCTCAGTTCACTTTCTGCCTTGTACCATTCTGATTTATGGCTGGGTACTCTAGTTACTTGCCATCGTTTTCTGGCCTTGCGTTTTTCTTTTATTGCAGTGACTATTTCCCGAGGGTAATTGATCCCTCGGAGTCGCCTTGTAAGTGTTGGTGTATTTTCCCAAGCAACAGTTTGTATACTGCAAACAAGATGCTCGAGCTCGTGTTCAATTTCTTCTGGTGATTGTAAGGACTTACTCAAGTCGATATGTCTGCATATTTCTTGCTTGAAGAGCTCCCAGTTGGTCTTCTGATTGACTAGGGCAGGGTTGGATGGCTTCTGAATGATTCGATCACTGAGTGTCAGTATGATGGGTGAATGATCTGAACTGAGATCAAAGTTTTCTTCGACTAGCAGGTAGTTCGCTGAAATGTTTTTCGTAATGAAAAAGTCAATCAGATCGGGTGTCTTGTCGGGGTCTTGTGGCCAGTATGTTGGTTTCCCGGTTGAAAATGCTTCGCAGTTTTTATCATTGATTGCTTGAATCAATCTACGACCTTTTGTAGTAGTTAGTCTTGAACCCCAAAGTGTATTTTTAGCATTGAAATCCCCTCCTAGGATGAAACGATTCCCAAGTTGGGAGAGTATACCCATGTATTCATCGTATGTCGTTTGGTGCCTCGGCGGACAATATATGCTTGCAACATTAATCATGAATGAAGTGGTCCTGATTGCAATGGCACATATCTGGAACGCTTCAGTTTCTATTTTGACTTGCTCATGGTGATAAAGGCTTTCTTTAATCAATACTGCACTGCCGCCGCGCGCTTGATTGCTTGGATGAATAGCGTGGTAGCACTTGTAGCCTTTGAGTCGGAGGTACGATTCGTTGGTAAAATGTGTCTCAGAAATGAGACAAATGTCAATCCGGTTGAAGTCTAGAGCCAACTGAAGCTCAGTTTTTCGTGACATGAGCCCATTGGCATTCCAGCAGAGTATTTTGACACTGTTCATGTTGATCTTTCCGGACGAGTGCTTTCGATTCTACGAACACGCTCATCCAGGTTGCTGATACTCTGGCTGAGTTTTGTGACTATTTCGAAAATCTGATTTATTTTTGAGTGGGTGTCTTTGTTGACGGGATCGACCGATTGCCCGGTTGGCAGTTGTTGTAGCTTTTTCTGATTTTGCAGAACTTTCGAGTATGACAGGAGATTAGAGACCTGACTGGCGGCCACCTGGGCCGTTTTTTTATTACAGAGTAACGGCTTTTTTGGTATGACTGTTTCTTTATTGGGTTTTACTTGCTCTAACTTTTCCATCTGTTGTTGATGAGGAATTTTCTTGTTTCTATTAATAGCTTCAATAGCTACTGGGCAACCGCGATAATTTGCAGTGTGGTCTCCAGAGCAGTTGGCGCATTTTGCAGGTGTACCTCTGGCCTTGGTGCATTCTTCAGTGAAGTGGCCCTTAGCACACTTAACACATCTAGGTGGCTTGGAGCAGTAGTTTTTGGTGTGGTTGAATTCTTGACATCTTTTACATTGGGATGGATGTTTCGAAGATTTGATCGGATGCACTGTCACACGCCCTTTGAGAACCTGCTTAATTTCATAGATTTTCTCGGGATCTAAATCTTTACGAAAATCGACAATGCACATATCTAATGGATTTTTAGATTTCCATTCGAGTTTTCTGTCTACTTGAAGTACACTGTGGGAACCAAATTGGTTTCTCAGATCATCAAGGACCTCCTCATTTGTCCATGATTTGTGGATTCCTTTAATCATGACTTTGATGGGCCTGTCCTGTTTATTTTGGTATGTATAGTGCGGAATTTTTTTGTCCGCAAAACACTTAGTGATAGCACGAAAGCCATCTGAATCCAACGTGTTAATTTTGACCACATCATTTGACATAGTGGTAAAACTAACTTCGCCGGTTTGTTCCTCGACCATTTTCTTGAGGGCTGGAAAGGAAGTAACCCTTTCAATATAAACGGGAGGAGGTTTTGGATCTTTTTTTGGTTTTGGCTTGGCAATAGAATTTATGATTAGTGGACGTGAAATAGATTTTTTTCTTTTGTGTCCTCTTTGAATGACGTTATCCCATTCGCCCGTCTCTTCGGCTAGGATTTCTTCGTCTGTTGAATAGGACTCAATGGGAGGGGCTGGCTGATTTGTTTTGCTCAGTGTTTTAGTTTTGATTGTGTCGATCTCAATCTCCAGTTGATTGACTCGAGCACGTTCCTGTAGACCAGCGTCATTAGCTTCCTTCAAAATATCACATAAATGGGTAATGATTTTTAATAACTCACTAACTGTGCTATGAACAGCAGGCGAATTACGAAGCTCTGGAGAGGTGTTGACAAATTCTTGTTGTTGTTTTGCTTGGGCTAGCGCTCGCGATATCACTTCGAGGACAGTGACCTCCATTCCGCAAACGCGCGAAAACACTCGCGGAAACAACTGACATTCGTTTTTTGTTTCGCTCTCCGATGTTACCTCTTCGGCAGTTTGAACAAGACTCCGGACGTTACATAAAAAATTATTGGGGGTCGGCCTAAGAATTGCATAGCAATTAAAAAAGCCACAGTTCCTTTGAGCCTGACGGCTAAAATTAAAAAACATGAATATGCTTTAGCCGTACACGACTCACTCCTCGTCGATTCTCTGAACCCGACCCCCCATCGGCCTCTGAACTCTGTTTATCATTCTGCCATCAATCCTAAAACATGGAATCATGTTTTAGCTCCTCGCTCTCACTTTATTATAGAAATGATCACGACCATTGAGCTCTTGTGAGATGATGATCTCCTAATAGAAACTCGCGAGTAAACATTCACTTTATTATAGAAAGAGGCTACATAAGAAATTACAGCTTCCTATAGTGTAAAGTATAGAAATTACCTATTAAAATAATTTAACCACCGCTTCACAAATCTAACCGTTCTCGCAATATTCGGATCACCTGCTATGAATCACATAATCGAAACACCAGCTCAATGAAATCATCAGAAATTAACAAGCGGTTGCAATCATGTTCACAATATCAATAATTGAGAATGATCACCTGTGTGTAAACAATTATTCATATAACCATGCTCATAACTCAGCTTGTTGGCCACGCACTTCGCAGTAGTTAATATAGTATGGTTGGATAAATTGAGAGCTTTCGAACGAATGGTCAACGAATTTTGTGGGATGAAAAACGACGAAGTATCATATCCCTAGCAACGACTCGGTTGTAAGCGGAAATCATCACAATTATTGGCGCTACTTTCGTTGCACTCTCGTGGGACATTTTTCGGTAGTTAGGTCACGGCTAAAGCATATTCATGCTAATAATATTAGAAAAATGAAAAACTGATTGAGGACGCCAGTTTTTGCACCTCACCTCCACAATCTCCTACTATTAATTAATTAGCATAATTTTTGAAAATGTTTGAGTATAATGGCATAATGCAGTATGAAGTTTATAATCTTATCAGGTCTCATCGAATGTATTATCCAGGATTCATAGAACTTGAAGGTTGAAATCTGAACCACGAGTCTGCTATTCACCAGGCAGAGTCGGTTTGTCATGAAAGGAGACCTGCCTTGATCATTTGCCTTTCTTTCGGGTAGAGTAGAATAAGTTTGGAAGTACACGAAACAGTATTGCCTGATAGCTACTTTTCAAGCTCCCCCATGATGCTTTTATCAGATCTCCTTGAGAGCTAATGAGAGGATACACCATAAGGAAGGAATAATTTCCTAACAATTAGTGGTTCCCTATATTTTCCTTCAATATAATTGACCAATCAATCGATCATCGGGGTGATGGATTGAAATTATATTTAGGTGATTTAAGGGTAAGGTTGGTTACTGGCAAGCAGCGCCTGGGTGCAGAAAGTTTGAACCGATTTTACAGAAGAATTCTTTGAAAAAAGGACATTTCTACATTTTTTTGTTGGCACCACTGTTCTTGGGCCTGACGCAGCTCAGCGGTGGCCATTTTACTCATTCACTTCAAAGTTGCTGGTGGATAACTTGGGCTGGGATAGGGCGGCGTATGAGGAAGTTAAGTGAGTCACGCCAGAGACGGAGATCGGAGAAAGTAAGTTTCACTTAGGTACCGTTAGTCACTGTACCCTAAGGTGTCCAGTTTCGGTGAGGTCATGGGGAGAGGTAGACCCCCCCCCCCTCCCCTTGAACTATGAGGAAGTAGGGAGAAAGAATGGCACTTAATTGCCACGTTTTACCACTTAAAATGTGTGTTGTAAGGTAATTGTAAATATTTAAAAGTAATTGTAAAATATATGAAATTAGGTACATATGTCAAAACTAAATAAGTAATTGTAAATACGTAAAAGTCAAGGTAAAAGATATGAAATTAGGTATATCAAACAACCCTCAGTAAAGGCCGTATCACACTAGCATTTTTCCGCATTTTTTCTGCGTTTTTTCTGCGTTTTTAATGCCAAAACGTGAAGAAGAAGAAGTGCGTTTTTCCAAGGTCAGCTTTTTCGACCATTGCGCATTGCGTTTGTAAACTCACTTGGGAAAATTGGAACACGTTCTAATTTTTACCTTGACGCAAGAAAAATGCTAAACATAACCCTTGGGGAGGTTACAATTCAATGAAAAACCCCTAGGAGCCCTAACCTGACAGATTTAATAAAAACGCATTCCGCCAGAATGCGCTGTTTTTGCATTTATTCCTCCTCAACATCCACAGCTGACCTTGAAAAAAAGCACTTTGCCTTCTTCACGTTTCAGCGTTTAAAATGCGGAAAAAATGCAAGTGTGATACGGCCTTAAGGCAGATGTTGCTAACGAGTCGAGGAATTCGGCGATAACACTGCAGCGGCAAATTGATCCTGCAAACAAAAGGGACGATTATAAACCTGCTGGGACATGTTAGAATTTTTTGACCAACCAGCAGCAGTAAACGTGGTTAAAAATACTACCTACTAAAAATTGCTTTACTAAATATTTTGCAACAAAAACCAATTTTTAGGACCCCCCCCTCCCCCTCCCCACATGCCTTTCACTTATCAAATCTTATTAAACCTTGCTGAGCTACTGTTCAACCATTTAGTATACTTTGCGTTACAATATATACTTGTTGTCGTAACTGTACCTTCTTGTTTTATTCATTTATTTATTATTATTGTTGTTTTTCAGGGATGACGACCCTCAACGGTCAGTTTTCATGGAGAAGCTGATAGAGGACAAAACTGAATCGGGACACTCATACTACGAATTCTTGCAAAGGGTGAAGCTGTTGGTGAAATAAACCTAAAGAGAGATTGCCGATTAGAAGACGCTGATAGCATCGATTTATCAAGTACTTCGTTATCGTACCAAAGAATGCCACGTTCGCCATCCCAGATCAGTCTCTCCCGAACGTTTGTATTTGACGTCTCTTTTAAAATGTCTGTTGAAGATTTTACGTAAAATTTCCTATGACAATTCCACTCGTCTTGTTTTTATATAATAAACAATTGAATGACCGGTATTAAATTATTACATATTTATATAGAAAAACTGTAAATATATTGCTGCATATTTTATTATTTGAAATATTTAATGGTTATTGGTCTAAAAATGGAATCCGTTCTGCTCAGTGACTATCGAAGAGCAGATGGTGCCTTGCCGGTACATGGCGATAACTTTGTTTACTCAGTAGAAATGTTGTTCAAAGACTTTGGTGTCGATCGATTCCACCAATATGTCTTGAAAATATTTAGGCAATTCATTTAAACAAAAATTAAAAACTACTCTCGAATCATGTTTTAATTAGGAAAGGGTTCCTTTCATTAGGTAGCGATGTGATGTGTGGTTTTGTAAAATATATACCTACGTCAACATTTTGGAACGAAATGGAACGAGTTTCGTGTTCACTGTTGAATTTTGGTGGTAGAGAAATTCAATTTCCCTAGAATTTGTATTCTTTATCCATCCAGTCATTTTCGTTTTTCGATCTTCTTTTTCACATGATTAGAGTACCTAGTTTTTGAGTTGGAATGAGTTTGTCAGTAAAATATTAATGGTAGGTACAAGAGTTTACATTGATCAAGGATATTATCGAATTTATCCTTCGGCAGTACTGAGTTTTGAGTAATGGCATGGTACGTCAGTAGTCATGGGACTGAATCCATAACGTGTGTTGGAATATTCCATTAATGGCAGTTTACTATTGAGGTATTCGATCTGGGAAAGCATCAAGTATGTTGCCTCGCTCGATAAATATTCTCATACTTAGCATTTCCTCCAGAAGATGCGATGTTGTTGATTATTCGGATATGCAAGTCATTTTTCGGAAGGTTTCTAAACATCTTCACACTTCAGACTTTCTCTATGTTATATACCCAACAGAAAACATCCAGGTGGTCCAATTGGACAAGTCGGAAGAACTTGTCCTTTTTAGTGAAAAAACTCTCTTGTCTAAGTGGAACATTCGATCTCAAGGTTCTCTCTTGGCCAGGTACCTTCCTACTATCCTAAGGAACAATGTAGCACGTACGTTGTCTCTATATTCACTCCGTCCTAAGTGAAGCTGATGTTCCGATTGATCTAAGTAGGTACCTATCCCTTAATGTCATTTGTCTTGGAGTTTCTGTTCCTTCGCGGGTATCTTCATTTTCTTTCTTTCTGTAGGTCTATCGGTCACTCGTATAGGCCAGAGGTGTGTCATACTCTTTTTACCTTTTTGGCTTCTGGAGTGTTTCTTAGTTGTAGATGTGATTCATTCAGCAATCAATGTGCAACAAAAACGTGGTTCTATAAAAACACTTCACTGTTTTATGAATGATAAAACTCTAGTGTATATTTCCATTTTCACCTTGAATGTCTTTGATACATTTACCAGTTCATGCAGGTCAAAGTAACAAGTAAACCGATGAATAAAGTATTGATTCTAAAGGGTTGGTTCTTCTAATAATGGATACAATTATCGTTAATTTATTGTCATGTAATGCCACAGGCATTACAGGGCTTTCATTTGGTGTGAAGACTTTGGTAGATTTCAACAGTTTCTTCTTTTAAATCAAAGTCCTGGCGATTTTTTGTATTCATAGTGCTCACAGCCCGCACTGGGCCCCTGATGATTACAATAAATTCCACATACCCCATCTACAGTTCGAGTTTAAATTTGTTATCGATTCATCCTTTTTTTGGGAATGTTTGTGATTTTCTCTCTACATCATGGGAACTGACGCGTTCTCATTGTTCTGATTGATTGAGTGACAACCGTTCAAGGGTTGCATTCTCATCTGTATTCTCGATCTGCCATTACGTTTCTGTTCCAAAGTTAACGAGCAAAGAAAGGGAGGCGGTTCTCATTGGTTCATTTCAACCTAGACAACCGTAGCGTGAACATATCATTGGGCAATACGGCTCAGATAATCAAGGCAGTCAATAAGTTTTAAGGGGTTCGGTTCAGGTTACCCATTTCTCCTACCAGGTTACACGTTTCTTTTAATTCTACACAGGTTTCGATTTAATTTATTTTGTCAAAGACTTAAACAAATTTACATTGGGATCTGGGCGAATGTCTACTTCTTTGTTAGAATCTTATGTTATTTGAGATATGTAACCATCATCAGTCCAGAGAACGTTATGAACGATTTGGCACGAAAATCGTGTTTGCAGGTATCAATGAATAAGATTTTCGCAGATGGGTCTCCGCGTCGCCTTATTCCTTATTAGTGTACCATTAGAAAACAAAATTAATTTACTTACCTACTATTAAAATTATACAGATTGATATTTTAAAAACATCATCCTGTGATTCCCCAAAAAATTATTGATTTCGGATTTTAGATTGGTATAAAGAGTGATTTAATTTGAAATGTTTCACCAGTTAGTTTAACCTTCATCCATTCACGCTTTATTGTATCAAAGTTGCACTCACGTTTTTCCTCATTTCAATGATTTTTTTTTTTGTATTTTAACATCAATTACGACCGGAGTTCGGATTGCTTGTCTTTTAAGTGAGCTCATACGCAGCGTTTAGAATTCAAATTGTTTATTGGAAAAATTTTATTAGAAAATTATATTTCAAAATACATTTTCAAATGTAATTGCAGACAGAGTGAACCACCCCACCCCTCCCTGGTAAGGATAAGGCAATTCTAATTCCTGTTCCGACCCTCTGTTGACTAATCTGCAGAACTGTTATGTGACAATGTGTATATCAGTCATAGGTTAGGTCAATGGAACTGCAGGTTGCGAATTTTTATCCAATGCCTCCGGAGAAGGGTGAACCTGGGGAATACAGCTGTATCATTCCACTCTCCCCCCTGTCAGTTATGTTTTCAAGAGTAATATAAATTATGGGTGGCAGTATGCCATTCCCTTTGAGTATAAATAATATGGAGAGCTATTAGTATTAGTTGATTTGTCAAACCATAGGTGCTGCTTTTGTCAGGATGGACCTGGTAAAATACGCGACTTTCACAATGGCCGTACACCAATCAGCTGATGTCATATGAGATATTAATCGTTAATACAAAACTCTGTGGTGCCTATTATAGGTTTGCATGAATCGTATTCGAATATGCTTTCTCAAATTGTTCGATGGAGGATGTTTTGTGATTTAATTTTCAACTAGTATCTACTACTAAGAGTAGATGTGTGGTGTGAAGCGTAATTTCCCTGGTCCAGCGCAATGCCAGCAGCACGTATCAACTGACGTATCAAGAGCAATTTATTTATACTTAACCTTTTTGCGCCGGGGTCCGCATATATGCGGAGCTATCTAGGTGAACGTCACTGCCGGGGTCCGCATATATACAGTCTGACCTTAGATCACCACCCTGCCGGGCTCCACATATATACAGTTTGCTTTTCGTTTTGTGATGACGTCACTCCATTCATTTTTCCTTCCTTCTTCCATGATTTTTCGGACTCAGAGCGGTAGTTGGAAGACTATGGACTGTGTTTACATTGATCATTCGACATTATTGGGCGGGGGAGGGAGGGTTTACCATTCTCCTACCAGGAGCTCCAGTGTCGCTTGCCCTTTCATACGAGTTTGTCTTGCATTATTCCATCCGTTATTTTCTGTGAAATGTCGCGAAGAAATCGCCATGCTTTCACAGACGAAGAAATAATTGAACTTGTGACGGATTCCCTGTGTTTGAAGTTGAATTATTTGGATTTTCACCTCATTTTCGGAAAAGAGTTGTTCAGAAAAACGGTTGAATATAGAAAAATACTGGAGATTTTTACGTGACTGAATAAAATATGGTGTAACAAACATTATCTCAAAATTTGATGACATTTGAACGAATTTTGAATCTGTAATGCTTCTTAGAAGACAGGCGGAACGGAAGAGTGCAAAAACGCAAAATAAGTCAGGACAGGTCAAGCCAGTCTTGGTCCTAGCGGGCCCTTAAAATCCAGGACTGGGGAGCCGCATGGGCATTTCAAACTCAGGCGCAAAAAGGTTAAAAGATGCGATCAGATGCAGGTTAATGATAATTTGATAATAGTAGAACCATGACGAATCTGTTTATAAGTATATATTTTTTCATATATGCCCATTAGAGTTGACATTTTGTATCACAATCTCCCCATAAACTCTCTTCTCTATCTCCCTTCTAACCTCTAACTTTGTGACGTAGTTTCAATCACTCAAACGAATGAACAAAAAATTCTCCACTAGACTGATTGGCTGGATGAGACAGAAAACGTCCCACCGATTTTAGTGAATTTGCTAACCGGCTTAGTTGTTGCTACCAATGTTTGAATGTAGGTACTTTAAGGTTAGGCATCGCTACATCACTGAAACCCTAACCGGTAACCCAATCACCTCTTCTAACCAAACAGTACCTTGGCTGCCATTTTTAATCAGGTTCCAAGTGTGCTCATCACCGCCCAGTGTCAAGGCCAGTTCCGGCTTACACCCATACCCAGTATTATTGAAACGAGGGCCACGTCCCCGCTCGACTAGTTGGAACAAATCTATCAATGATGTTAAGATTGACTTTTGATTACTAAACCCAATTTCTTGAGAGAAATACCTCAGGGCTTCAGGTGATCAAAATGATACAAAAGACACCACCTAACTCACCATCACTTCAACCAAAATCAGCTCTCACTATTTTTGATATCAGGATAGTTATAGAAATAGAGTCGTATCTACCTAGTTTGGGACTGGGCTAGCTGTTGTAAAAATCGATTTTCCTCAATTCTCGTGTCGATTCAAATCTGTTATTTCCTCTGGTGAAATAATATAACTGTGCGAATAAGTTGAAACGTGTGCGATGTATTTATTATATGGACTGATTTATCTTTATCCTTTCACGCTTACCAGTCCGTGAAAACCCTTTGCATGGGCCGAATGCAATAACTTATTGCCAGAAACATTAAAAACTTTAATATTTTGTAAGTCTTTTACCTTTTTAATAGTAAACAAAATGTGGGTTTCGGAAAGTTTATTTTTTCATTATGTATGCATTTCCATTCTATGTAAACATGAAAATAAGCTCTTTAAGTTAGAAAATTGTTCATTTATATTATCTATGTGTCACCCCATTTCTCGTTCTTTTATTGAAATGTTGTTATAGTAATTATCAATTTTATTGTCAAGGGTGAAGCTCAATCAATATATATATGCATTACTCTACGCCACGCTGTATATTATTGTTTTATGTATATGATCTTGTTATATACCTGCATAGTTTTACGTAATGATTTTTATGGGCTGTATTTTGATTGAGGCAAAATTTAAAGGAGAATTGTCTAAATTTTATTGAAAAACTATGATCTTATAGCAATGTTTATGTTAAAAAGGAAAGTTATGGTATGATATACGAGAATATAGGTCTTTTGACAAATATTCACTGGTACTATGCACATTTTTCTATCCCTTAATTTCCAAAAATTACGTAAGTAGATTGCTTACATTAGTTTATTTTATTTAGATTAGACTAATCTATTTTACTGCAAATATTAATGTTGGGATTTTCAGTGTTTTTATTAGATGTTACGTTCAAGGAAAACTTCTGCAGTCGAAGAGGTTTTATTAATCGGTCTCAGTGGTGTAGATTGCTGAAGTGCTTACCTTGAAAAAATAAATAAAAATAACTTCTGTTTTTAGAAGTTAAAAGCAGAAATCTGTCCAGGCATAAAATATTTTTGGGTTGTTACAGTTGGTGCTATCAATAGGACCCATAATCCAATATATTTGGTAATCCGTCTCGAGGCAGACTATATAAACATCGTATTCCCTGACGTGGCAACTTTCACTTCCTCACTCACGTTAGAGGCTCAGAACTAACGAGGTCCGCCACTAGGAGCGATAGGGGCGAAGGACCAAAGGAACATGGTGGCTGACATTTCTTTTCCCTTGTGGATACCTTGCGCCACCCATTTTCGCTCTACAATTCGTTCCCCTTACCATCAATCTCATCAATACTGGTAAAACATGAGAATTATATTATTACATAAATTTTTATTACTATGAAGAAACACACAAAAAACGACAAAACAACAAAAACAACTTGTGTTCCTCACGACTGCCCATAGGTTGCTAAAGGGCTTGTCAAAACAAAAAATAAATAACTTGTACCTACCTCAATAAGGTAAAAGCAGGAGTTCTAACTCTGTCAAGGCATAAAGTATTTTTGGGTAGTTAGATAGAGAGCAATAGATATTGTTTCATTAATATTCCGCCAGTCTGCGTTGCTATTGAAGGTCCTACCAGGGTCAGAGGAGATACACTTCCCAGTATCAAGGTCTAGAACATTCTCAAGTCAAGTTCTTTTGGAGAGCTGTCAGTTCTGATTGTTGGACGTTTCACTGTGCCATCCACATACCCAATTACTTCATTTTTGAACAGCTTCCATCTGAAGTTTCCAGGTGTCGTAGTTCTCCTTACCTGAACACTCAATTTTAGTTGCTTTTATATTAAGAATTTTGAAGCTAGAAAGCCATCCAGCCATCTTTTATTAATTAGAATAAAATAAATAAAAATAATAATGATTAAAAATAATAATAATAAATAACTTGCACCTCAAGAAGGTAAAGGCAGTAATTCTAACTCTGTCAAGGCATAAAATATTTTTGGGTTGTTAGATAGAGAGCATTTGATATTGTTTCATCACTATTCAGCCAGTCACTGTTGCTATTGAAGGTCCTACCAGGTCAGAGGAGATACGCTTCCCAGTATCAAGGTCTAGAACATTCTAGACCTCATACCACCTGACCTCCTTCTTTCTAGGATATTCTAGAAGTCAATTTCTTTTGGAGAACTGTCAGTTCTGATTGTTGGACGTTTCACTGTGTTCGCGCAAGAAAGCTTACAGAGTTCTATTTATTTCCTTGTTTTTTGTTTGTTTCTACGGCTATGAAGACGCATTGTGTATATTGGCAAGTGCAAAAGTGCAAATGTGATAAGACGAGTTGAAGAGGCCGCTCATCACGGGCCGGCAGTGTCCCGCTTTCCGAGCTCCAGCTGTCATCTAAAAATCTAATTTCCTTTTCGTTCGTTGTGCGTGTACGAGTCATCAGCATCTCGCCGCCAAGCGTTTCGATTGTCTACTAGTACCTACCCGCCACGTAGGCAAATAAATCGGAGTATAATCGGATTCTAATTTCCCCCGCCACTACCAGCAATACGACTGGATTTTGGATAATCGGTTCGTGGAAAACGCCGTCTGATTAAAAGGAAGAGTACGACTTCAGCCGAAGTCACCCGAAGTCGCCATTCCGAGACCCGAGTGGATCGGACCCCCCCTCCTTTCCTCTTCTCAAGCGCCCCCCCCCCCCCCCCCCCCCGTCGATCTACCACTGACGATCAACACCAAGAGTTCACTCATCTGCGTCGTGAGTTCAAATCCCGCTCAGGGCAACAAATTTTTTATATTGTTTACATAGAAAGAGACTTTATTTTATTAACTATCTATTTTTAACATGCTCTGGAGCTCCGAATTAGGCATTATTGTACTATAGTTTCCAATAAATAATTTATAGTAAGGCAAATTCAGTACCTATTATTTAATTTCCGATTTCCCAAAATCAGATTTTGAGTTTGCAAGGCACCTAAAGCTTAGTTCAAACACACTGTGCCATCCACATACCCAATTACTTCATTTTTGAACAGCTCCCATCTGAAGTTTTAAGGTGTAGTTCTCCTTACCTAAACACTCAATTTTAGTCGCTTTTATATTAAGAATTTTGAAGCTAGAAAGCCATTGGTACCTATAACCTTTTATTAAGTAAAATTACTACAGAGATAACACACAGGTTTAAACTCCGAATCACAACAAACTATATATTTTTGGAACATGTCATTAGACTGCATTTTATGTTAGAACAAGTCAAACAACCAATGGAACACATGGTGAACGGTGCCATTAGCGCATTAGTCCAATTACTTTCTCTGAGTTTCATTTATAGTATAAACGAGTAAGGCGAGGAAGGGTCAGGTCAACAAGCCCCAGTTCCGTCCTGTACATGTCAATTCTTTTCCCTGAGCCGCCACATACCTGCCCCGTTCCGTTCTAAGGTAAATCAAGTGACTGCGCCACAATTCAGGGGCCTAACCTTTTGCGGACGTATGGCGACCATTTTTAGCCTGGACGCCATCTGTTGACAAGGTTGAACGGCTAGTGTCAGTTCGATTTAGATGTATGGCATGTGAGACATGCCACTGCTTTTATCCTCAATTACTTATTCCTACGAACTTCTAAGTAATTTCTGGGCAGTATTTACCCATCTGAGGTACCTAGGCAACGAAATGCTTCAATAATTCGGGCGGCAAACCTTTTTCCGCTCCCTCCATATGAAGTGCCAAATGAGAAACTCGTGGAATGGATTTCCAGCTGGGAATATTATGGTTGTGATCATAATTTTTTCTTTTCCAACTGTTTTATTCAATCAGTCATTCAAATATTGCGAGAACCTATGTGTTTGTGACTAACACATAGGTGCTTGCAATATGATAATTAAGTCTCATTTTATCTAAATATTTTAAAAGCGAGTGCCGAATATTACCTAATTTCTAAGAGTAAGATAGTAATAATTTTAGAAGAGTTAAGAAAAATTAACTTGATCATAGGGTCCAGCTATCAAGATTACAAATCAGTCGGGGAAATTTCAAAAATTTGGAACACAAACAATATTTATAAGAGTGTTCAAAAATTTCAATATCGATGTAAATACCATGATGTCCAGGCTAGCTCATCATCACAGAATAAGCTTCGTCCTAGTTAGCAAATGGCGGCTGGCATGTGACACATGCCATACGACCTCAACGCTTGATTCACCTTGACAGCCTTGCGTCCACAAAAGGTTAAACCTTTCCAATAAATCAGAAAAGTTCTTTGTAGAGAGTAGTAAACTCCCCGTTTTTATTTTTTTCCACGCTGGATGAATTTTCCACTATCTCATCTTTCTTCCGCTTAGTTGTCCTTCATCTTCATCAAGAGCGATAGCAACAGCTGCTAACTCTGGCAATGAAAATCCTTCTACATTAGCGCAAAAATTACATCCCGCACAACAAAACCGGGATCATAAACCAGGACATGGGAAATGCATTGATGCACTCTTGTGACTCAACAGTACGAGGAGCTGACGGCAGACCTACTGTTTCTTGGCGGAAGGGGCACGTCATTGGCACATCCAGACATAAACTAGAAAGGCGCCCCCGACCCTGTTGACCGTCCATCCCGTCCCCATACCGGCTCGTTCTAACATGAATAGACCTTCATTCCACCCCTCAATTCGTGGAGCAATGGAGAAGTGAAAGACGTGTTTCTTTGGTTTTATATATTTGTTCAACAGTGCTTGAAATAGGATTTTTTGAGGAGGGATATAAACATCAATACATTATTAAATCATATTTTCTTGAATATTCTTTCTAGGACATAACAAAATCTATAACATCCGTCATAAAATGTAAGTATCCTCTAAAAAATGAGGTGATAACAAAGGAATTCATTTTAGGTACATTCATTGAACATTTATGAATATTTGTCACTATATATTATGAATACTCAACAGCCATGTAAGCTGGTACAGCTGTTAAATGACATTTCACAACGAACTACACACCTAAACAATGAATCTAGATACAACACAAATAAATAACACATTACTTGAAATTTACTATTTCGACATTAATACAATTTTAGGTCCCCTGTGTGAGTCAGGCCATGTTTACCATAATAATGTATTCCTACTGGGGTATGGTGGAGTGCCATTATGTTGAAATTGGAGTTAGTGAGGGGAGAGGACTCTATGGATATCTTGTATTTCTAGCAAATCCTAGCACTTTCGCCGAGTTGTCCTCTTCACAGCTGCAACCCCATGTACGTTTGGTAAAGTGATGCTATCTCATAGGTACTAGGTTGTTAGTTAAGTTACCTTATTACTATATATTATACATCTTGGTATTAACCATTTTTTTAAATAACAAAGACTTTATTTTATTTTCTACCATTTTGCAACAACACTATTCAATTTCCTCTCGTCTTCACTTTCTTGTTATTTCTTCTTTTTGTTTTCTTTTTCTCAATGTCAAAGTGAAAGATGAGCTCCATCTTCTGTCCCCAGACACCTAACTTTCTTTCGGGACCCTCTCAACTGGAGTGAAACAGCTCCGAACATGGCGCGGTTATGGCGAATTGAATTTTCACCCTAACCTAACCCACTCCGTTACTTTGGACAATGACCTCGACCTCTTTTCTGCCAGAGTATTGGCCATTCATCGAAGGAATGCATCGAACTCACAATGGAGTACACCTTCGGTTGAAACGACCAGTGGCGTGAATGATCCTCTGAGGTCTTCTGCTACTCGGTCGAACTTGCAATGCTTGGTGTGGGCAGTGTTTTGGACAACTTCATTCAAGGTTTGGGAATTGTAAGAACAGCATTAATTATGCGAACATCAAAGAACGCCATCCTCTCACTATCCCACAAACCTTGCGCCTTCAGGTGTGCTATGAGCATGGGTCCTTGTGTCGATTCCCTTAGGCCATGCCAAGCCCGCTAAACGAGCACACTCATCACGCACTTGATCGTGTCCATGCTTGACATGACCACCTTTTTTACAGTTTAATGCGTACGTCACCGTCATTTCCTCACCACCACCTTCACAGGAGTTTGGTAGGCCTTGCAGAGGGCTCCCCTCAATGCTAAGGAGTCTTAGATAAATCCATGGTATCCTTCACTGTTGGTATCACTGATAACCGTTGGGACGTATTTCCATCAATCACTCGACTTATTGGTCGTTGCTGCTGAGGGGGTAATGTACCTACCAAGCAATTGCTTTCTTCTTTAAAAATTTCTTCTTGCCTTTTTCTCTCTTCCCCTATAAATTGCTGTACCTAGTCGAAATGTTCATTGTTCTGTTGTTGTTGATCCAGTGCTGTGCCATTCATTATTGCTGATGTTAATACCTCTGTCGCCCTTTT
The DNA here is from genome assembly GCA_030762985.1 of Adelphocoris suturalis. Taxonomy (NCBI): domain Eukaryota; kingdom Metazoa; phylum Arthropoda; class Insecta; order Hemiptera; family Miridae; genus Adelphocoris; species Adelphocoris suturalis. The sequence continues at coordinate 82,711,987 of CM061041.1, read as the reverse complement.
TGATACTGTATACGTGGCGCTCGCCCCCTTCTTTGGATCCTTGATGGCCAAACCTCCAAATCTAACAGGGAGTGTGAAGAGCTCCTATTCTACATGTGTGACCTCTCGGCCTGGAAATGCTGGCACCTAAGTACTGTGAATGGTTTCATGAAGTGGTTGATAGTTCTCATGACAGCCTTCTACAACCCTTTGGAGGAAGGTCCATTCTGATTGCAGTGATTTGGTGTATGAAACATAAGCTGCTTGGGGACTTTTTCTGGCTGCTTCTGCCAGCTTGGTGATTGAGGTGTTCCATCCTCGAACCTTGTTCTGAAAGAAGTTATGTATTTTTTCAGCAGTCCCTATTACACCCCCTAGGAACTGTTTGGAGTAGGCTACTTCAATATCTAATCCACCAAAGATCCGTTCAGCCTCCTGTTCCATTCCTGGTTAAATAACAAGACAGCTTTTTTAAGGTTCAGGATGGTATCCGCACTTGGGTCCTTCAATTCTCAGTTTGATGAACCATTTTTTGATGTCTTCTAGATTGGTAAAGCTTGGTAAAACCTTGAATTTTGTTGAAAGGTTATCTCAATCATTGAGGGAAAATTACCAAGCACTACCTATGACACTTACCAAACAGGAAAATATCAGGACGTGTAACATAAAATAATAAGCTAGCATAACTAACAACCTAGTATCTAGCAACCTATGTGACAGCATCACTTTACCAAATGTAAATGGAATTGCACTCTGAAGAGGACAACTCGGCGAAAGCGCTAAGATACACTCGAAATACAAGATCTTTACCTCACCTCTACCCTCGCCAACTCCAATTTCTGTATTCCTACTAAGGATTTTCTCCGTTTGATTTCTAATTTTGCCTGAGTGGGCCTATTTGACAATGAAGGGACCTAAGATCTTTCGTAGTAATGAAATATTGGGCAACACTCGAGTATAGTATTTGACATCACATTAAAATTCTTGGAATGAGTAGTACATTCGTTCGATTCGCTATCTCAAGGAAAATAGTCTATAAGGACATGATAGTCTAACCATTAATAATTATTAAACTTTGTTAAACGAATAATTTGGGGTCCCATTATAATATAACACAGGGAATGACTTGTATGGGCAATCGACTTTTTTTTAAAAGAATTTGTTGCTGAAATATGGTGTTCCCAACGTAATAAAATCGTAGCACTATCGCATATTATTCCTAAAACAAAACCTTATCAGTTATTTTTTGGACATTGAAGAAATTTTGGCATTTGCAAGTGGTGGAAATAGGTCAGCCACCCTCCAGCAAGTTGGGGTTCAACTGTACAATCGGTACAGTAGTCTGTACTGTCAGTCTTGTCCAAATGTTTTGAGACTTTTACTCATGCTATGTATTGTTTCTTCTCAAGTAACAGGAAGTCAAAAGATAATTTTAGTGCCATGCAAGTTCCCATTAATGAAAATCTTAATATTCTCAGGTGTCTTAGCCTTTGCACCAAATCATTACATGAGTACATCAATAGAGGGCATTGTGAGAGAGTTGGAGTAATTGTACACACAGCATATGAACAGTTCATAGCAATGACGGGTTTTAGTCACATAATAATTTTCCATGGAAAATCACATGGGAAAATTACATCTTGGAATCAGTTCCAACATAGTATCCAGTGAAGCATGTTACGGATTTGGGTGAATGATACAACCTCTTGTTTTTCACACGTATTTAAAAGATTTGTTAGGTATCTGACCACATAAAACAAGCAGTAAACTTCACATTTAAAGTAAAAAGTATTCTACGATGAATTTCGAGTGAAAGTGGTATAACATTTTGGAATCATTGCTAGTTTTAAATTACTTACACTTTCTTAGGTTAAAATTTTTGAAAACAACATAGGAATGCTCGTCATTTTATATGATTTGTATGAATAAACTCGATACAAAATGGAGAAGAAAAGCGAAAAGGATTGTTCTGAATGACCGCGATCTTCCACCTTCTGAGCGCTGGTAGTTTTATAGGTACCGCTTAAAGGCCTTGTTTACCAGTACTTACCTATCAGTATTAACAAACAAAAGTTTTGAAAATTAGTTCCCATCTAAACAAAATTGTTGGAAATTGTTCAGTAATACATTTTTTTGTAAATCAAGTTACGAATTACGCAACTTGATATTACGTAGAACATGAAGAGGAAAAATGATGGATGAATAGGGAATTCACACTAAAGGTTAAGGGACGATAAAGACACGAAATGAATTAAGAGTTTTCAACAATTATTGTAAATTAAAAAGAAAAAAATAGATCCAAAACCAGAAAGGAATGGGAAGGGGCCACCACAAAACATTAAGCAAAATTAGGCATTGCAATAATAAAATAATAGATACAAAATTGTCTGAGCAACAGTTGTGAGTTTAAATAACAATAGGGGGCATTCAGATATCAGAAAAGCCCAGCACATTGACAGTGAGGAGGTCATCAAGCGGGCAGACTCCTAGAAACCTCTGTGTTAAACTAAGGGGATTGTACATTCTTCACTAGAAGAGAAACCAAAATTATGTGAAACGTCTTGGATATTGAACTGAATGGATCGAACACAATTCAAAGGATGATATGTTTCACTTTAAATTCCTGTTCCTCAATCGAAAGGTACTCATCACTGACCTTCTACGGAATCAAAGGAAGGTTATTTTCACTACCATTGGGTAAAGTCAGTAATTTCATTAATGGGTAGCAATTGATTTAAGTTTAAACCTGTTTTTATTTCACGTGAGATAGTCGTCTGCACTGTAGGACTATCCTAGCTCAGAAAATGACGCTGAGTGGACCTTCCTTCTCCTTTCACAGGGTGGTACAATTATAGATGTCCTCTGGTTTGACAGTCACACAATTGAAATTTTAGAGCCCCCGACATTTAACATGGCACATTGACTTACTTATTTAAAACAACGTAAGGTCTTGCAAGAGGGGTTTGACTAGGAATTTTTGGATTTGATGGGTTGAGACATTGAGCTTTGTATGAAAGGTACATTAAGCAATAAAAAAAAACCATGTTATGATGTGATCAGACAGAAACACGAACACGTACACATCATTTCCATAGGTTTTAATGAGTGATCGATTCAACTGACAGTGAATCTGTAGATAACTTGACCTCTGTTGAATTTTAACCTTTCACATATGTTGGCACTGAGATGATCTTTTTCGAGAATGCTTGACACACAGGGTTACACAGACTCATTATCAATATACGAAAGCAAGTAGCATTCATAGGTGTGACTTGTGTTTACCTAGAATTGTCACGAGATTAACAATTGTGGACAATCATGTATTACACAGTAGCTTTCATTTATAAAACGTGGGCGAACGAAAACACTCCTACCACTAGACTAGAAATTGAACTACTCGTAAAGTATTACGATTAATTAAAAATTTCAAGAACAACAAATATACAACTCAACTACTAATCAACAAATAAAATGTGCCTTAAGCCAGCAAAACGAAAATAATTCTAATACAAACTGTGAAAATTCCATGAGAATGAAGAGATTTACACTGCGGAACGACAGAACCCCAATAGAATCCCAGTGAAATTCACAAGAGGGAAATATTAAAGAATGCACGATGTAGCAAACCAGTAAATGAAACCAATTTAATACAAGCTAAGAATTCCACTAATATATTTACAATAAATGAATAAATAAATAAAATGAGAAAGAAATCATAATTATTAGTCTACTCTTAGTGGAATAAATGTGGTAGATAGTAAGAATGTCGAGGACTTCCTTCAAAAAGTATAAGGTAATGCAATGTTTGAAAGGAATGTAGGTGAAAATACTAGCTAAAATCTCGTATTATGCGTTACAAAAATCAAGGCTAACACGAACTAATAAAGCACATTGACAAATATCAGGTCGCAGGGATGGTCGTGGAAAAAATGCTTCCCAATCACTCTTTACGATTATTGAACATAACTGTAGCACCCACTAACCTAACACCTATTATTTCGGTAATAGCTTGCAGTACGTGAATTTCATGAGTATTTGCTATTTCTAAGATCGATTGAAAAGAGGCAGGTAACAATCCTTCCCCCTTGTCCTCTCTTCCAGGAAACTTAATTCCATTTCCCTCTTAATCGAACCTCAGTAAGTTTGTTCCAAGAAAGGTAATAAAACAACCTAAGCATACGCAGATCCACTAACACCAACTACTGCTGTTTTCACTCAAGAATTTAGTTGAATGCAGTCGGATTGTGAAGGCCCCTGAAGAGTCTAGTTTAGTGCCGTCAAACAGGAAACCTGTCTGACAGACTAAAGGCTAGCATTTATTATCTGCCCATTCCCAAAAAGTAAATTTTAGTGTAAAAAAATAATTTTTATTGGCAAATTTATTAGGTGCATACTTTTTTAGATTTATTTTTGACATTGTTACTCGTGGATATGGATCCCATGGTGATGTTCTGAAAGAACATGAAGGCATAGCTGGCAACAAAGAATGACGAAAGACAACTAAATAACTTGAACAGCGAAAGTGTTCTAATAGTACCGTCCGAAATCGTCAGATTTTAAACAGAGATTTAAATGCTGTGAACTGCTGTCCAACTCTGAGACCTCCTATTGGAACGAACCTAATCACACCATGAAGGAAATTTCCTTCTAGGTAGGTTAATGTTACTGAAAGAGTCACTTTACACTAGCAAAATGGTGAGATTCAATCGATTTATTGTGGTTGCTGAAAATGGTGTCGAACCCCCTCCGGTGTATAAGGTCTGAACACGTAGTTCATCACTCACTAGCCACATAGGAGTAAGGTTCATCTAAGGCTCGACAAAATCATTCTATTGCTCATAAATGCCATACATGGTTCAGTTTTACTTCATCAATCTCCTCCCTTCTTCGCCTCACCCTCTACTACTTTGACACTCGTAGTTTTTCCTTTTTTCTTGCACGTTTTCTGTGCATGCAGTGACAATTACTTAATAAATACCAAGGATGAAATGTATTCAAATCAAGGTTCGATCAATTTAAGGAGTTCTAAATCGGATTACGGAAGAATCCCGAGTTTATGGATACAAGTCTCTTCCCAAATTTTGGGATCCATTCTTCAGAAATTCAGCCATATCCAAATTCTGAGTGGGCTAGGCCCCCGGGATCGAAACTGAAAGAGAATTTAGTCTGGATAGACTAAACAATCTATGAAAGACTAAGCGCTATTGTTCGGCACAGCTATTCTCTCACATCTTTTCTGAACCTCACACAACTCCAGAATTCAGGGTATTCTGGAGTTTGGAGGTGCCATAACAGCACCAAACCACGTAAATCCTCGCAAGTAGGACTAAAACTTAGCTAAGTACAATTTTATGAACCATAGTCGATAAAGAGATTTTTATCTCGAATCAGGTCTTTGGTTGGTAGAAAGTAATACTGGGCGCTGTTCGACGTTACAATTAATATTTCGGAAATAAATAAATTCAAAATTTATAATCTAGAATTAGTATAGATTGAAAGAAAAATGGATTTTACGACCCCTTGTAAAATAACTTAGTAGTATTTAACCATCGCTGCGACCAGAAGCAAAAATGGTATCATGTGCCTATGCTATTGGTATTGCACACTTCGTGATACAATGCATTCAACACAAAAAGCAATAACGAAACAGATTATGCATTTTGGTAGGTGCACGCAGAGTAATTACCATTGGAATAAGTGCAATAGCACAAAAACGGCGTTAATTTAAATATCATCATACTAATGTGTAAACAATGGCCTGATGTAGAAAGTTATGAATCTCAAATTAATTTTTATTAATACGGGTCATATAACTTCTTCATATATAAAGTAACTACAGCATGACATGATTTAGTTTACCAAAAGTAAAAAGGTACTGAACCGAAAAAGTTAAGAAATTGAATTAATTGTGAGGGGCACAATCTAGCTATATTCAGTCTGATTGGGGCAACATCAGGATATATGCATGGCAAGGTGGTACTTCTTAAACGTCCAACTCTCGAGTTGATTGTTGGAGTTACTAGAGAATCATTTTCACGTCAATGGCCTAGATTCCATAAACATGTAGCTCACTTCCTCCAAATTGGCTCTAAAAAAGAGAGATTCGACATGAACTGCAAAGTGAATTGCATTTGAAATGAGGAACTATAAAAATAACCGAATTGGTTTAGGCTGAATATCCTGGTTTTGACTTGGGTGGTAGGGAGTAGTGGGTATTATGAAAGTAGTAAAAGACGAGATAATCCAGAATGGTGGAGGTCATAACATTGAATGAAAAACAATCGACATCGGCAGTTATGATTTCACCAGACCATTGATTGTGCAACTCTAGGGAAGGTGACAGTTTGTATTGGAAGCGTTGTTTCCATGTCTATCTGATCGAATATCCCACAATCGTATTCATGTAATTGTTCAGTGCGTCCAGTGAGATCCATCCACACCTAAGACACCACCCGGTTTGGTACATAAGAGAGCGAATTCTAGGCCTTCGACATCTTAAAATAAAATGGGAACAGCATCGCTTCACGCAGTTACATTATAGAATACACCATAATCAACTTGTCGGGCAATAAATTTAGAATCCGATGATATAAAAAACCTATAAGACCCAAAATGTGAGTTTGCTAGATGTCTGACGTCGTCCTAGACAATAGTAGGTACCTACATCAGATAGTAATGCTTCGAAGGGAACGGAAAAAAGAATAAATAGAATAAGAAAGAGTAATGATGACTAATCATTTGGCACTTACTTTATTGATAGAAGTCTGTCGCAATAAAAAAAACCAAGAACGTCACCTGATTCAACGTGAAACCAAATCCCAAGTCTACAAAAAATCAATGCACGTTACCCACGTATTCATTTTTTATTTTTAAATGAAAAAAGATTCCATTCTAAGAAATTCGGTACCATTCGCACTCTCCTACGTTGAGTAGTTTTCGTTCTATGATTTTTCAAAGTATGCACTGGTGACGTCACATTGGTATGCAGGGGGGTTGTAATGGACTTAGATCGCCCCCAGAGGAGCAATGGGGCCTAAATTCGCACTCATAGAGAGAAGGGGGTGTGACAGTACCAAAAGAGATACAACTCGTACTAATAGCATATGTGCTATGTTCGGAGAAGATGATTTTCCGGTTCTCGGATCCTCATCTACCGCCAAACGCAGCATTTCAAGAACTCGAGGATGACACCCGGCACGAGAGCGACAGACGCGCATTCTCTTGGATCTCACGGGAACTTTCACAGGGTCCCCCCCAGGCAGGAAGGGCATTTTGACGTCACCAGTGTGCGAAACTTTGAAAAATCATAGGATGAAAACTACTCTTGTAGGAGAGTGGTGTTGATGCCAAACTTCTTAGGATGGAATCTTCTTCCATTTAAAAATAGTTCAAATCCCTTTTCCTCACCCATGGGTAACGCTCATTGTACGACCCCCATGTCAGAAATATATATATATATATAAACAGCAGAGAATTAAGTATCCATATTTCATAGAACATGGATCAGGAAGCTGACATAAATGTTTATAATTTTTAAACGGCAAGGGCCAATTGAGATGTACCTACAAATCCAAGTCTTTCTACCACGCACCATCAAGTGACGTGATTTACCTAGCCGAAAAAATGTAAATAGTAATTCATCTATTCAACTTCTAACTGAAACCCCGGAATTGAAAAATGGGGGAAGAAAACTTGTAATGTTCCTACCTGCAAATAAATATTGAACAATTTTGGGGTAGAAGTTAGAAAAAATGGTTTCCATGAACATAGTCATGGTTTCCATGAACATAGTCGTCGATACCAAGATGCGTGTGTTTGCTACCAATACACAAAACGCCAAGAAAAGTTTAGTTACCTTCATCGTTCTGAACTGAAGATGCAGTCTCAGAAAAAGAAAAAACCTTGATCACACTAGTCAAAGAAAAAACGAAAACAAACTATCCAACATCTTCAATTAAGTAAGTTCGGATATTAAAATTAATATGAAAAACAAAACAATAAAGTTAACACAAACAGAATGAGGTATTTGACGAAAAAATTTGCTATCAAATAATGTTTTTAGCATTATAAAACTCATGTGGCCTTCTGACGATTTCGAGTCAAATAGACATAAACAATACTTAGCATTTAGGAGACAGCCTCCTAATTTATTCAACATCCTCAAAAGATCTGTACTTCACCAAAAGTTCAGATATGAATATATCTACCAATGGAAACTTTCTCCACAAACACAAGACACGATGAATTCACATAACGAACTCAACTGAATAGAAATAACTTATACTTAACAGGGTTAAACATTGTAGAGATTTCAGTAGGATCTGTACTGGATGTAAATCGAAGTTGTTCGAGGTAACTAAAATGACTAACACCTACAAAATAATGAGGACAAAGGCGAATTGGAAGGAATATTTACAGTTCCGCCCAGAATGTCACAAGTTCTGTTCATCTCCTTTTTTTCTGGGTTCTGAGATTTGTCGGAGTGTTGATCATCAACTTTTAATTGGGATGGGTGATGGAGTTAGTGTTGGCCCAGGATCCCTTGGTTTTGGAGAGCTTCTTTCAGCATGTAATGTAGGGAGAGTTGTTGTTCTGGTTTCAGATTGAGCACCTGTAGAAGGAAAAGCAAATCCACATACAAAAACTTGCATCACATGGGATACAACAGGTCAGTTTGTAGAATAAGGTAGTTCAATCAAGTACGCATGTGTTACGCTCCAGGAAAATAACTCTCACAGTCGAAGAGGTTTGATAACCCTGGCCTCATAGCTCTGATCGTTCGAGTGTTGCAACTTCGGGAAATTTCCCGTCGTTGTAACGACGCGAGTTCGAACTCCTGTCGAGGTATCAAATATTTTTGGGCTGTTACAGTGGCGCAGTTTGCAGTGACACAGTTATTTTCCTGGAGCGTAACACATGGGATTGGGGAACTTGATTAAGCTAAAACTGTTCATTTGGTTGCCTGTTCCATTATATTTAAAACGAAAGGGCATTACCACAAAGAAGAAGCTATAGGTAATTGTAATAGATTATTTCCGAGGGGAAAAAGTGAAACTGAATGAAATTTCTGGGCATCTGAAAAAAGGCAGTGAAGTAGAGAGGTGCAGTAGCACAACTTCCCATTTAACAGAGGGTCCACCTAGGGGTTTAACCTAGGTGACATCACGGTTCTCGCCATCTTATCCAATGCAATAGTCATAATATCTATAAAAGTAAGGATATGGCAGGTCATTTTTTTCAGGAATGAAAACTTCCCATCTTATGAACCTGGGGACTTTTTTTTATGGAGGGCAGAATGGAAGTTGCGCTTTTATATCATGGTCTTTTGTTATTGATTTGGGAAGCGATTGTTATTGTTACATTCAAGGAAATCTACAGTCAAAGTGGTTTGACTTAATCGGCCTCATAGCACAACCCGTTGGAGTGTAGCAACTAAAGAGAAATGTCTCCTCAGTAACTAAGGACACGAGTTCAAACTCTGACGAGGTACCAAATATTTTTGGGCTGTAATAGTTGCTGCACGTCAGTAAAACCCGATATAATACGATAAAATTAATAAATAATTCCTCTTAAGCCAAACGTCTGTTGAAGTGTCTTGATTTGTAAGGACTGACAAAATGAATCTCACCTCCATTATTTTCAGATCTAAAAACGAGCAGTTGTTCTCATTCGATGTGAATTAATGTCCACTACAAGATACAGACCCAAAAGAATTTTTCCAGGCCTAATTTTCTATTATAAGCTCATGAAATGTGCAGAAAAATTACAAAAAACTGGGATTTCCCCATTCTTTTTGCGCCTCTCTTTCACACCTACACTACTTAAATCAGCTACTTGCGAATCTCACCATCAACACTCATTCACAGACCAGACACAGACTTTGAACGGATGAATTTGGAGCTTTTTGATTTCAGTTACTTCTCCTCCTTGTGCCGTAAAGTGAGAGCCCATGAAGTTTAATTGCATTTGTCTATTTCTTCAACCACATATTACCTACTGTTTTGTGATGTGCCTTTACTCATCTACCTTGTATTTTTGTTTTTCAATTCTTGCAATTTTTATATTTAACTTGATTTAATGTTTGGTGTGGGCCTGTGTAACTGTAGTAAATAATAATTGCTAAACAAAACAAAGCTCCAAATTTTTTAAATCCGTGCTCCTTCTTCAGATTCGTCAATGAATCAAACATCTCCATGAACCAGACCAGGCCTTCAATCTGCACGATGAATACCCCTCGTATAAAGTTAAAAAATACATAGAACTAAACCAGCCAATGGATCAGAAATGATTTTGGACATATTTCTTCCAATAAGTCCAATTCTCTAAAAATTGTCAAGTACCTAGGTGATTCTTATAGCTTAAGGAACTTTGAAAGTAAAACTTCAGTAATTGGCAAACGTGTCACAAATGATGTTTAAAAATTAATCAAACGATACAATTACCTGCTGTAATATCTTTTGAGGAGATGATGTCTGGATAAAGCTCGAGATGTAAACGTTAACGAATGTAGCCATAAGATATTGACAGTCGAACCTGTCCATGATACCTCCATGCCCAGGAATTACATCACCAAAGTCCTAACAGAGAAATCAAACTCAGATTTTCCAAATGTCGAAGACTGAAGTTGGTACAATACAGTATGGAATAAATGTACAAGAAGGCTGACCTTAATTTTGAATGCTCGTTTGAAACCACTAGCGAAGAATCCTCCGAAAGGTCCAATGATGGAGCTGAACAGTGACATGGACAAAGAATGGAGCAAGAAGGGATAAATAGTAATTGTTTTCCCCAAGCCGAACTGAAAAATACAAATAATAATAAATTAATAAAAATATAATATCAATTTATTAATCATAGCAGAACGTATAAGTTCAATAATCTCAGAAGAGTTTTTGAAGGCTGGTTGTGATAATCCTCCATAATTTAGGTAATTGTAATGATAAAATCTTTAGATTATCACTTATTTATTGCATTAAGCAAAAACACAAAGCTTCAGGCATACACAACTCCTGTGTTTAGTTTGTTGTGTATGCCTGAAGATGGCTAAAATTTAGCTGAAAAGCTTTGAGTTTTTGCTTAATGCAATAAATAAGTGATAATCTAAAGGTTTTTCATTACAATTACCTAAATTAAAAGAAGTCTCAATCTCAAGTGAAACTGATGTGTAGTATACACCCCGAACCGTGGAAACTTGTCACCCTTATCTGGCCTGGGGGGTGTCCCCCCTAAGAGGGCCATCAAATACACCATTCTCATCTCAGACTTCTTAGAGTTATTATTCCAGATACCCTGCATCCCACACGAAGCAATAATTATAAAAGTCATATCATATTACTTCATCATGATACGGACAAAATCACTCAAGACGAAGTTGAGGAAACTCAAAATCAATTAGTAACATATAGATTTTAATGAAACCCATATCGATTTTTTAGTTTATATGATTAATGACATCTGCATGAAATAATATCAAAACTAACTTAATTATAACTACTATAATGATATAATGATATGCAATATACTTACAGCAGCAAAAACGCTACCGATAAATGTAGGCAAGGTGTATTCCTGAGGCCTGAACAGAGGCGAGGGTTCACATTCCATGGTCATTCTTCCTAAAGTTTCAGAGTACTCGATAGGACACACAAAGTATTGATACTGACAAAGTACATAGGATGCCTGAAAATAAAAACAAAACAAGTATGGTTTATATAGTCTTATTTAAAAATTATTCAATGTAATATGGCACAGTACATTGAATACAGTAGAGTACTTACAAGAAGACCAAATATAACTGTAGCAAAACCGCCACCAATGAAACCTTCCCAAGTTTTCTTAGGAGACAATTTGATCAGAGGTGTTTTACCGAAGAAAAATCCAAACAAATATGCCCAGACATCATTACACACTATCATAGAAACAGGGATGATGAACCTGAAATTAATAGAAAAAAGACAGGCGTTTTATTAAAAACCCTATAGAATAGAGAGAAATTCATATGCACGATATTAGAATGAAAGATGCACACAATGCTTAACAAGTACATCAGGTACTAACCAAATTAGTCCTTGGAAGATGTTTTGAATGATAAGGTAGCTCTGGGTAACTACTATGAGAAGAGAGACATGAGTCCAGGCAAAAAGTGAGAACTGTTTCATGTAATACTTGTTCACCAGTGACAGAACAAACCAGACAAACCCAACGATGTAAAGGCAGAAGGATATGAACCTATGGTAAGTCACAATCACTCGGAGGAAATCCTAAAATCATCACACACAAAATATAGATCAATATTAGAATAAGCAGGAGTATAATCAAAGAATAGTCTTGGGGTAACAACTCACACACGATCACTCGCAGCCTACAGATTTTTTACTTTTATTATTCACAAGTGTGTACCCGTTCTCTGCTATGGACATTTTATGGTAATTACATAGCGCCTAGTGCTGTGTAAGGTGGCTTCTACCTTGGCATTTTTACCCAGCAATCCCAAAAATGGTTCAATTCAAATGTCAGCAATGAAGTTTCAACTTGTACCTAATTTTCATTTTTCAACCAAGCGTCCCCTTAATACAGGGCGCTGATGTAATTAAATAGCGCCTAGTGCTATGTAAGGTGGTTTCTACCTTGGCATTTTTACCCAGCAGTCACAAAAAGGATTCAATTCAAATTTCAGCAATGAAGTTTCAACTTGTACCTAATTAATTTTTCAACCAAGCGTCCCCTCAATACAGGGTGCTGATGTAATTACATAGCGCCTAGTGCTATGATAGGTGGCTTCTACCTTGGCACTTTTACCCAGCAGTCACAAAAAGGATTCAATTCAGATTTCAGCAATGAAGTTTCAACTTGTACTTAATCAATTTTTCAACCAAGCGTCCCCTCAATACTCCCATAATTTTGAAGAGTTTGAGCTCGACGCCAGTGCGTTGGTGAAAGATAGGTCTTTTGAACTACTTGGTAACCATCCACCGCCCAACCACCCTCCCTTATCTTCTCCATTCCCCCAAACTGACTGTTTCCCACGAACTTTGAGATTCGTGGCGATATCTTGTCTCTTCAACCATACTGAGGTTTAAAAATGTTTGAAAGATGCCTAGTTTTGAGGATTATTCACAAGTACATTTTTTCCTACGAATGTTTTGAACATTGGGGCTGATTACTTTACTCTTCCGTTACTGGACCTATTTTCATTCAGTTGCCATTTTTGAACCTACAAAAATCTCGACCGCTACTTCGCCTCGATTTGATTTGCTTGTACGACTATTACTACCCATCGCAATAGCTTAATTTTCTACGGAAATTCGCTAATAAAGGTATTTTATTATCAGAAAACAATTAAATTACTTTAAATTAAACTTACTGTTCGATTTATGGCAACACCAAAGTAATCAACTAGGCTTTCTCCATAGAAGAAGTAATTCGAAGTTATCAGGAAATACCAAGAGAGAGATCTGAACCAGGGAAGGCCATGGATACGGTACACAGCATAACCTATATTGATGATTTCTTCAAAGCATTTTACTTGTACAAGAAGAGTCTGGAAAGAAAAATAAATTGTCAGTTATGATATAAATTACTTACTAGAAACTTATGTAAAGAATTACGGGGTATAAAGTTCTACAGTAGCTTTTACTTCAATACAAATTATTCACAAACTAAAAGTCTCAACAGCTTCGTTAACTACAGTGACCACCATGGAGTCAGTACACCATCCTTCATAAGCCATCAGCGATTGAGAAAAAGATTTTTGTTGGCATTGTCATACAAATTACACATTCAGTGATCATAAAAAGAAATGAAAGATGGAAAAATAGCATTTTCATTTTGAATGAAATCATATACTTGATTGCACCTTCCTTCAAGTGAATCGGTGGTCAGTTCTCAATCAATGGTGAAATATACTGAGGGATATCCTTATTTAAACATTTACCAGACCTGTCACTTTTGATAATTTCGAAATTTTCCATTACATTCAACACAACTCCCCTCCCTTTGAACAAAAAAATGAAGAAATTCTAAAACTGTCTATTTGAGTATTTGCCAAATCAAAATTGTAACTGTGATTGGATTCTCTAAGACGATTTGAGAAATTCAATGTACCTATATTTTCCCTGAAATCCTATTCATATTTGACTGTTCTACAAGTTTGGAGAAGGTAGATTAGTTGGTTCTGTGTTTGTTCCATAACACTGTTTCCAAACAATGCTCTGTTAGTTTAAATGCGCCTTAAAACTCTAAAACTTAGTGTTGACTAAATCTATTGCCATACATGCCACTATTATACATATATTTATAATTTATGTTCCCAAATCGAAAGACTATCCTAAGTACATAGCACTAAACAGTATATTTGTTATAATGTTCAACATTAATGATAGGTACTAACCGTGATCATGAGAGCAAGTGGCCCCCAGTAAATAATAAGACCGAAGATGCTGATCATTACCATTGTAAAAATACCTCGTATCGTCCAATTGCGCCATCTATATAAATTCAAACTAGTATGGATAACTGTTCAAAAATATTTGTACAATACAATTTTGAACTATTACTTTCTCTAAACATAAATTTTATGTTTTTGAACGAAATGGATAAATAATATAAATAATTATAATTAAAACCTATATCAAAATATATAGGTACATAACATAATATAAATTTGTAACGAACTGCAATCCATTAAAGGAGCTTGAACAGAAACAATCTACCTTTCGGGAAGTCCGCTGAGAGCCGAGTCGAGTACTTCCGGAGTCTTATTAGTGCCTTGAGCAATTTTAGGAGTAGAATCGATTTTATCGTCCTCCGAGTCAATGTCATCTTTCTAAAAAAATATTAATAAAAATAATTATTATCAGTCATTAAAATACTAATAACAATACGATAATTATTGATTTTATGGCAAACAAGTATTTTAAATAATAATCTGATATTCAAAAAGAGATTTTGGATTTTTAGCATGTTTTGCAATTTTATCGATTTTTTTGCCAATTTTTAAATTAAATTTAAGCACATTTTCAGCATAATTTTGTACTTAAATTTTTGAATGTTATATTTTATAGTTAATCTCTATTATTTATATATGAACAACATCTGCTAATATATATACAAAATTATTTTATATTCAAGAAAGAGAACGACCCACAGTTAGTAGGGTTGACCACTAAACCACACCTGGCTAGCTGCTCTGCAAAGGCATTGAGGGTGATATGCAAGCCCTCACGGGTTCCTGCTAGTAGGATGACATCATTGACAAAAGCTAATGCACCTACTCGCCCCCCAGGGGCGAGATCAAACACTGTATCCACGACCAGGTTGAAGAGGAGTGGCGGTAGACCCTCCGCATCCCTGGCGTACCCTGTACCCAATGACAACATCCCCTGACAGCTCGCCACCTGCCTCAAGGACCGTCACTCCTTCGTGGTACAGACAGGCAACATACTCAATAACGAGCAAATATCCTTTCACCACAAAGGCAATCTGTCAGGGCAAAATAGCTTACATAGTCAAAAGCCATAGTGATGTCCAGAACCACAAGATAGAGCTGCCATTTCTTGATGCGAGCTAGCGAAATGAAAGTTTGGAGAACTTCTCTACTGTGCCATCCACTGGCTGAAATCCTGTCTGGACATCACCCATGACACCAGCCACTTAGAAGCAAGATGCCAGAATCTTTTGAATGTGGTAGAAAATACCGAAGATATGGAAATTGGACGGTAACTTCCTGGCCCACTTCCTCCTTTTTTTTGGGATGAAAATGGTCCGGGCAAGGGTCAACGTTTTTTTTTGGGGTCTTCCCGATAGAAGCAACAGGTTGAGGATGAGCAGCTTGACATTCTTCGGGCATTATTCCAGCATCAGGTAGAAATACCATCAGATCCAGCAGATGTGCAATTTTTGACACCGCACTTACGTGCATTATCATAAAGTACTGGTGTGCACATAATGCTGTGTAAGGAATCTATGGCGGAAGCTGGGGGTACCACTGGCACACCAGGGTTGTGCCCCCTGGAGAGAGAGCAAAACTTGGTCATCCCCAGCTCCCTCCAGTACCTCTGCAGCTACACGAGCCAGATGCTTCCTGCACAACTTGTGGACCCGCTGGTATTCCTGCTTCCTTGCTTGCTGCTCCTCTGCAACCTCCATGGGGCACCAAAGCAGGAGGACCTCCCTAATGCCTAGGAACGGTCGATTCCTCAATTTTGTGGGAAGATCCTCTGTACATATGCCGCAACCTCATCTTACAAGCCATCAGGCTCCTCAACAGCCCGCCTGGACAGTTCCTGCAGGTAGGCGCTCTTTCAATATGGCTTGCTCGCCAAGCCTCAACACTGGCTGGCTGGACCGGTCTTGGGGGCTCCAGGCGAGGGTTGCTGAAAGGTGGGGTGCTGCTCCACTCCTGTAGAAGATGCGAGAGAGACCTCATGGTTATTTGCCAGGATTGCATTCTGGACAAGCTGCTTATAGTGGGGCCTCAGGAGAGGAGATTGAATGGCAGAAAGCGTATGCATGGGAAAACCTGCTTAGATACGTGCGTAGATAAAATGGGAGCATTCCAAAAAATGGCGAGCGATTTTCGAGCTATGAAAACGAAGGGAGTTACACTTCCCTAGCAACGCATTGGTTGTACGTGAAAATCGAAAGAAGACATGTTGGCTCTCACTGAATTTCGCTTAATTTTTATGCACAAAACCGAGCGGTAAAACGTGATATATGTTAATATAATTCGATATTTAAATACGCTCATATGATCATGCCGCATGATTGGTTTTTTTCCAAATCGTTCCAATTTATGATAAATTATTTCAAATCATTCCATTTTCTAAGAGCAATCTTCGGCAATAAAAATAAATTGTTAGGATATGATTGATTTTTACAATCCTAGCTGGATAGTAGTAGGATAAATTCATAGATAATTCAGTCATAAATTCGTATTTCGGTGAATTTGTCCTTCTTTGTGACAATGATTGAAGACACATATTCGTAAACAAAGCAACATTCGTAAGTAATTCTTAAACGATTTCACAACTTTCTCACCAATTTCATAAGTAATTGGACGCAATGATAAACACGCTATCCTCCCTCTATTTAGCCGTTCTATATTATCAAACAAATCAAATCTAATGAACAAAACCATAGTTGATGGTAAGATTCACACAATGCTGTTAGAACTGTAAATTCTTCAAGTCTTTCTAGATGATCGCATATAACATAGGTAATCAATTGCAGCTATACATTCGAACTTTGAATAAAACCGTTGTACTCGCTATTTGAATGCCACGAGATTTGAATTAAACCTTTGCAATTTGAAATAAACCATCGAAAATTTGAATTTAAACCTGTCAAAATTTTAGTAACTCTTTACTTTTTTATCTTTTCACCTTGGTATGTAAGAATAATTCGTATTGCGTAAAGTTTAATTCAAACGAAAACTCGGCCCTTCGGGCCTCGCAAGGGGCTCTGCCCCCCTGGACCCCCCGGTTGCTTTCCGCTTGATGGAACGTGCTTTCTTCACGCTAATTCGTAAATGTAAATAAATTTAAAACTACAACGTAAATGTTTTACAAATCGAAATTAGAACAGAGTACCTGGGTATGTGATTTTCTGTTATGGTTCGCGTCTACAATTACTATAACCAAGATTAACTTCTCAACCAAGTGAAAACAAAACAAGCGGCATTGTTTACTATATCCATTTATAACATAAATAAATATAAAACTGCGACATGAATAGAAGAACAAGTACGAATGAAATGCGTCATAAATCGAGAGTTTTCCAACGAGTGGAGAAAGATTTTTGTCCGGTGAAAACTAAAGAAGTTAATTTCCCCAGCAACGGCTTGGTTGTACGTGAAAATCAAAAGAACGAGTTGAAAATGGATATGATTTGGGTTCCTCTAATAGAAAGTAAAATTAAACGGAAATCGATAATCATCAGAAACGCTTGCATTCGAGTCTGCAACACATTGGGACATTTTATGTCTTTATTGCAGACTCAATGAAATCATCAGAAATTAACAAGCGGTTGCAATCATGTTCACAATATCAATCATTGAGAATGATCACCTGTGTGTAAACAATTATTCATATAACCATGCTCATACATAACTCAGCTTGTAGGCCACGCACTTCGCAGTAGTTAACAATTTGTGGTTGGATAAATCGAGAGCTTTCGAACGAATGGTCAACGAATTTTGTGGGATGGAAAACGACGAAGTAGGTAGGTAAGCGGCTAGGTTGTAAGCGGAAATCATCACAAAACCAACCGTAACGCTTTTTTCGTTTATGTGCCAGAGTAAAGACATAAAATGTCAAAAAATTTCGTGACACATCCACGTAACGTTTTTCGTTAGTTAGTTTCCAAGGCTAAAGAATGCTTTGTGACACATCCGCGTAACATTTTTCGCTAGTTAGTCCAAGGCTAAAGCATGTTCCATGCTAAAAGTAACGGAAAAACAATATTTCAAAAATCCCAAATATTTGGGTTTACAATAAAATTTATTCGGCTACTCATTCGGTATTGATAGATTGAAAAGTTGGTTTATGAACGTCAACTAGCGAGGAAAAGGCAGACCCGTCGAACAGCAATAAAAGTCGACGGTCATCCCCCTCATCCAACACACTCAATCAATAATCGTTACGTAATACGGTCTCCCAAAAGGTAAAATGGCCAATGGGGTTAATCTTCTTTCAATCCCTTCTAAATAAAACCCTTCCGAAAACCCCCCACGATGAAACGAAAAAACCAAGCACCAACGAGAAAATGGAATATGCATAGGTTTTTGGCGCACAATATCAATAAGATACCTCGTTCACAATTTTTATATTTTTCAGGAGTAATTATAACTTCAGGCCTGCGACCAAATAACTTTTCGCACCATTCCACCTGAACCTCATGTCTCTTGGTGCGCTGAATCCAAAACTGACACCCATTTCGGTTCGTCACTCACCATTTTCCTACTAAACGCAAAACACAATTCGTACTTCGCCCTTAAAAGTCCTTATTTCTCAACTCTGGATCACACCTAACAACGTTTTTGGAAAACAAATGTTTTCAGGTAACACAAAATCTTTCCAGTCACATCAATTAAAATGAGAATGTAAAAAAAATGCCTTTTGGTCTCCACCCCTTGACCCCGCCGGGGGCAAGGCCACCTGGACCTCCCGGTTGCTTTCCGCTTTGAGCCTTCGGCTAAAATGCTAAAACATGGAACATGCTTTCTTTCCGCTAATTCGTAAATGTAAATGAATTTAAAACTACGACACAAATGTTTTACTAATCGAAATTAGAACAGAGTAACTAGGTAGGTAATTTTTTGTTAGGTGCGCGTCCACAACTACTATAACCAAGATTAACTTCTCAACCGAGTGACAACAAAACAAGCGGCATTGTTTACTATATCAATTTATAACATAAGTAAATATAAAAACTACGACATAAATAGAAGAACAAGTACGAAAGAAATGCGTGATAAATTGAGAGCTTTCCAACGAATAGAGAACGATTTTTGTCACATAAACACTAAAGAAGTATTATTTCCCCAGCAACGGCTTGGTTGTACGTGAAAATCAAAAGAAATATAACGCTTGCATACGAGTCTGTAACACATTGGGACATTTTATGTCTTTAGTTGAAGACAAGTTATGTGTTGCAGACTCGAATGCAAGCTCTGAGAGCCACTCAGCTTATCCGCACCCTGGGCATCGTCACGTAAATGTCCTAAAGAGGCTACATACGAAATTACAGCTTCCTAGAGTGTAAAGCATAGAAATTACATATTAAAATGATTTAACCACCGCTTCACAAATCAAACCGTTCTCGCAATATTTGGATCACCTGCTATGAATCAAATAATATAAACACCAGCTCAATGAAATTATCAGAAATTAACAAGCGGTTTCAATCATGTTCACAATTTATTTTATTTATTTATTTAGTGTACAAAGGACCTGGGCCCACCTAGCGTACACCCTTGGAGCAGGGCAGAAAGTTATAAACAAAAATTATTTTAGTTTATGTAAATAGTACTGAAAATAACAAAGCCAATAACGTAAAAAAAAAAAATTACCAAGTAATGACAAAAACGATATAATAGTGTAGATAAGAAAAAATGACCTATACATGAGAGAAAGAAGAAATGAGAAAAATAATGAAATGCTAAGTAGAAGAAAAGATGGGTGGTGAAAGATGAAAAAAATAAAAAAGAGAGGAAGAAGGGGTAATGAATGAAGAAAAGAAGGATAAATGAAGGAAGTGGTCGCTAACATTCCGCAAAGTGAGCAAGGCATCGTCTCCTGAACACCGAATAGGAGGGAGAATCCTTTATTGCCCTTGGGAGGGCGTTCCACAACCGAACACCATTCACTGCAATGGAGCCCTTGAGGGAAGAAGTGTGTTGGGGCATCAGCAAATTTTTAGCTCTGTTAGATGAAGTAGGACAGAACATTTGATCAAGATAGTATGGATGGGAAACATTAATATATTTGAAAATGAAGCATAAGAGATTAGTAGCCATTAGATTGTCAATGCTGCAACCCACAAGTGAACAGTAATAAGGGCTTATGTGCTCTCGCATGGAAACATTGGTTATGAAACGGACACAGGAGTTGAAGGCAACCGTAACACGTTTAGTGAAATGAGCATTTAACCCAGTGCTGAAAACAATATCTGAGTAGGTAAAATACGGCAACACCAGGGATTGAATAAGCGCTCTCCTCAACTCACTCGTCACAAAATGCTTAAAAGGTTTCATGAGGTACAGAGCATGGTAAACCCTACCACAAATGAGTGAAACATGATTGTTCCACTGCAGCTGAGGATCAAACATAATACCCAAGTTTCTTACTTTAGATTGAAAACTGATAGGTTGATTGCTGATTATAGGGGAAGGGATATTTTGGATATCAACAGCATTTTTTGAAAAAACTATAGCTTGACTTTTCTTTGGATTTAATGTGATTCCATTAGAGGAGGACCACTTATTAATATTGGCTAGATCAGAGTTGAGATGGTTAATGGTGGTGGAAATTTCATTAATAGGACACTGGATATACAATTGTAGGTCATCAGCAAATAAAATGTACTTAGAAAATACAATAGAGTTTGGGATATCATTAATAAATAAAGAGAATAATATGGGTCCTAGAATAGATCCTTGAGGAACACCATATTTGAGAGCTAGAGGGTTGGATATGGATGACCCGACTCTCACTGCCTGAGTTCTGTGAGACAAAAAAGAGTTGATGAGTTTGCAGGAAGTAGCATCAAAATTGTAAAATGTTTTTAGTTTATGGTTTAAGAGGGCATGGTCGACTGAACCAAAAGCATTTGCAAAATCAAGAAGGACATTAATGGTGACGAGGGACTTTGAGAAGCCATCTCGGATGTCCTCAGTAAGACGCAATAAGGCGGTGGAGCAGCTAAAACCTTTCCGGAAGCCTGATTGATGGTTATCTAGAACATGGAAAGTGTTCAAAACATTAATGAGCTGCTTGTACATTAGCCACCCCAAACCCTTACTTAGAATGGGCAAAACACTGATTGGTCTAAGTTCATCGGCAGAGATGGGGTTATCATTCTTTGGAATTGCTGTAATTATAGCATGCTTCCATAAAGCTGGAAAAGTAGAAGACGTAATGGAATAATTGTAGGCATGGGTGAGTGCAGGAAGAAGAATAGGCAGAACTTTTTTTATAAAACTTAGTGGAAGTGAGTCAAAACCAGCTGAGTTCGACTTAATAGACATAATAGCTTGACGAACATCGTCCTGAGATACATTGCTGAAGGAAAATCCATTAACAGTGTTTAGATTTCGAGGGTTGGTTAGTTGATCAGGTGAAGAAGTATGCTCAGGATCTCTGACAAAATGTATGTTAAGGTCATCAGGGCTGACTTGATGATTGCTGCCGCCAGACTTGGTTTTGGTTTTCATACCAAATTTATTTATATTATTCCACAGGATTTTCGAAGGAAGCTTCAAATCTAATAGGGACGAATAATACACTTTCTTAGCAGCTCGAACAATAGCTTTGGCTTTAGTACGATGGAGCTTGTATAACTTTTCAGCATCAGGATCACGTGTCCTGTCCCAGATTTTGAAAAAGTAATCACGTTTGTTAAGGGCTGCTTTTACCTCAGGACTGAACCAGGGCGTGTTGGGATGACGAATCTTGATAGAGCGTACAGGAGCGAGATCATCAATAATAGCAGTCAAATTGTTTTGCAGATAATTTACCATAGAATCAACATCACAAAAATCCTCAATTTTCCGCCAGTCGGTAATCATCGCTCTGGCGATAATAGCTTCATCAGAAATCCTGCCCAAGCATCTTGACTGAATTATGTGGGGTTGCAGTTTAGGAACTGGGATAGAAAATGAACCTAAGAGCATTTTGTGATTAGAGATTCCTGGGACTAAATATTGGTCATAATGTACAACAGATGATTTTTTTTTAACAAAACAGTGGTCAATGAGAGAATTGCGATTGGGGCCAATATGAGTTGGACTAGACTTGAGAATATACATAGGAAAAGAGTCGCACATCCGTCTCAATAGTTTAGTAGGTTTTTGGTTTTTGTTCAATAAATTTATATTTAAATCACCCATAATAAAAATATGTTCATAGTTAATGTTGATGTCAGCAAAGGTAGGCTCAAGAGAAGTAATGTCCGAGAAAGGAGTAGGAGGCCTGTATATAACACCTACAGCTAGTTTTTTCATGCCAGATTTTATCTCAACAAACAAATACCTAGCCTATGCCTAAATCCTAGCAGGTGATTTACAAATTACTGAACTATGCAAATCACTTCGGATATAAAGCCCAACCCCACCCCCACGTCTACCAACCCTGTCATTTCGCAACAATGTATAGCCAGGAATGTCAACTCTAGCAGAAGCTATTCTTCGGGTCAGCCATGTTTCCGAGATCCCCATCACACAGATATCAGACGAATCAGTATAAAATCGAATAGCATCAATATGGGCAAGAAGGCTTTGGGCGTTAAAGTGACACATAGAAAACAATTTAGGATTTATATTAGGAATATTATAAGCTAAGTCAGATGGTTCAACATCGTCAATATCTCCCTCAGTCTCAGCAAATAACGATGGACTAGGAGCTTGGAATGGTGCTGGTGAAGTAGAGTCACAAATCATAATTTGAAAAACCCACCCAATCAGCATCCCTGGAGAAGGACCAAGCACAACAAAACGACAATGCAGCAACCATAGAATAGTACGAGGGGAAAGAAAAAGAGGAAGAGGAAAAGAAACATGAGTAATAGGAAGTCCAAAGACATAGAGGCCAGATAGATTGAAAACATGAAAAAGAATATACAAAAGAGAAAAATATAAAACTCAACATAAACTTGTGAGAAAAATATATCAATTATTGAGAATGATCACCTGAGTGTACACAATTATTCAAATAACCTTGCTCATAACTCAGCTTGTTGGCCACGCTCTTCGCAGTGGTTGGATAAATCGAGAGCTTTCGAACGAATGGTCAACGAATTTTGTGGAATGAAAAACGACGAAGTACCATTTCCCTAGCAACGACTCGGTTGTAAGCGGAAATCATCGAAATATTTTCGTGGGCAATTTTCCGTGACTTTTTTTAGTTTATGTGCAATAGCAAAGACATAAAATGTCAAAAATTTCGTGACACATCCGTGTAACGTTTTTCGCTAGTTAGTCCAAGGCTAAAGCATGTTCCATGCCGGACTAAAGTCAGGTGCAAGGGTACAAAAAATTAAATTTCGTAGGCCTGTGATTATTAGTGTTTTGGAAACCGGAGAACATCAAGTTTTTCTTATCGGTAAAGTAAATTAGTCCATCTCAATTAGTTTCTGTATACCTACGTGGTTTAAAAAAGTGGGGACCTAATCGGAACTATTTAACCTGTAAAGAAGCTGCATATGAGTCCCTTCAGTTTGTCCCAAGAGTGTTTTTCCACCAAGATTCACCTCATCCCTCCAACTAGTACCAGCCAATCAGCAGATCAAATGGATTGTCCAAATCCCGGATGGATGAAAACCCACTGTTGTGATATCAAAATTAGTAGGATTTTCAAACAATGAATTTAAATTTCAAGTTTTTTTTTTTTTTTTTTTTTTTTTTTACAAAATGTTTTATTGATGAAATTAAAGTTCAATTTTCAGTATATTTGTTGCATAAATTTTTCAATTTTCTAGTTAATAGCCGATCAACTTTTTTGAAAATTAAAAATGCTGAAAAATATGTTTTAATATTTTTTAGTACATTTTTGCTTTTTGGGAATGCAACCGAATGCACTCAAAAAGTGCTGCCCAACGAAATCATCCTTTCTTTGGGAATATATGATTTTTTCAACGAAAACATGAATTTTTTTCTCAATTCGAAGATGAGTTATATCTTCTATAATATAAGTATATGAAAAAGCGTCAACTTCAGGAATCGTTTCAGAATGCCTCCTAACGGATTTCCGTGAGCTAAATTTTGAGAAAATTTATTTTTGCATTTTTTTTTTTACGGATAGCAACAGCTCTTTTTCTACGATAATTCGCTAAAATTGGTTACTTTTCTATATCGATATTATCTGATACATCGATATTTTACCCAGCATTTCAGCGTATTGATAGTTAGGTGTCTGGAAGGCACTGTAGGTTTTCTCACGAACACGATCTGCCATATTGACAGGGAATCATCGAAAACATCTCCAGGAAATAGAAAAACTGTTCAGCCCTGATTCCCGCCTTTTCATATATTTAATGATGGAACTCTGATAATATGTAGTATTTCCCAATCATTCCGTAATAATAATACGATTTGAGCTCCCGAAGGTGCAGTGAAATTGTGAAGTATGAATGTAAATTGTACGAGAACTTATATTTTGTAAGCACTGCATTTGATTAGTGGCGCCCTCCCGTCTTGCGGACGATGAGGGCAAATGAATACCAGTCTGATTTCCGCCTCCCGCGAGCCAAATGGCTCTCCCGCTATTATGTTTGTGATCCCGCCTTACCGTTATTAAAATGAACCAGGATTCCGTAAATTTGTGTATTTATTTTCTTCCCGGATTAAACAAAAACCTTACCCCTAAATCGTACCTGTTCCTAAACGTGATTTTTTCGTGAGTCCGTAAATATAAATTTCATGGTTGAATAAGCAAATCATAGCCAGGAAAATTCTCTTTCCGAACAACATATTGTGAAGTATTAATTTTGCCAAGCATGACTGGAACATTTCTATTTTGTAATCTGCACATGAGGGGAAAATGTGAATAATAGGTTCCAACGTCTCCAGCATTATGAGGGTAGTATCAGAGACACAAAGGGGCGTGTCCCGACTGCTCATCAAGCAGTCTGGCTGCAGATGCCGCTTTCAGACGCAGCTTCCCGAATTACGGACGCAGCTGCCAGGTGCTTATTTGGAAGCGGATTTATATTATAGAAATGTATTGAAGGAGTGGTGAACGTCCAGCCACAGTGTCCCCGGGACGCTGGATGCGGACGCAGACGCTCCATGCGGAACCCCACCTTTAAGCCTGTAGCACTAACTTGTTGCCAGACTTTAAGCCCACAATACACAGTTCTAATTACCTAGGCATCGGATTCGGAAGTACTGTAGCATGAATCAAATAATATAACGGAAAACTAAAGGAATATACAGAGATAGGAGAGTGTCGGATCAAAGATACCGCAGCATGGAAATTATGAAACCAAACTTGGTTGTGAGGTAAGAACGATGGAATGTGTAAGCTTAGAACTCTTTTTTTTGTGGTCTCCCCCAGTTTTCTCGATGCTTAGAGGCTCTGATCAGATAGAGCTCTTGGCTGGTTAGCAGATGCTTAGTGAGCTTTTTAAAACTAGTGTGAAATGAGACCCCACCTTCGAACCTCTCAATGTTTCAAAAACGTTCTAAAAATCGGCTGGTATTTGACTCCGGGGAAATGTTACGCTCCAGGAAAATAACTCTCCCAGTCGAAGAGGTTTGGTCAACCTGGCCTCTTAGCTCTGGTCGTTAGAGCGTTGCAACTCCGGGAAATTAATAATAATTTCTCGTATCAAATATTTTTGGGCCGTGACAGTGGCGCAGTCGGTAGGACCCGAAATCATACGAAACAATAATTAATTAAATCCCTCTCGAGCCAAAAGACTCATCACATTTCCTGTTGTTATGCCTTTCATTTCCTCACTCACTTGAGTCAAAACACACCGTGACAATGACCTCGCTCGACTGCTGACTTGTTCCAGCGAGCATCTGCTGAGCCAGCGGCCTGCAGTTTCACTCGTCATTCGTCCGACCCCAAACCAGCCGAGACGGCTGGTATTTGACTCCGGGGAAATGTTACGCTCCAGGAAAATAACCTCACAGGATACCTGGCTCTCACCCAGGAGGCTCGGGTTCATTCCCGGTAGAGTGAGGAAATGAAAGGCATAACAACAGGAAATGTGATGTATACAGTCTTTTGGCTCGAGAGGGATTTAATTAATTATTGTTTCGTATGATTTTCGGGTCCTATTTCGGCTCCGAAGTTGCAACGCTCTAACGATCAGAGCCAGGAGGCCAGGGTGACCAAACCTCTTCGACTGTGAGAGTTATTTTCCTGGAGCGTAACAGTACCTACTTCAAGAACCAACGTGACTTGAAAATTCGAAAAAAATAAAAAATTCCGAGTCTACCTAAAGGTAGCAGAAGCATTGTTCCACTTTCAGCTCGAAATCCAAAATTTTCACTTGCATTTTACGTTATAGACCATTCTGAACAACATTGGTTCCGTGTCTATCTTGTGTCCGCAAATCCTTGTAACAACCTTATTTTCCACAGTTTTCATCCAATTTGGATGAAATTTTAAGGGATTATGTGGGCGTAGACAGGGTGTATGTAGGTGGTCCCTCTATCAGTTTCACCATTCTTGACTCAATACTTCACTTTGCGCATGCGCAAATTTAAATTCTACCAAGCAACATTTTCTCTCGCCCTAGTCGTTTGATCTCGCTCAAATTTGGATCATAGTTGGGAGACAACGATTTGATCATCCCATATAAACTTCAACATTATGGTATCATTAATAGCTACTGCGCATGCGCCAATGCAAAATCCTTGTAACGACCCTAATTTCCACAGTTTTCATCATCTTATTTTGATGAAATTGTCTGGCAGTGCGCGGTGCGGGTTAGGTTGTAGATGGTCCCACATCAGTTTCATTTTTGCCAAACAATTTTTCCTCAGTTTCCTACTTTTGGCCCTCCTATCCCTTTCATTCAAGTCACATAAAAGCTTTATATCCTTTTTCCGTTGCTGGTACCTTGAATGTTCTTTCAGCTTATTTTCCTCCCTCAGTTCGGGTTCATTTCTTCGCCTCTCTCTTCTCTCGCGTTCTGCATCTCTTTCTCTCTCTCTCTCTCTTTTTTTCTAAGTACCTCTTCACGCTAAATGCCTGAATTCCTTCTACCACAAGCCGTTTTTCCAGTGGAAACAATGTCGAATTTATTTTTTTATTTGCGGTTTAGTCAATAGAAAACTACCAACAAGCAAATTGCCGTGGAAAGAACCCTCCCATCTGATGGCGAATTAGTATTAAAATGCTTCACCAAGTTGATGGTCATGCAAAATTTTTTGTTTTACATTTTCCCCTCATACATATGCACTTGATGGTGTGGATAAAAACACTGAAAGGTATAATTATTGCTGGAAAGTTTGAAAATGCAGTGGAATTATATTACCATGCAGCTAATGCAATTACCGTGGATTTTAATAAACCCATGGTAATAGCTCAATTTCAGACATGGTAATTGAAAATCGTTGTTTGAGGTCGATTTTCAACCCAATAAATAACTTCAGTAACAAAAACTTGGACGTATTTTGAAAGAGGAGAACGAAAGGAAGAGGATGGAGGGAAAAAAAATATGCTAAAAATGTTCCCCAGTCATCAATTTGACACACATGGTAATAGCAAATGAAAAGGTACGCTCCTGACTGCACTCCTTTCGACGTGGGGGTCCACCAGCAACAGCGTTGGGTGAGGGAGAAGGGTCCTATCCCCACCCTAACAGATCCCAAGCTTACCAACAGAATGAAATTCAAACCGAAATTTCGGTTGGTTGGGGTCAGAATTGCAGTTTTCAGTTCCGACCATGGTAATATCCCAAAACATTGGGACACTTTTTGGCGATACATTGAGGGGATCGAAAAGTTGATTAGCACATTCTTTCAATCAGTTTCATGATGCTCTACAACCCAACTTTGGAAAACGAAGACCTTTTTGCCACACATTAATCAATATTGTGGGTAAAAGTAACATTGTAGAGCAAAAAATTAATTTGGGACACCCACGGTAATTGCATTTTTGGCCTTTTATGCGCAAAAATATTTGTATAGATATGCAGGTATGGCACTTGAATTACTTTTTTCCAACACACTGGCCTGCAAGGAATCCCTGGGAAAAAAAATTTTCTGGGAAAAAGTTACTGTAGCTGAGCAAGGCCTGTGGGACTCAATAGTTGCCCGTAGTTTGAGAACGACCCATATAGATATTTTCAAGGCATCTGGACTACCATTACAAGGTTTGAATGCGCAAGGCGCCGTGTTTAGGTAATGTACCGTAGACTACGTCTAATAAACATGTACGAGTTATTTACCTACGGTATTTAAGTGGTCTCCCCCACTGGAGCACCTCCCTTTTCTCGCAGCACTCTCTCCCCTCTCAATGCTCTGTACTCCTGTCAGGCTCTGATCTTGTTTAATGGAGAAACTAACAAGTTAGAAAGATCAGGAACGACACCCATCTTGACCCCTCATAGATGAGTTCTCCTGGAGTTCGCTGTCCCCTTCTACTTCTATCAATAATACAATCACTCAAATCTTGCGCCTATACGGCACGAGAGGTCACATCCCTCAAGCAAATATATGCTCATGTGAAACGAATATGAATCAAAGGTTTTGGGGGGGGGGGGGTAAACCATAGGTTTGCAGGGACTAAAGATGCCTAGTGAGCTTTTTAAAACTAGTGTGAAATCAGACCCCACCTTCGAACCTCTCAATGTTTCAAAAACGTTCTAAAAATCGCTAAAAAATATAAACAAATATTGGTGGTTTATTCAGAGATGAAGGTTATAGACAATAAAACATGCAAATAGTTCCAGTCAAAACAACGAATTGAAAACGCCCCATCGAATCGGGAAATGACCACCAGTTCATCAGATAACGAATCACAATGCTTTCCAACTAACAATCAATACTCGACAGAGGGGTCGTATCACAACATTGTAATTAGATACTTTTGGTAAACCTACATGCTGGCTGGGAACCGACCTCTCACCTTGACAGTTCACTAGTTGACAAGGTCCTGAACTATTTTTCTGATCATAAAATTAATTTTATGGAAAATACATGACAAATACAAGACTTACTGGATCGCTTTCCCCTTCAGATTTTGAACCTGGGTCCGCAGGTTTTTCCACCACTCGTTTTCTCAGCTCCTCCATATTAAACCTCAGTTACCCTACAATCGAGAAAAACACCAAAAGAGAGTTGTTGAAAATATACCGGCAATGCCATAAAATTATTCAGGTAGGAAAATAAGATTGGTCATTCTGTAGCTAAAGACCCCACAATGGGTAACCAAAATCAAGGAAAGGTCGTTAGATACTTTGCGAGTTACTGTAGGTAGGCAGGTAGGAAAACTTACTTTCGTTATATTAGAATCAATTCCCTTCAATCACGGGTAACATGAAGCACTACAGTTTTCATGGATCCATAAATGAATTTGAAATACGTAAATCTAATAAACAGAAGTCATGATCGTGATTGGTATTTCGTACCAACTAAACAGGGAGGCTCTCACACTGAACCAAAATAATGCGATCGATACCAAACGCCAGAAGTTTTGCCGACAAATGTTAAATTTACGACAAGGAAAACCAATTAATGCGACACTACACGAGTGTAGAAACGTAAAATAAAAACGAATTTATGACATTTTCCCTGGAAATGACAGACAGAAATGGATTGAATTTTGAATACCCCTTTGAAGTCTCGAAATGGATCAAGCACTTTATAACTATCATATTCTTACTTAAGATTGCTCAGAAAATTGAGGATTCGAAGCTATGACGTACTGGATCTATTCTTCCGTCAAAGAAATTGAATTGGAATTATATTTTCGACGAAACAATTATCGAAATTGAAGTGTCTTACTTCTACTTCTAGAGACTGTCCTGTCGTCAACGGGATGCGTGCGGGATGGTTGATTCTCAAATTTTCACTACTTTTACGTATGACTTTTAAGTTATAAGCTGGGCGATATTTGGGGCTAACGTCATTGGTTTCGTGAATGTTCATGTTGCAATCTCAATAAAAAGAAAGTAGGTATTGGACATTTTGGAATTCAACCAATAATAAATATTTTTTTCATCTCGTAACTTCTAGGTTGTGTTGCTACCTGCCTTGGTACGGGGTTGACTCGTTTTGTCATATTCGTACCTAAGAACGTCCTGCGGTTTGCGGAAATCCTCTCAATCGTGCGTATTTATCTTTCATTACATTTTTCGACAACTTCATAACACGGATTTCAATGCGTCATATGTTCTCACACCTGTAGGAGCATCTCTTTTTTCGTTGCCGTTGTTTACAAACCTTAGAAATTCCATCGAAGCATATAAATTG
Organism: Adelphocoris suturalis; assembly: GCA_030762985.1. Classification (NCBI taxonomy): domain Eukaryota; kingdom Metazoa; phylum Arthropoda; class Insecta; order Hemiptera; family Miridae; genus Adelphocoris; species Adelphocoris suturalis. The sequence goes on along the minus strand of CM061041.1, from coordinate 82,681,362 downwards.
TTTTTTTGTTTTCTTTTTGAAATGCCAAATTGTCAATAGTCTACGATTTATACATCACAAAGTAGTACAAGGTAAGTGACGAGATAATCCGCGCTCTGCGTTCTATTTTAGTTGCTGGATAAACTAGATCCCTAGTTGTGTGTCTATAATTAGAACTCTTTTGTACGACTTTTCAGTTATTTCATCCATCGGTATGATTGATACAGCTTGACGATCCGTTTTATTGATACCAGGAAGATGCTTCACAAAGGCGAATAACAAAAAGGCAACTTTTGTAACTATGACATTACCACCGTCAGTATCAGATTCGCACGATGAAAATGCAACAAAAGACATTTTAGGGCCTCAGGCAAGTCAATAATACTATTAATTCTAAAATATATCATGTACTTGTTACCTAATTGGTTTTATAAGATAATTTCGAAAGGATCTAGTTGGTAGGTTCTATTTTATAAGATAATTTCGGAAGGCTCTGGAGATAACTAATTATAACGATTCGTATTGAACGAGTGGTATCACCTAATGCCTGGAAGGTGGTATGTAGCTGGAAGGTGACTCGAACAAATGATGAATTATTGTTTTACTAACTACTGGATTAGGTACTGGTGCGTTCTTTCAGAATATCTGAACGAATCATGTAGTTTGTGCCAACCGAACTATTCCTGTCATCTCATAATAGAGCATGCGCAACATGGAGTTTGAATCACGTTCCCTCAGATTTAGAAAGAAATGAACAAACATACACTTTGGTTTGGTTACTTTAAGCAATTGGTTTGTTCGAGCTCGAGCTGTCCATTTCCAGAGCTGCTTCGTGCAAGCTGGGCAGTCAGCTGATTTGCAGGGCGAAGGTTGCAATGAGCTGGGTCGCACCACAACCGCCCTGGAGCAGTCCAGCATGGATACGGAGAGTATCCATAGTATTTAGTGTGATTCAGTTTCCGATGGTTTGTTCAGAGAGTCCAGGATAGAACTACGTTCTAATAAGGGAAGGGATAAAGCCGACTAGGAACTATTGAAAACTATACCAAACATGATTTTTGATGATTTGACAATGACTGACTTCAGTGACGACGTCGTATATTGTGGTCATGGACAACTTCCAAAGCTTTTATAGTCCCGGATACAAAACGGAAAAAAACCGCGGATTTCATACACAAACAGGTGGAAAAAATACGAATTCTTTGTTGACGAACCTTGATTAGGTAACGGAGGTTTGAGGAAAGATAAACTAGGTTATCCTACGCTAATTAGATCGCAGGCGCGAAGCACGTTGCTCTTCCTCATCAGCCAGAGCAGGCTGAGCAAGTTTGTAGCAATTCAGACCTATCTCAGTGGGCCAGCTCGAACGATTGCAGAACTGCCATGGAGCAGCCATTTGGACTGCTCCATTGCAGAACTGCCATGGAGCAGCCATTTGGACTGCTCGAACGGCCACCTTGCTCAATGTGCTTGTGCGGGGGAGCTCTAAGCAAGTTCAGAGGACAGCTCGAACAAACCTATCGTAAGTAATAGATGAAAGAAAATGCAATGTTGATGTTTCGGTGTGACATGTCTGTGTCTCTTAATGCCGCGTGTCTAGTCATGATGCACAGCCAGATGTCTTCAAGCTAAAGAAAAAGTTCCAGTCACACAGCATGATCTTATGAGCGCATTTTCGTAAATTATCGTTATATTATATTAATGAAATTCAAACTAGGTACATTTTCAACAAAATTTTGTGCATACTTTTTTCGATGTTCTAGTTCTAGTTAATACAATTATTTTTAATAATAATCCACTACAAAAATTAAAATTTGACGAGTTTGTATTCATTTTGTGGACATTTTTTGCGATTTTCTAGCAATTTTTCTGATGAAGTGATACAACATAGTTGACCTTATGGGGATAAGGGCTAATCTGCACATCCGTAAAAAGCTTTACTAAAATTGGTTCATTGATTAATAATATTTTCCAGACTTGCGTACAACTGAGTAAGAGCCAAGAATCTTGCAGAAGTGAGTCACAAACCTCTAGTCAAAATTCGAATCTTGAGATCTGCCGAATTTGCCACTGTGAAGGGGACTCTGAGTGTGGATTGATCGCACCCTGTTACTGCTCTGGATCATTGAGATATGTGCACCAAACATGTCTTCAACAGTGGATCAAATCATCCAACATAAGATGCTGCGAATTGTGCAAATTTCAATTCATTATGCAGACAAAAACCAAGCCATTCATGAAAGTTCGTTTGCTTTCATTTCCACCATAGTTTAAGATTTGTAAATTATCCACAACCCTTGTTGCCTCTGTTACAACTTCAATAATAGTGCACAATAGATATGTCTTCAGGAGTATATATAATACCAATTTATAGTATGATTCATAGGTATTTCAATTTGAGTACTTGATGTTGATCATTTTCAGTGGGAACCACTTGAAATGACTGGTTTCGAACGAAGGAAGTTGTTATGTGCGGTCATGTTCCACGCCATCGCTCTGACTTGTGTCGTGTGGTCACTTTACGTTCTAATTCACCGGACTGCTGAAGAGATTCAATATGGTCTGCTGGAGTGGCCATTCTGGACTAAATTGATCGTTGTAGCTATTGGATTCACCGGGGGAGTCGTCTTCATGTACATTCAATGCAAGGCTTACATGCAGATTTGCCAGAGATGGAAGGCTTTCAACAGGTTAGTTATACGTATCTCTTATTTTTAATTAGGTCTTTTGTTGACCCATCCCTTAATTCAACTAACAACTTTCAACACAAATCATTTTTATTACTTAAAATAAGTTTAGAAATAAAGAAGTCTTCATAATTGGTTGAACTGAATTAGTTACCCGTAATCGTAAATATTTAATAAATAAATAATCGTAACATTATCCATCCCTACTCAGTGTATAGTTCAACGAAGGGGGCGCCCTCGGAACGCAAACCATCTCTGGTCAACCTGTAGTTGTAATTTGGAAAACAAAAACTAGCGTAATCTCTACTCCATTCGTATCAAATTTGTGTCAAGAAAACCATTCCATTTTTCAGGGTCATATACGTTCAAAACGCTCCTGAAAAGCAAGTGATGCCACCCACTCCTCCTCCACCTTCAGCGCCATCTATTGAGGGTGGTACCAGTTCTGGGCAGACCGTAACAAAATCAGCCCGGCCGTATGCGGATGCTAATAACTTCAAAGACGAGACAAGCATCGATTTGAAGGGGGTTCGAAATTTGCACATATTCTTCAATGATGAGAGCAGTGTATGCAATGAAGGAGATGGTACGCTTGAAGCTGTCACTGTAGCTCCTGCATCCAACCAGCGCAACGAAGACGGGTCCTCAACATCTTGGCACATCAAGATTGGAAAGAGCACAGGAAATGAATCTGCCAATCCACCCAGGTAAAAAGTTAGGAATGATAAGTCCTCTCAGCCATGTAACTTAGATTTACCAAATTTCATTTTCCCTCAGGTGGAATAATGATGAAGTTTAACCAAATCGTTTTAGGCTTTTGCTGACCAACCGCTTCATCATTTTCAGTGTGGCAAAAATCCTGTAAACTTGATCTAAAATATAACAGATAGGTAAATTGTAACTGAAAAGGAATGTGTAGTGGCCATGATAAAAAGGGGGAGACCACCACTAGCTATATTTTCAGTTCACACCTGAAGATGTTGGGAGAATTGTCAAAAGCTATTTAGGCGCTAGCACTCTCACCCCAGGTGAATGGAGTTTCGAAAAATGATTCATTGGTTTTACGCAACTCCTATCAGTAGATCTGATGAGTGTGACCTATGTACTTATTGTGTCAATCTCCGACTGCGCGTTTTCCATAAATCATCACATTGTCTGTAAGACAAAAGAAAACCGTGATGTCATTCCTGTTATATTTGTAAGAAGTGTGTGAATGGAATTCTGATGAAAACTTGATTATTAGATGCTTTAGGTTCACCCATTTTTCTGATCAAATAATCTACGACTACACCTCACCACTCGAACAATTCGTGTATAATGTGCTGCGGACAAAAATATTTGAACCGTTTCCAGGTCTGAAGGAAAGAATTCAAACCCCAAAACGGAAACAGATCTATTTAAAGAAAGAAGCCCGATTTGAAGACGACGTTTTCAGGTATCCTTCAGTTAATGGTTGATAGATAAGCATTTAGCTGAAGGTTTGTACAGACAGCAGTTCAGAACTAATTTTGAAGAATAGGTACTGTTGACTTGTCCCTAAACCGATCCCATTTTGATCGAAAGCTGTGTCTTTTGACTGTACGACCAAGTATGACAGGTCCCTCTATGAATCCTATTGCCACGGTTAATGATGGAAAGTTTGGTTTCACGATTTAATCGTTTGACCAGCTAATACTTTCTCCAAGATTGAGTATTTACCTATCAAAACTGCTCCTAATGATTTGGAACCAATAACATTACTGCTTTAGCTGACGATTACAAATCTATAAGTTATTATTGAAATAGATTCGTCGCAAAAAGAAAAAATTGTGACATTCTACTGTTTTCATTCGGATTATAGCCGTCACTCTCGTTTGTGGAGTCATTCAAGGTGGAAATTCTTCAGCTTTTGGACAGCCAATAAACTCATTTTTCTCAGTTTTGTATTTGATGTAACTGTATCTATCTTATTCCTCCTCTTCTTATTAAGAGGAATAAAATTATGTAGGTAGGATTACCAACCTTAAAAAAGGAGGTTTATGAAATTATGGAGGATTATGTTGGTAGTAGTCATTTAGAGGCTTGGAACAACATTAATATTCTCCTCGTCCGTGCATGTTGATCAGGAGCAGTGAATCATCATACAGTCGGAGCTAACGTCCTACCGTTATCTTTATCAAGAAGTAAATGTATTCAATCAAGAACCATTTCCTTTTAACAAGTTTAGTCTTAGCGCAGAAACGTCTCAAACGCAGAGAAATCTCATATTTTGAATCTAAGATTCAAATCCAATTCCAAATCCAATTCTTTATTGGATTTTTAATGTAGAATTCAAATTCGCAACCGGATGTTTTCTACCGTTTCTTGTTAAGGAATGACTCTTGCGCCTAGTATGTAATTACATAATGTTTTTGTTGTCGGCTGTCAATTCTGTGAATTCAAATTGGTTTAGAATTCAAGTTTGTTGTAAAAACCAATACCTATGTTTACTAAAACACCATAATTATTACAAGAGTTGACAAGCCAAAAAGGAAAGGAGCAAACTAAAGTGTGTTTTTTTACATAGTAAGTGGGTACCTACATCGAATTCATTTGTTTCGTTGTTTGACAGTTACCGTCAAATTGAAGAGAAAGCGCGTCTATCCGTCGCTCTCGCGCCGGGTTGAACGCGTAATCCCGAGTTCTTGGAATGCTGCGTTTGGCGATAGATGATGATTCGAGAACCGGAAAATAATCTTCTCCGAACATAGGACATACGCTATTAGTACGAGTTGTATCTCTTATGGTACTGTCACACCCCCTCCTCTCTATGAGTGCGGATTTAGGCCCCATTGCACCCCTGGGGGCGACCTAAGCCCATTACATTTGTTGCTCTAGTTTCTCTATGTACACACAGTTGCTTTGCATCAAATATTCATGCCACCTTGGATGAATATAATTCTGGAATACCTATGAGTTTGAGATTTCGGCACTTGGGATCACATATATCGTACAGCAAATTGTGTGCACATGGCCTTTAGTTACAATATAGTTAGGAAAGACGTTGTGACATTACATTCAGGTGTCCCTAAATTTTATTTATTGAAATGTGTGAACCTCTTTCATTTTCCATTTAGTGTAACCCAACAACCTAGTTACGAAACTCTGGGCTACAATGGAACAGTTTATCTTGAGAAGTTCCTTAGGTATCCTTTCAACCAATGTCATGCTCGTTAGAATAATAAATCTCTAGTTTTTGTAAGGACAGTGGTAAAGTAGGGCCAACATCTCAGATATAAGAATATTCAATAATAAATTTGATGATCTGTGGCTGGAATATTCATTTTGGCATTTGTTCTTCAATGCATTTTCTGATCATATATTTCTACCAAATGTTTAATTGTTTGCCATATTTGTACTGCAGGTGTTCGGAAACCGACGGGAAATCCGCCACTTCTGACAGCATGGACCCAAACAGAAGTAAACCGAATGACGACGCCTGCTCTTCCAAGTGCTCCGACCTGTCAAGTGCCAATAAAAATGACTCAGTACTGAAGCTACAGATCAAAAAGTCTGAAATAGTGATTAAATTTGGTCAGAAAACGAACGGAGAGCCGTCAAGCGAGGAGGCACCTCTCAATGACAGAAAAGACACGTCCGTTAACATTAAAATCGACGATAAAGAAAACGACCCAATTGTTATAGATGTAGTGAAAAAGGCTCAAGTCGAACCAGCCAAAGATCCCGTGCAAATAAGATTTGATTTTGGGCAAAACGATGATGATAGGCTCTGTGATAAAGAAGATAACTCCACCTCTACAAGCAAATTAATCCCATCACCCTCCCCATATTGTGAAAATTCAAATTCTGAAACAGATTCTGGCTCTCATTCTCCACTTCTTGTTAGTAAATCATACGCCTCTTCTGAAACGAGCTAACTGTAAAGACTGAAACACATTTGCCTTGCTACAAGAAGGGGGGAAACGCAAAATAATTATTCCTCCCCCTCTCCCCCATGTTGGAGCACTATATTCACATTCGAGACACTACATTTTGTTTTGTGTCACAACGAACCGTCGTACTTAAATTATGAAAGAGACATTGCTGATCGCCTCAAACCTGTATTATTTAGTTATTTCCTGCTGCTAGGTACTATATTTTCAATATAGTTTACTAAGGTGTCGCAAAAATATTGAATGTAAGTTTGTAGTCTTCTTTTTTAAATAAGAGCCATAGGTCTTAGCTTCATGTGCCATGTACTATTAATCGCAACCCGTTCAGAATGACAATTCATTAGGTTTGGATTGCGTATTCTTACTAGGTCTCGTTCATCGCAAGGCTCGTACTGGTTCTAATAGTATAGCCAGCCATACAATTGTCAGGGTTTTATGCACAAATGTCAATAACCGTTATGAAAATGGCTTCGGTTTTGAGATTGCTCTTTCATTTAGTGATGCAGCCAATGACTAGAATACGATGGTAAGTGCTTAGTTTATAGGGTATTCTATCAACGTGTTACTGTCCTAGCCCCATTAATGATTATTTAAACGTATTTGTATTAAAACTTTGAGCTTGTTTCTTTAATAATGAGCTCTCACGAAAATGTGAACATGAAGGAGAGTAGATACCTGTGTAGAGTAGGAGCAGTCAAAAGGGAAGGAGTAATTGCAATTTTGAGGATACCAGATATAGCCCTATATAGTCAGCTTTAGATGAGTCGTGTCTCAAGTGTACACCCAGATTTTTTCTATTTGAAGTTGTAATTTATTTTGAGCTCAAAGAAGGGTTGTGATTGTGAAACACTATAATTTTACAATTATTGAAGAGTAATGGTTTTTTAATGAGTTAATCAAATCAAGTCTATGATGGCAAGGCAACAATTGCATTCGTCCTTTAGGAAATCTTTATTCCCCACCTAGTGGTTACTCCGTCGGAAGTCAATTTCAGTTTGGGAAGCACTGGCTTTTGCTTCTTCGAGGGCACTTTTTCCTTGAGACCCTTTTTTCGAATATTAAGTTCCGATCGATTCCTGATGATTTCTAGCAGGTTGAGTGAATGAGAGTAATCATGTAGGTAGTTGGGTTGTTGCCATTTTCGCAGTAGGGGATTGTGGAGGTGAGTTGCAAAAACTGGCGATTTCAGTTTTTCATGCTTTTTTTTAATCTGTCGAGTGCTTTCGCCCCTTTGGGCCTCTTCAAGACTGTCAAGAGTTAGGGTGATATTGGGTATGGACCATTGGCTTACATGTCTCCACAGGTGGTTGTAGTATATGTGAAATCAACAATGACCATATACATTTACACTAGTTCCATGTCTTGATAAAATACAAAGGTTCATTACTGAAAATAATAAACAAAAAGGAAAGAATGGTCATCTAACATTAAAAAGTAGGAAAAGATTGGGGTTGTTATTTTCCTCAAGACTTGTAACTAGTGTATATAAATATATGTAGTTTAACGTTAATTTTACATATACTACACCTATGAAGTCATGTATGCCTACATGAAGCCAATGGTCCCTACCCAATATCACACCAACTCCGAGCCTTGAAGAGGTCCAAAAGGGGCAACAGCTCTAGATAGATGAGATACTCGTAAATGCAAGAAAAACTGATGGAGGACGCCAGGAGTAACCAAATTAGTGTGGCTGCCCTACAAAAAAAAAACTCTTCTTTCTTTTCCAAGAAGTTGCCCATAATACGGAGAAGCACGTTGATGCCATCATACTGCAATGTGTTCAACAAGGCCTTTGATAAGTGAAGTGCACTAAAGGTGTTCTATTGAACTATTTTCTTGCTGATGGGGAAAACATCTGACAAATCAGCTGAAGAACGGAAATGTTTAGTTCGTTTCCTGAATGAGCTTCGTTAATATCATTCTGTGTTTTCCTCCTTGTTTGGAAGATCTGCTGGCAAACCTTCAATACTGCGCTTAGTCAGCTCACTAGCAGCTCTTTGAGGTATGAACAGGTGTAGTAAGAAGAAATTTTTCTCAAACTCAAAATGAATTTAAATGAAGAAGTTTTTCAAAAATTTTGATTTTGAAATTTTCCGAGCCATTGCAATAGCTTCATTTTCTACGAAAATTCGCTTAAAAAAGTTCCAGTCATGTAGAATGCTTGTATGAGCGAATTTTCTTAAATTACCCATCATATTTTAATATATTAATTTGTATTGAAATTTGAGCATTTCGAGTACTAAGAAGTTGTTGAAAAACCAATCGTATGACAAAAAAACGTACTAAATAAAATTCGGAGATTCAAAAACGATTTTGGATTAATAGAATTTTCAGCAGTTTTTATAAGCAAGTATTAATGAAATTTAAGTACGATTCCAGCATAATTTTGTGCAAAAAAATTTTTTTTCAATGTCCTAGTTGATTGTTTTAGTTTGGTTTTGAATAAAATTCTGTTACAAATTATAATTTTAACTATTTTTGGTCGTTTTTAGCTATTTTTTGAGCTCATTTTTAAAATTGTACGAATTTAATGTGCTCCAAAAATGCTAGCCAACAAACTCATCCTTTCGTTCAGAAAGCTTGATTTTTTTGCCGTAAGAACGGAATTTTCATCTCGAGGAGAGTTATCGTTCAGAAGGACATGATATATATATATAGGAAAAAGTGTTAAACTCAGATTCGCCACAGAATGTCTCAAAACGGATTTCAATGATTAAAATTCTCGAAAATTAATTTGATTTATAAATTTCGGAGCTTCATTTTCTACGAAAATTTGATAATTGAAAATTTTTTGGTAGGAAAGTGTGACCACTATTCTTCAAACAAAGGCTTGTTTATTGTTGTCCTAATTTATACGAGTTTCTACTTGGATGAGAATGTCATGCTATAATAGTTATAGTGCATCCCTTCAAATATTGCCCTCCAACCCTGTACTCTGAGGGCCCGGCAGCCTGATCTAGATGGCGATATAGGGACTTTTGCCCCATTATGTTGGCAGCTATGACGGATGATTTCATTCCATTTTGATTCTATTATCTGTGGCTATTCCGATTGGACTGATAAAATCCTGAAAATAATGTATTCCTACCTATAGACATTTTGAAGAACCGGAATGAATGGAGGGAAAACAGTGAAATACGATACCACTGGACAGGTGAAAAACGGGGAATTTCGTGTAACAAATTAGTTCCATATTCTCCTGTAGAGTGCAGGGTCGGAGGGCAATATTCAAGGATGCACTATAGTTTTGTTCTCTACCACTTCTGTTCCTATCCATTTCCAGTTGTTGTTTTGTTACCGAGAGAGACGAATTTAGTTGGTGGTGTGGTATTGAACTTGCCACGTAATATACCTAATGTCCAGTTCAGAAGGTCCTTTCTCAGCGGTTCCTATAAGTGGCGTTCGGTGCTCCCTTGTATTTCGAATCAAGTTGGGATGCCACTTTCTTCCATACGCCGTATACTAGGTACGTATGTCGTAAGTAGCAGTCAAATAGGGGAGATAGATGTTCATATCCTGAAAATGTAAGACTTGAATGTGGAGTGAATAATTTGATTTTTTTTTAAATAGTAGGTGCCTAGTAGTGTGTGACATCATTACATATTCATTTGAAACCTTTATTCTGGAAAAGAACAAATCCTTTTCTAATTATTGATAGGTAAAAATAAGACTAGCGGTTTTAGTGAGAAGTTTTGCACTTCTTCTTTTCGGTGGAAATCTGTATCACACGAACAAACTTATTGAATATTTATTATTGTTGTTTTTATATATCTCTATATATATATATCTCTTTTTTATTAAGTTTATGTTATAGCTTAAATTATGTATCTAACAATATTTTTGCTTCGATTTTTCAACTTGTCGCTCGATGGACTATAAAACTCAGTTTACCGGTTTGCAGCCTTTCAATTTCGGTTGATCTCGGATAAAAATGTGATACTTACTGAAGGAATAAGTGCTAAAAAGGGAAAAAATGAAAATGTTCTGCAGTTTTCGCAATAATGTATAAAGAAAAAGTTGTTTTAATTCTAAATTGTATATAGCAGTCCCCAGTAGAGGTACAAGTCGAAGAAAACGAAAGTTTGTGAAGTCGAGGCTGGAAAATGTGATAAAATTGCTAAGAAAAGGAGGGACAGAGTTCCCTTACGACTGAATTGATCGTCTTACCAACTAATTTTCATTAGCACATATCTTGTCTAGGAATTATTGAAATACTAATCCCGTTTGCATCTTGAATGTTGATAGTTGTACTTGCTTCTTTTTCTGTAATCAATCTCAACGTTGTCAAATAAAAATTTCATTAATACAGTGATTTGGCATTTTACTGTTTCCTGTTATGTTAGGAACATATGATGCAAACATTATGCTGATAACCATTCATTTTCTGACTGGCTGCTGGAAAATGTGGTAAACCATTAGAACTCCCCAAATTGTAGAGAAGTCAACATTTAGTTCATAAAGAAGTTATCAGCTGAATTATTCCGCCAGTTCCTATGCACCCTGCAGGGTGCACCTCGTATTATGAGTTTTTTAAACTGAAATTTTGGCTACTAAGAAATTCTAGCGTTTCCATTAGGTTTTCTGTACGATGTAGCAAAGTGCAATGCACAACTTATAAGGACCACCTACTGTTTCGACATGACAGTTCAAAGTGACTAACCTGCAACGATTTTCCCATCAGTTGGACCCTTTTCGAGTTTTTCATATCCTGCCTAAAACACGGTTAGTATCTAAATACTTCTTTAGTTATTATCAAGTTATTACATTACTATAAGTAAAAAATATTAGCGCACTGGGTGGAAATCGTGGGTTTTCTAGAAAAGTGACCCTCTGTGACAGTTACAGACTCCGTTATAACCGGGTTTATCACTTTAACTCGCAAATTTTGTTTGTTTGCTACGCTCAATTGTATGTGTTTTTAGGGTAAAACTAGTTGAAGTGTAAAACTCGGTTATAATTGAGTTGGAGAGATCGGAAAGTGCTACCATTTGACACAGCGAGAAAAAAAATACGTCGAAACCGACCCTTGAAATCGCAGATCAACGGGTCACTTTTCAAGAAAACTCACGTTTCATTGGAGAAAAACACGTTTTTCAACATTATATCATGTTTTTCCTCTATTTTGCAATGTAAACGTAAAAGTGACTATACCGTTGACAGTCTCCAATCTTATAACATTTATTAAAATTCCCGATTCCTAAGATTTAACAATTGTTTTATAAAAAATAAGTATGAAAGGGGTTAAATGAAAATCATGCGTTATCAAATACAATTTAACGTTGATTCTGAATATGTGGTCAAAAGTGAGAAAAGTTTATTTAAAAAGGATAAATATGGGTTTTTTTAAATGTCAAAAAACGTGTTTTTCCCGAAAAATCCTACAATAAATCATATCTCGGGAATGAAGATTGAAAACTGCAGTTCGAAGCGTTTCGCTTCATTTTCAGTAAGAGACCTTTTTTCACTAAGAGAGGGAGTGGGGGGTATACACTATATACAGCATATACTGGGGATTCAATTTTTCTGCAGAAGTTCCTCCAACTACCCTCATCCCTCATATTAATGTACGATATACTACTCAATTATGATAACTCGGAATCACTATCACTCCACAGAACATTTTGTTGAAGAATATAAATAGATCTTCATTCACATTAATACAGTTCCCTACTTATTTAATAATGTGATAAGGGTAGGAAGTGGTACTCATTCCGCTAGGACTAGACGTAACGTAACCTGTCATAAACAATGGCAAGGAGAGAAGAATGTACATGGTCTTGTACAACAACCATGAGTCAGTGTTTACACCATCAATTTTTATTATTCAATTAGCCGATCTACAGATCAATTAGTTAGCATCCAAGTGACTGTTCTCAGACCAAAAATTAGTGATCAACAGTAGTTAATAAAAATGGAGTTACAGTATATTTTGTCTGCCACACATGATGGCAAATGGGTCACACATCACCATTCTGACATCAAAATGAAGGAGCAGAGGACAGTGGGGGCAAATATTACTCTATAGGCAATGTCTTTATAGGTTAACGGACCACTTAAAAGCAGAAAATTGCTTTTTTTTTCTTTTTAATGTTGTACGAAACTTTTCCCACTATCAAGTCAATCAGAAAATGAACAGGCCCTTTGGATAGTCGACAACGGTAAAAAACATTCGCCTACATTTTTCTCTTGATTAATGAAACAAGTAGTAAAGCCATCCTGGAAAAACCAAACAGAAAAACAGTGTTACGAACACAAATTTCTAATATGGCGAGCTGTGATCCGTGGGTTAACCCTCTCCTACAGTTGGATTCCGAAATCTGTGTGTTATCACAAGTAGATCCCTTGTCAAGCTACTCGACGGTAGCCCTACACCGGCCCGTGGTTCCCTCCTCCGCCGCGCAGCGGCGCTAGCCTCCCAATTTTATCACCCTCCTACTGAATAGTGAAGTATTGTGATTGTCTCATATAACGACAGTTGAGGTGTAGCCGATGGTTACGGTGGTGGTTGTCTCGTGAGACAAATGTCGTGGGTTCAAATCCAGTTGACAGGTGTAATTATTTTTGCTCATAAAACTCCCGAAATGTACTTCTAAAACGTCATTCTGACCTGCATGTACAACTAATTTGAATTTTCACTAAGGGATTGACTACTTGATGTTATGTATTTTTGAGATGCGAGCTTGTGAGCATCCAGATCACCAAACTATACACATCATTCTGATCTACAAGCCCAACTAATCTGCATTTTTACTAAGGGATTGACTACTTGATGTTATGTCTTTTTGAGATGCGAGCTTGCGAGCATCCAGACCACCAAACTATACACATCATTCTGATCTACATGCCAAACTAATCTGCATTTTTACTAAGGGATTGACTACTTGATGTTATGTCTTCTTGAGATGCGATCTTGCGAGCATCCAGACCACCAAACTATACACATCATTCTTATCTACATGCCCAACTAATCTGCATTTTTACTAAGGGATTGACTGGTACACAATCTCCTCACCAATAAATATATTTTTTATTGGCATACGGATAAATCCGTAGATTTACAGGTCGGAGCGATCATACAAGCCCAGACTGATAAAAGAGGAGACTAGTGCCGCTGCGCGGCGGAGGAGGGAACCACGGGCCGGTGTAGGGCTACCTCGAGTGTCAAGCTTTGGTGGAACAGTTATTTTACAGTTTTGTCAAGATAACTCACGGTCCTAGGTTAATACAGGGAAAACTCCAGTTGGTGGAACTGGCCCTGTTCAAGACCTTGCTATTGGCGAAGGCGACTCGGTTTCCTCCCGAAAAGTGACATTCCATCTCAAATTTATATCCCCAATGTAGGACTCCAAAATCTCATAGTGATCCAAATTGTTTCATGAACCAGTATCTTGAAAGTAGGAGTGAAGCAGAACCCAAGACAAATAATAATGTGCAGAATACATGGAGTTGGTCTCCAAGATCATTGCTGATTCCAGTTCCTCATGCACAAAAAAATTGATATTTCTTGATCAGTCTATATTCATGTGCCTAGAAGGAATCCCCAAAACTCCACTTCCAGTACTGATCCTTGCACATCAAGTATTGGTAATGCCAAAGTTATAACAAATTTTCACGTTTTATTGAAGGCACGTCTTTACATACATTGTTTACAACGTTATTTACAAAGTTCGATGAAATATATTGTCTCTAATCTTATAAAAATCATGAAATAGGTAGAGAAAATTCACTCGACCAATACTTGGAGCTACACAATCGAGTTGATGATCGACAGGTATGCGAATTTCATGTACAGAAACTTGAAATCACTTTTTAGCTCTCTTGGCAGCAGCTGCTTCCAACTTGCTCATGGTTCGATATACGGCCTTCTTCATTTCCTTGTTCTTCTTTTGATGTTTCAAACTCTCTTTCTCTTTTCGCTTTTTAAGTTCTTCAAACCGTGCTCGCTTCTCTTGCTTCATCTTGACCTTTTTCATTTGGTAGTTAACCCTCAGTTTTGCCATCAAAGAAGAAACCTGCGGTAATCCAATAAACTATTACTTCAAATTTAACTACATATCAATCTCGGTAATGACTACAATTTGAATCTAATTTTGAACCGCTAATAAAACAGTCAAGAACACTAATAGAAATATTACAGCATATCATTAAACATGCCCTAATGACCCACGGTCATCTTATTCGCTAAAAATGATAAATCGTGGGATTGAACTTACCTTAGCTTCATGATCATCCCTGACTACAACATTTCTCAGTATTTTTCCAAATGGAGTACCTTTGCTATCAACTGGTTTTACTTTCTTCTTATATCGGTAAGGTAGATCTTTTTCAACAGCTCGTGGTATGACAAGTGGCTTGGCTATTTTTTCTTCCCTGACTATTTCCTGAAATAGGCAAGACATAAGACCATAAACGATTTAGAAAGCCAGGGAGTCCTAAGTTCAAGCAGTTCGAGAAAAAAAAGCAATGCCAATTTCCTGCTGGGAACACTAACCGTGTACATGCTGTCTGGCTGAGCAGGGTTCTGAATACCCTTCTCCTTCTTCAAAGCTCCCAAAGTTCTCATACCCTGCCATGTGTTTTTCTCAGATATTGGTAGAAGTAACGATGTAACGGGGGCGTAAAACCTAGGTATTTCGATTCTGTACCACGTCCGGCACATAATGATATCTGCAAATGCAAATCAGTCAATAAAAATGAAGAGTAATATACCAGTTAATTTTAAGCGTGACCGAAGAGCATGAATATTATTTCTCACCACTCAAAAGAATTTTATCTTCAAAGGTTGCTCGAAACGACCCTTCAGGGTTGCTGAGTGGTTTTTTAATCATTCCTCTAATGCCCGAGACAGTTTTAATTTTCGCTCCCTCAAACCTGGCGACTTCTAACGTAGTGTTGAACATTCCTTTAACAAAGGCAGTCTTCTTGAAGATTTTGTATGGTGTCCCAATAAGTTTGAGTTTCTTTGTAACAGCAGTGGATTGGTCACAATCTACTACAGCACCTGTAGCTGTTATACGAAAACCAGGGTCTTCCTGCGCAAAAATATCAAAAAGTGACGCAAAATTAGTGGAACTGTAAAAACGAGAAGAAAGGTAAGGACGAATACGAAATATTAGTTACAGCTAAGTTTAAATCACTTTCGAACAAATAATGACACTGAACTACTTAAACACCAAAAAGCATCTTTCATGCTGCTAGAATGATGAAACCAGCGTCCAAAACAATTAGCTAGATTTAGTAATATAATTTAAATTTTCAAGTGAGCATAGGGATAGGAGACGAGCTCTTTAGCCCGGTCGCTCGAACCAAAGTGAAATAAGATGGATTATCAATTGAACCTTACCCCAGAACCGGAGGTATTGACTAGTGCAAGAAAACCAGTAGCTGCACGCGTGATGGGTCCCCAGAAGTGAGCCATACATGCAACATGTTCAGGAGTATACTTCAACATCCTAAAATAATGTTGAATGAATTAAATGAAAAATAGTTTCGATAGGTATACACATTACATACCTATATATTTTTCAAATTAAAAGCCTTGCTAATACTGACAGCAGACATATGGTGAGGTGGTAGGAAGGTAAAACATCGAAGTAGGCTATGTAGATGAATTACCTGTGTCTCATGTTATCTTCCTGTTTAGAATACACCGCAATAGTTTGAAATCTTCGCCAACCCATAGATATGATCAGTGGATCTTTAGTTTTGAGTATTTTCTTATACCAACGATGTTTCTTCAGACGAACCTGTTGAACATTTTTTCTTCTCTTAAATTTTAAATCTATGTTATATATCTAATTTATAGAACAACCTACATCACCCAACAGATAGAAGGGATAAAAGTTGCATGTAGAGGCCCAAAAGGAAATGTTAGATAAGTACCCCAACTAGCATACAATGACGTACAGGGTGCTGCAGAATGAGCTCTTCGATTCTTTAAATCTGAATGAAATAAAATTTTATATTCTCAAGTTAGATATTTTAAGTAATTTCTAGAGTTACTATGTTACTCCTCTTAATTGCGTAACAGCTCTACGGATTTCCCAGTCCGATGGAGTGATGGGTACAGGTCCAAATAAGTTTGTTTTGGCTGCGTGAGCTGAGCAGATTTAGTTCAGAGCAAGGGCACCTCCATGGATGTTCAGTTCAGATGGCAGCAGAAACGCTTGAGGGCATGTTTGGGGCAGAAACGTATGGATCCATGGAATCCATGAAAATGGAGTCACGTTAGTGGTACTTTAGCAAAACCTTTTTTTCATGCCGTCCGACCTTCTGTTGCTCATAGATGACGCATCACAGATAACACGGACATGATATGCTACACTGATGGGTCCAAAATGATAGGACTCAACGGTAACACAGGGTTAGGTATTTGGGTACCGCATTTCCAAATGGAGACTTCAATCGCTCTGGGCACTTGCACAACAGTTTACCAGATCGAGCTATTAGCCTTTAGTTTTTGCTTACAAGAATTACTATTTAGAAATACCACAAATAAAACTATATCAACATAGCCAATCACGCATTAAAACTATAAGAAATGTAAAGATAAAAAGTTAATCAAAGAAATGTATAAATATAAGGAACTAAATGAAAGAGATAATAGGATTTCACTTAAATGGATTCCAGGACATCAAGGGTACAATGGTAACGAAAGAGCTGACGAATTAGCGAAAAGAAGTACAAATTATACATTTCTAGGACCAGAACCATTTATGGGAATCACCCTCCAAATGTGTAAAACGAAAATAAATAATTTCACGTGGAATAAGGTTACCTCCAAAATCATGGAACCCCAAGAGGGGGGACCCCTGGTCGGGTTTCAGCTATTAGGGCTGAATAGACTAAATATAAGAAGGGTAATAGGGGCTCTGCTAGGGGACATAATGCTGTCAGATCAAAAATAAAAAAACCCGAGAGTATCAAATAGATGTGCACGTGAAAACATAGAAACTATGGAACACTACCTATGCAAATGACCTATATGCTATAGGTCTAGACTTCTTAGTTTTGAAGGTACTATGATTAGTATAATTGAGATTAAAAACAGTGATTAGAACACTATTCTTACATTTATGAGGTCCACAGGAAGGTTCAAGGGACGTTTCTAAAAGTAATAATCATAAGTATATACCTATAACGTTGAAAACAAAATATGAAATCTAGGATGTTCAGATAAGGCAGTAAGATATATACAACATATGTTATAATAATGAAGCCTAAGGGGAGATTGGACATGGGCCTTTTCAAGCCAAGACAAAAGTCACTGGTCCTCCTGACTTGGTCGGGCTCCCAATGTTAAATTGAATTGATGTGATGTTGTTGTTCTGTGTAAGGATATAGAAGTTCGACGAAGGATATATCGTGTTATCCAAAGTTCCAAAGAGGGCATGCGTGGAACAACTGCACTCGGTCTTCCAGTGGGACAGAAAGTTCGTGTTTGGTTCACATTCCTTGGGCAGCAGAAAAACAGGCTTTCTGGCACCGAACATGAACTGGGGGACTGCGGAAACTTTTTTATTCCTTATTCACGGAGCAAGCACAGCTTGAGCTGAACCTGTTCAGTACAACATTAGTGGAAGCAAACCTTATGTGTACAGGAGCTAACGGAGATCAGATTGAATAACAGCGGTAGGTCAACTGATTGTTTTGGTTAGTGAATCATTAACCCTTTGCGGTCGAAAGTTGAATTCCGATCGTGTCCAACAGGACGGGACCCGGTCAGGGACCGGCATTATGCATGTACCTCACAGGACGACTTATTACACGCCATTATATCTTTCAAGGACGATAAGCTTTTTGCAATAGGTCACCTAAAAACGGTACATCACGTTTGAAGACATATTCATCAAATAAAAGCACAGATTACCTATTATTATTATTTTTTTATTTTATTGTAATCATTTCCCCAGAACAAAAAATATGAAAAATTTTGGACGAGATTTTCATTCACTTCCATCTGGTCGTCTTGCTCTTCTATTTGAAGCAACAATCATTCAATTTGTTCATCGTTCATGACGAAAAAACCACTTACGAACTGAAAAAGCACAATTACTAAACACAGAAAACTGGGTAAAATGGATACAGTGAGATCAGTGAGAAAATAATGATAAAAAGTCGAAGTTCAAGTAGTAACCAGTCACAGAAAGGTTTCTCATATTCCTTCCCAATGGGTTCATTTTATCAATAAAGTGTTGCGATCTATTGTCAAAACCTTCAGTAAAACCTACTGAATTGCCCCCAATATTTAAAAAATACCAAGCTACCACAGGGTTTCGTCTGTGAAGTCAAGAAAGGGCGCCGAGCAGTGACCGGCATTCGACCCCTACGAGGTAACAAGGTCGCCGAGCAGGGACCGGCATTCGTCCTGTGAGACATTCCTCTCTCAAAATGTTCCGTCCAAATGCGGATATTGCCTAGCCGGGTCCTGATCGGGTTTCGTCCGGAAAGGGTTAATGTGCCTTTAGGCGGAGATGAAGGGTTCCCCATTTTTGAGAAACACTTTGAGTACTCTGTTGTTGATCGCATCAATGCATGTCAGCCTGCAAGCTTAGCAATTTAGCCATGCGAATGTGACCTCCCAACCGTTCTTATTGCACCTCCCCACTGTACCGCTGATATTTGAAAATTATGAAGCCTACAGCACCGTGTAATATCCAGAACCTGCCATTGATACAATTACTAAAATGTTTCAAAATCGACGTTTGTGTATTCAAAATGTTGACATTTATGGAATAATACTTCAGCTAAATCTAACAGACAAATCAACAAAAATATATTTCACTTCTTAAGCAAAGCTCATAATAATCATGAATGACCAAAATTCCAACACCCACCTTTACATAGCCAACATTCTGTTCTCCTGGTTGTAAACCTCCAATAATGATAGGGTAAGATGGGTCAAATCTGTCGACAAACTCACAAGGCATCTTCTTTATTTCCAAACGAACGTACATACCAGCTCTGTAGCCCTCGATTTCAACTCTAATCGTGTCGTCAAGATCTTCAAACTGTTTCTTGTTCAACTGGAGACACAAAGAAAATTATACCAGCAAGGATCAATAATTAAGTTTAACGAAAGTACCTCAATGCCACTAAATCAATAGGAGTTAAGATGAAATGGAAAGTAAATAACTACATGTGTGTATACTAATATGTATTTAAAAATTATTTGCTACCAGGACCCTAACAAGTTAATTCAGGAACGAAATTTGGCTCACCTCAGCTTGTTTGCTGGCTTCCATTTTGAGCTCCTCAAAATAACTTTCATCCCCTTCTTTGTTGTCATACTCTTCATCGAATCTTGCTTTCAACTTTTTCTTTTTTTCAAGCAACTGCTCCTTGGTTACTTCTTTCGAAATTTCTGAAAATTATATAGGGAACTATAATATAAATTAAGATTAAAAAATGGAGCAGCTAAACGATCGCGAGAGGCAGTCAAGAGAAAGATGAACAATTTTGGCCGTTTCCTATAACTTGAAACACATCATCAGGACTAAGAAATACATATAATACCTTAAGGTTAGAAATCAGCTATAGGACGGGTGGCAGTATGAGATAACATAAATCAACAGATCAATAATACCATTCAACATATGTTTATTTCATACTGCAATAGCCTAGCTGCTTCCTAATATTATCTCTCATGTTTTTATTTGTTGGCCCTGATAATATATGACAGCCTACACGAACGTTGACCACTCTTCTTTATTTTGACCGCCCCTCAAGATACTTATTCTTCTCTGTATGGTCACGGTCTCAAAAGTTCATTCTAAACGATTTCACTTAATCGAAGTTGAAGAAATGAACTATGAACATACTACTCACTTTGAGTATCGCCATCTTTCACTGAGCTTTTTGCCTCGTGTTTTTCTCCAGTTTCCAAATCCTCAAAATCCCCAAAAAGCTCATCCTCATCTGGATCAGTCAAATCGTCCAATTTGAGGAGCTCGTCAGCGTCTTCCCCATCCTTCCACTTTCCAGTAACGAAACAATCTTTGATCGTTTCTATAACCTGAAAAAAGTTTCTGTGTTACCTAGCTAAGTAACCATTTGAAGCAATCCAGAGTATAACTAATGCCACTGTACTTTACCTTGGGGTCATCCCAGTCTCTTACATGCCCAACTGGGAACTTTGAACTATCCAGGGCATCTACATTATCTTTCAATTCGACAGTTTTCAGACGATCACTTCGGACAATTTTGAATAACCCACCTAATTCTTCTTCTTCTTTCCCATCATTGGCTTCCTCTTGAACAGGCCCTAAGAATAAATGAAGTTCATATAAAGTTACTATTTTGATCATATTATGATATTTCAATAGTGGTTAGTCATACATGAGAATTTATTAGATTTGTTGAGATTCAGTCCAGGTAGTCCGAGGCTGATTATCAACAACTTAATTGTATTAAATGGACATTTGAGAGGTGGCAACTGAGAGTAGTCAGCTTCAGACAGTTGTGATGTCACAATGGGCAAGCATATAAAACAAACAAGTCCCATACGATCTAAAAATAATTAATTATGTGCAATGCCAAAAAATTATAAAAACATTTATAAACTTACCATAAACCATTTTCCACAAGTCCTGTTTGGAAGCTTGGCGAGTGATGAAATCATTGGCAGCTTTTTCCGCCATGTTGTTTTTCCAGTTGAAATCAGTGGTAGGCAAGTCTTCCTCGCTACTCTCCACCATCTCATCGATGTCCATCCCAGAATCTGAAGTAGGGTTGTCAGACGCCCAAGGGAATTTTTCGTTATTCACATCATCCTCCATATTTTCATCTCCACTCTCTGATGAACTGTTTGACCAACCCACATCTTCTGGCCTAACATCGTGAGTCTTCAATGTTGACAGAGCCATACTTATCTTCTCTTTCAATTCTCTCTCTTTTTCAGTCAAATGTACCTGCGGCAATCCCACATCACTTTTTTTAGATTTACGACCAAGTTTTTCATCTTGAAGATTGTCGTCATCACTGAATTCGTCGTGTTCTGATTCATCATCAGAACACTCGAGCACATCTCCAAACATAACCTTCCTTCGTTCTATGCCGCTATTTTCATCTTTTATCTTCTTGAAACTATATTCCTTAGTAGCTTTGAAAGTATCTTCGCCATCAGACTCATTTTCTCCTTCTGATTCTGATTGCTCGCCATCATCTTCACTGTCTGCTTCTTTATCTTGCTCCATATTCGCCCTGTAGTATAAATAATTAACACTGTGAAATTAGCAGCATTCCAGTTTGCGTATACAACAGTATTTTTAACATTAAATCTTTTTGTTCTTAAAAACGAGAGGCTTCCGTAACTAATCCACCCATTCTAATCCATTAATATTTAGCTGTCGGTTTAAATGACTGATAAGTGTATTTGAAATAACCCCTAACGAACAGGGACATTCTGGGACTTCACTCCTATGAGTTGATATGGGCAATTAGAACTGAAATCCAAAATAGATCCGAATTTTGAGTTCAAATAAAACCGCCATTTTCTTTTTTAAATTTGAAAGCTCTCGCTCAGATCTTCCTATTGAGCAAATAAAAAATAACCATGGAAATCCCCCATTATTATAGTATTGTGTAATTTACCCTTGGAACGCCGATGCAGTCAATGCCATGCCTTCAGAAAAAAGTTGAACTTTGCTAGTGGCCAACATGGTGTCAACTGTTTCTTTGGTTTCCATGAGAGTGCTGACCAACTCTGTAGTTGGGTCATCAGGCTGTGTCTGGGAAAAAATTGAAAATGATGTTCGTTCTTCTATGTCTTAAATTTTTTATCTATTGTGTATAGAGAAATCGTTAATGATCAGATATTCAAACAAGTAATTTAAAAGAAAGAGTCCCTCATTTCGTTGGATAAAACGAAAAATCTTAGATATGAAGAGTAAAAATGAGGAGAGGATCGGGAGAACCTGTTGTGAAGCAGTTTTCTGAAAAATCCGCTAGTAGCACTGGCGTATCTGTTCTATTTGTGGAACAAATTAAGACAGTTTCTTGTCACTGTTCACTGACAGTGAGTAGATTTACAATCTAGAGGTATTATGGTTTGATATTTTGTCATCAACATTGGGAGTTCCGATATTAGTGAGCCAATAATTATTGTCTGATACATCGACAATAACAGCGCATTCATTCTGTTATCGTATCCCGTTGTAATAATTGTCTCTCCCAATTTACCGCCAGTTTATTCATTTCATTAAAGTATTGAGAACTAGGATCCCATGAAAAACTTGTTGTTTGTTTCCCGTGATTATTCATTGGTGCCGAAACCCGGGAAATAGTTATCGCGAAGCTGAGCATAGATCCAGTACGTGAACCGGACCGGATCCGTCCGCTTGTCCGGTGTTCTCTGTAACATCGTTGCTACATTAGCAAAAGATTGTGAGGCCATCCCCTGCTTCTCAGCGAAGGAGTGTTGTTAAGCGATCCCTACCAATGTTCTCATTGGTGGATAGTGCGCTTGACTAAGTAGCGAAGGTCTAGGGTGGGGATACTAAACCCGGTGAATGGACAAAACGAAGAAAAAGAGCGAGGAAAAACATAAAAAGTTGAATTTGTTGGCAAAAAACTGCAAGAAAACTCGAAAATATAGAGCTCAACGCACGTGAAACACGTTGGGAACACAAAGTGAAGATGGCGTCACTCCCAGAACAATCGGGAGCAAGGAGGCGCAAGGTGGCCAATGGAACAATGCGAATATTGCTTTTTTTTTGTTGAAAAACCACACTTTTGTGGGTGCTTTCAAATTATTTCTTTGAAATACCACCGCAACACCGTGTACACACAATAGCTGCATCAGTAAACAGTCTTCTATGAAGACCGTACTATAAGCAGATTCAAAACAGTGCAATTTTGTCAACTTCTCAAAATTATGACTTTGACCTCATTTTTTAGCTATGGGAGCTGCTCGAAAATTCTTGTTTTGATATGTCTTGATTTGAAGTCTTGTTTTTGATAGGAACTTTAACGCTCTTTTCAACGGTTTAATCAAATTAATTTACTCATCAAATTAAGGGAGTTATGAGCATTTTAGTGACATAAGGTCAAAAACACGAAAAAATCTTAAAAAATGAAATTACTGTGAAACGAAGCCTCTAAAAAAAGTCCAAGAGGCACTTTTAATTGCAAATTGGTTGTAGAATCGATCCCTGAACTTTGGCGAGTCGTGTCTGATACACCCTGTATACGTTAGGCACCTTTGGAAGGCATTTCCTCTGGATGTGCGTGCGTTCAATGAAAAACCCTGAAAAGTTTGTGCACAGTGAAAACAAGCTATACCATGGAAAAACGAGAAAGAAAGAAAGAAAAAAAGACTGACCTCGGATTCAGCACATCAAATAACGTAAGAAACTAAAAGCTCTGGCCGGATGCAAGACTACGCCTAAATTTTGAAAGTAGTGATATCAGTGTTATGCGGTTGGTACCCTCGTTTCACACCAGGTTCTCCCAATCCTCTCCAGTAAAAATACTTGGAGGTGTCTTTTACTCTGATATTAGGAAGATCCCAGGGTACCAAATATACAACTAACGCCTTCCTTTGAGGTAAAATAATAATTCTTACTTACATCTGCTTTGTTATTTGGCAGTTCGACATACACTGCATCTTTATCGTATACTATCCCCCCAACACCAGAAAAGGGTGCATAAATTATGCGCTCTTTGTCTACAAGTGTACGTTTCTTGAGCTGTTCAGGTAATGGACAGGGATCAGGTAGGAAACTAATATCTTCCACAGCATAGTCTCCACAACCTATAATTGAAAATAAACACCATGATTCAACCACAAATTCAACAAACAATCACAAAAAAAAGTGCAACTCATATAAATTTTTGAATAGCCACAAGTTCAACATTGCAGTTATCTGGATAGGATGGATATTACCTCCAAGGAATCGTGAAAATTTTTGGACAAAATTTTGGGGTTTTATACTTTGGAATATGATCATTGACAGTCGATCAACTCAGTAAAATTTAATTGGATAATCAAAGTTATGCAACGTCGATCACGGTGAGTACTTGAATGGATGACCACAGGCACACAAGGGTCCCTAATCTAAGTAGTTTTCACACTTCAGTACATTGACCTCCTCTCCTACTCAAGGACATGAGGTAATGAGTAGCTTTAAGTGAATTCATCAGAATGAATTCTGATCCTCCCTTTGCAGGACAACTGATGATGTCCGTGAAATTGTGACAGTCGAACCTGGAAAGGTTACTTCACCTAACTTTGTGTTACTAGTACGTGGATGATACAGTTATTACCCTCAAAGAATCATGAAATTTGTTGGTTAAAATTGTAAGAGGATCTTTGGAATATAATCCAATTATAATAATGAGGCTTTACTCATGAAGCTTACCAGCAATATGGATGAATGCATTTTTATGCATGGGGATGCCTCTCATGTACCCATACAAACAAACAGTTCGATCAGACTTTGGGTTCAACTGTATGTTCTCTGGAGGAGTAGTGTCTTCCAATCGATCAGCTGGAATAGAGCATCAATAAGGATTAGATTAATTTAAAAGACTGCACCCTTATAAATTTAACTGCAATTAGATATTAAAATTTGTTTATCTCGAGACACAGCCACCTACTCAGACTGGAGGCTTATAACTAGATTCAAATTGTACCTACCTGTCAATAGTTACGTTATTTTTGCCTTGAATGAATCTTACAAATAGTTACTTTGACCAATGCGATCTTGCAAAAAGAAATCAAATGACAGCCCCCAACCCCATTTCAGTGGTCTTCAGATCCTGAGAATGCAGAAAATCCAGCTCTGATAATTTCTTGGTACTCTTATGTTTATCCAGAACTTGCTGACCACATGACAATTGCTTAAGTGTTTCTACCAGTGGTTCTGTCTAAATGGTATGGAATCTCTCCCAATGAAGAAGTGAAGTAGACCCAATTCTCATGAGAATTTGCAACCTGAGATAATCATCATGATGTATCTCATCACGCCATTAATGAGGGTAACTGCAATCCATATAGGTACGAGTCAATGAAAGCTGCATACGTACATTCAAACGAACAGTCACACAGCTGATTCCTCTCTTCTCCCTCACTGAACCTTAAAATTGAGCGATACTCATGGGTATGAAAATGGTACTTTTAGCTATTGGTTTATTATTTCCAATAATAAGCCTATGTGATCGTATAGCAAAAAATTTTTATAACCCCCCCTCAAACTTTGTCACTTTACGTTTCAAGGTGCGTAGAATCCAAATTTGAAATGTCCGTCCGCCGTCCGGGCCATAAAAGGCCTAAGAATTGACTTAAAAAACCCGTCCTTTCGCACATAGACTCCATTTGGGGTCTAGTTGGTCCTAACGTTTAACCATCCCGATCGCTTTACTCGCATAGATGCTATGGGCCAAAAACGGGCGAAAAAGTGTCATTTCAAGGCTTTGTTAGACTTACGCACGCACGCACGCCTGGCACGCTTGGCAGGGGGTCACGGTGGGTGGTGAGGGGGGGTGGAGTGAGAGGAGGCGCCGCGGCACCTTGTGGTGGGTACGGCGTTCCTTCGAGGCATGAATATATGTTTTTTTTCTAGGTCATATTTGTGTGTTAATACCAATGCTTTTCCTACGCATATTTAATAACATATCCTCTCGACTTTTCGTACGTGGTTAGATAATGATATTATTAAGGCAATAACTATTTGAATAGATAGGAGCTCAAATCGAGAAATATAAACATGCGTATATAATTATAGAAGTATAGGTTGTGGCTACTCGAAATGGGGCACGCCGAGGAGTCTGGACGGGCCTTATGACGTACGCAAGCCAACTAAAACTACGATCATACTCAATTGAAAAAATAATAAACCTTTGTGAAATAATTTGCAGCGTTTTTTTAATGGAAGAAGATCCCATCCTTAGAATTTTGGCATCAACCTCACTCTCCCCTACTATGAGTAGTTTTCTTTCTGTGATTTTTCAAATTTTCGCACACTGGTGACGCTAAAGCACACCTCCTGCCTGGGTGGGAACCCTGCTCAGTGTAACATCATCAGTGCAGCAAACTTTGAAAAATCATAGAAAGAAGAGTACTCATCGTAGGAGTGCGGTGGCTCCAATTTTCTTAGAAATGAATCTTATTTCATTTAAAAATATAAAATGAATACAGGGTAACGCTCATTTGAACCGAAAGGTGTTTGTATTGCAGAAACTATCTCATACTTGCCATAAGCAATATATATTGATATGCAATGCTGAGGACTACAAATTCATCTTAGCCATCATTCCGAATGACAACAATAAGTTCTAAACTGATTATCATATTCTATGATCGACCATGATTATCCTATACAAGGGTGGGTTTAACCATCACACACACTCATTCCTTCAGTTCCTCAGGAGCGATTTACTCTCTGCTTAAGCTCACACAGCAAAGTATAAAATTTCCCCATCAAACCCACCATATCAACGATAAGCCACATAGAACATTATCGAACCTGATCTGCAGAAAATTAAAAATACGTACCTAGAATGTATGGATGTGTTGTTTGCCATGTCAGTGGACGGAATTTCATCACAGATATAAACCTTGCGAGGTTTTTCACTTCATTTTTTAGATATTGACCGTGCTGAAGATTAGATAAGTAAAAGAGCTTTGCGCCAGGGTAAACTTCTTTCCAGAAACGGTGTTTCAACATTTTTTTTGTTCGCTGCAGCTTTTTGGTTTGTTTGATTACATCTAGGTGCGTCAGAACTCCCATAATTTTCGGCATGCCGTGAACCTAAAAACATAACACTATGGGGTCACTGATAAAGGAACGTGAAATAGACACAAGGTACTGAAGAACCGAAATTATATTAGGTTTGGTGTGATAAGGGTAGAGAAATTTCTATAGGCTTCTAAAATAATTTGGTTTAATCGTAGGCTGAGCGCTTTTGCCGTCATTTGGCCTCTTCAGAACTTGTAATTGATTGGTGAAATGTATCATTTTAAAATATAAGTTTTTTGGGGTCCTCCTTCAACATCTCAGTTTTATCAGTTCAAGCAATGTGCACATCCCCACAAAATTTGAATATTTCTCAATTTAACAACAAATTGAACCTATTAAATAACCAAACTTGCAAGGTCAACATCAAGAGGTTCCCCTATCAGACAAAGTGTGCTTATCCACACAAATGTTCACATATACCTCGATTTTAACATAATTGACGCAAGCAACATCTCCAAACATAACTGGTTATGACTGAGATGTTGAAGGAGGACCCCAAAAAACTTATATTTAAAAATGATAGATTTCACCAATCAATAACAAGCTCTGAAGAGGCCAAATGACGGCGAAAGCGCTCAGCCTACGATTAAACCAAATTATTTAAGAAGCCTATAGAAATTTCTCTACCCTCAACACACCAAAACTACGAAGGACAAGGCAAAAACCCATAACTAAAATTATATTACCTGGCAGATATTGAGAAACTCGAAAACTTCCATTTCGAATCCAAATGAAGCATCTATCATGAGAAGAACAAGATCCGCTACTTTTGCTATATCAACCATACATCCAACATCGTTGTTGCATTCTATTATGGTTATTCTTCGTTTTTTTCCTGGGAAATTCAAATTACAAGTCTTCAGGTCGAGAGAGAGACGCCCAAATAAAAATAAATACATTAATAATCCAGTGTTATTTGGAAGACAGTCTGAAGATGGATGATTTGGTCTAGAATACACTTCACTGATAGAAAAAATCATATTGGTTTCAAGGAAAAAAAAGTTTTGAAACAAGGATCACGTGACGATTGAGTTTAGTTTTCATTACTCCATGTTGATACCAGCTGTTCAATGCTTACCTAGAAAGAAAGTCCAATCATCTACCCTTTTGCACATCTTTCTGTTGTACCCCATTTTTTTATCGCCAGCTGATTCGGTACACGTTTTATGTGTGACCTACCGCATCGAGGTGACCTACCACTGGCGTTTTGGTGGGACTTGTGTGTTACCTACTGAAAATGTATGGCTTACTTTTCTATGTCTTCCGAAGTGGAGACAGTCGTTCATGTGGGTCATGTAGGATCTCTCTTCTTAAAAAGTTCGTTAGTGTGGGGGTAGGGGATGTCAAAGAAATGTGACTTCATGTCATCGAAAAAGGCTTCAAACACATCCGACTGGAGCGATCTCCACCATTCTTTACTGAACAACACCGTTCTGTATAGTCGACCCAAACTCATTTCTCCGGACTTCCGCACAAATCAAAAGACACGATTCAACTGATCATCATGAAGAGCCATTTTGGAGGCGGAAGGCGAAAGGGCACCGAAGTGTAGAGATTGCTTATCTCGGGTAGGTAGGCCGTATCACACACGCTACTTCCAATCTTTGCGTAGGTCACGTGTACCGCTAATTCTAACAGCGCATATATCACCCTCCAACCCTCTAACCTTGTGTTGCAAGTTGCTGAGTGGTGCATTAAAGGTGAAGCTCAAAGTATTTTGTACTATGATATCCCATGACCAGTTATTAGTGTCCTATAATAAATTATTATACACAGGTTTATTATTTTTTTATAAGATAGCCTTCCTACGCAAATCACTGGCACATAGATAATTATTACGGAAGCTCAGGGCACATGAGTTATAAACTTTTGTTTTCTTGGTCGATTCTAAGGTTCGGTATTAAAACTACTAAACCAAAAAGAGAAGAAAACGATCTTACTAGGTTCCGTTTGATCAAGAATAGAGATGCTAATACAATTCGATTGAAACATCATCGGATTGGACAAAAAATATTCGGACCTATGTCATTTCGAAATCAATACTTGATGCATAATGCACTGGAAAAGAAAACTCTCAACATAAATTCTATTCGTTTTCGAACTAACACATAGGTAGTCTAAAGATTGTAATTATATCAGAAGAATATCACCGAGAAAAACAAGAAGTACGGTGAATAAGTGAGGGGATATAGATTTAGAGTTGGTTTAGATGAACCAAAGAATTATTCCGTGGAAATTGACCATAGACGCTACACGTCAAGTATCTATAGCAAGAATAGTAGTGGTTTCATCAAAATGGATGAAGTATGCTCAGAAATGCTATAATCAGTGGCCAGGCTACAGTCTCACATCAGTTCTCTTTTGTTGATCATCTAGTCTCGTGAAATTAAAATTTAAGCCCAATCATGTCTAAAATAAACACATACTTATCCATTTATTTCCTTACCAGAAACCACGGTGACAGGTCCTTTGATGGTGGTAAGTGGTTGGCGGGAATACGACTTGATCAATGATCGAATCAGTATCGATTTGCCAACCTTTGGAGGCCCGACAACAGCAACCAGGATGGGAGGAGGTTCAAGTGGAGTTCTATCGACTAAGGGTATATGCTCCTTTTTCCTTTTGTGATCTTCAGTTCTGCAAAAAAAAAAAAAAAAGTCAAATTCACAATTCGAACCAGAGCTTTAGCTTTTTTACACCATACCATACCTAATTGTAACGCAAAATTTTTCTACAATTAAAGAAATTAGGTAAACTATCATATGTGAAAAGTTGAACAAAGTCCTACCTTCTAAAGCGTCGTTCGGCTCTGACGGCTGAAGAGATAGCAAATGCCTTAGGATTTCTCTGTTTTGCAGTGAGTTCTTGTTGATGGTCATTCTTAGCCTTTTTCTTGTCAGCTTTACGGCCTGCCAAAAATATTAAAAACTGCATAGTTTGTTTCAGAATAACAAATAGAGAGAGTTTATGTATTATGAATTAGGAAAAATATGTAAATGACCCAAAATTCTTCCCTACGAACACCCCGTGGATATAGCAGATTGAGCACTTCACTCTGACAATTTTACAGCTTGTTGTCTTCCCGAAAAATAACAGTCTATTTAATTTAGGGAGCACCGACAAAACCAACATTTTGCAACTTTTGAATCAGGATTTTATGATCTACCAAATCAAACACTTTCCTAAGATCTAGGAATATAATCTGGTATTTTATGTATCATAATTCGTTCAAGATTTTTTTGATAAAATAAATCTAAAAAATTTTCAGGAATATAACAAACCACCAAATTTTGCATCTATATCAATTTAAAACTAAAACTGACTGTAGCAAGGCAATCGAAGTACTTTAAATCAAATACTAAATCATCAGAATTTTATCCGTAAGACGAATCTGCAACACATTGGGACATTTTATGTCTTTAGTTACAGACTCGTATGTGTTGCAGGCTCGTAAGCAAGCTCTAAGAGCCACTCAGATGATCCGGACCCTGGGCATCGTCAATTAAATGTTTTTAAGAGGCTACATACGAAACTACAGCTTCCTAGAGTCTAAACTATAGAAATTACCTATTAAAATGATTTAACCACCGCTTCACAAATCAAACCGTTCTCGCAATATTCGGATCACCTGCTATGAATCAAATCATCGAAAACCCAGCTCAATCAGAAATCAACAAGCGGTTGTAATCATGTTCACAATATCAATTATTGAGAATGATCATCTGAGTGTACACAATTATTCAAATAACCATGCTCATAATTCAGCTTGTTGGCCACGCAATTCGCAGTAGCTAACATAATATGGTTGGATAAATCGAGAGCTTTCGAACGAATGGTCAACGAATTTTGTGGGATGAAAAACGACGAAGTACCATTTCCCTAGCAACGACTGTTGTAAGCGGAAATCATCAGAAAACCAACCTTAACGCTTTTTTCGTTTATGTGGCAAAGTAAAGACATGTCAATAATATTTTTTTCAGCTAGAATTGCAGGTAATTTCCTAGATTCCACGTATGTTGTTCTCAAGGAACAGCATGGCAAAACTTAACAAAATTGGTAATAACCTACTTAGTATCAGCGTAGCATCTTTGTGATGAGTTTACATGTTGTATTCTCCCCAAGGAATAAGACTAATCATCTGAAAATTCATGTATGTAAATCTGACCTATAAACAACAAATCAAAATATACCTGCAAGCCGCTCTCGGTGAGGTTTTCTTTTATCATCTTTTTCGAGATCTGCCATGGTTTCAGTTACTTCACCAAGTAGTTGAGTACTTCAACACGGTAGGGAATAAGCACACATTCTTCAAGTAAATACCTTTACGTATTGATGTAGCAGAAAAACCACGAACCCCTACAAATTACTATTCCTCGTTCCTCTACAAGTTGCACGAGCTTGAATCTTGCTATCGTAAATTAGGTACGATTATATATAATCGATACATGATATATGTAGTCGATACAAGTACATCGATATACCTACTGTGGTTGTGGGAAAAACAAATCGTTATACCTCCCTTCCTAATCATCCCAAGGATGGTGGATGTAATCCACAGGATTATAGTATTCTGAAATGTTATTTAAAAATCCGTATGATTTCAAAGTGTTTGAAGTTTCAAATGGAATTTAACTGCACTCAAATAATCGATCTATCGAACTTCAAATCAACAATAAACAATCTTATCAACTGCTATCAAGTTTTATCAGTTCGGGGTGGGGGGGGGGGTGATAAATACATGAAGAAATTAGATAATTTATCAAATTAGATCAAGGGATAAAAACAAACTTTAAAAAAATGCGATTTGCCTGGTAGGCTACTTTTATCATCGCGTGAGCGGTCAAAAAGTCAATATTAACGTCAAAAATAGCAAAAGATTTCGCACTTGACAACAGACAAAACACGTGGTTAACCTTGTCAACTAGGTAAGGATATGGTCAAAAGTGTCCTTCCATCATTCTTCCACATAGACCAATATCAGCTTAAGGGCATGAAGCATGGACCTTGAAAGCGTTGTGGATTAACGGTATTAGCGCTACCGTCGCATCGATAATGGTGGGATAGATCCTTGCACAAGGCAAATTACCATTCCTTCACCGAATATCTTCTCTACAACCAGTAGTGGGTTTTAAAAAATATTCAAGTAGTATTTTATCTTTAATAGAAATTATTAAACTGGATATGATGAAAAATGCACAACCGATTCTCATAATTCCACCGAAGGAGAACAGCTTAAAATGCTCAGCATGTAATATTGTCTGGCAGAAGTATTCATGCACTTGTTCCACAAAGTTTATCAATATAATATGAACATCCTCACTGTCCTCACACTATTAGACTCTATCCCCATCATGGAAAAAAGAATGGAAATAAAACGAGAGAAGACATTCATTTCGGACAAAGAAGAAATTCATTTTGCTGCCGCTAGACTCGCATCCTTATTTGGAATCAAGGATAGAGGGCTGTTTCTTGTAAATAGATATTAGGAAACCTCTCAGCAAAAAGCTTTTAGTTTTAAAGCTTGCTGATCAATCCGAACAAACCTAATTAGGTTGTTTGAATCCATGTTGTGTATTCTGTCGGTCTGTGGCCTAATTAGAACGGATAACGGAGAAGGAAAATAAGCCCAACTATTATTGCCTACACAATCAAGATAGACCACGGCCAAAGTGAGAGTGACCAACAAACCAGCCAAGGATAAGTGATAAGAATCAGTTCCGTCAGGTTTTTGTTGATGTTTCACTTTTCACTGGTTCTGTATTAGAAGTACCCATATTGTATCTGTAATATCCTTACTGTGGGCTTAAATCTTAATAGAGTTAATTTAAAACACAGGATCACTTGCAAGTTTCCCGGTAGGTAAGTGTGTATTGCACCTTGGCCGTTTGGAGGTGGGGGTGTAATTGAACCGTAAGGAGGTGACTTTGCTAGAATATACTGTCAAATACTCAAGAACCCAAGTTCTTTCAATCCCTGCCGTGAGTTCTGGTCATCCTTGTCACGTGTTCTGTAACTCTGTGCTTATTACCAACGAATTATCGCCTGAGGCCACAGTACAAGCAGATTGTACAGGATGCAATCCTGGCAAATAGCCGTGGGGCAACAGATCGTCCCAATTCAACGCAATCCTCCCCTGACACCTTCCTGATCTTCCTAATCCTCCCCTCTCCTTCCTGATAAGAAGACTGAGGTTTTAAGGCTCGGGGAGCAGGTAGGCAATGTTGATGGTTATTTCTGAAATATATATTTATACTCCTTTTTTGACGGTATTTCTGCCTGGTGCTGGAATCCAGTCTCAAACAGTGTTAGGCTGCTCATCCTCAACCATTTACTTCTATCGGAAAGAGCCTCAGAATTGTTGGTCTGTACGATTTCCATCCCAATTGAAGGTGGAAGACGGTCTGAAGGCTACCGTCAGATTTCTGTTTGATAGGTGGTTTTCTGTCACTTCCAAGAAATTCTGGCATCTTCCAAGTGGCTGGTGTCATGGGTGACGTCCAGAGAGGATTTTGATTAGCGGATGGTACAGCGGAGAATATAAAAGTTCTCCAAACTGTCATTTCACTGGCCCGTCTTAAGAAATAGCTGCTCCATCTTGCCGCACTGGACACGTTGCTATGGCCTTCGACACTGTTAACCATTTTGCCCTCCCTGACAGATTGTCTTCGTGGCGTTGGGGTACCTTCTCGTTTAATTGAGGATATCGCCTGCCTGTACCGGGTAGGTGTGATGGTCATTGAGGCTTGGGGTGAGATGTCGGAGAATGTTGTCGCAGAGTGCGGGGTAGGTATGCCAGGGGGATCCTCCGTCACCACTACTCTTTAACCTGGTCATGGACATAGGCTAGGGTGAGCTGAAAGCAGATATAGGGTTTGATCACCCTTGGGGTCTGATTAGATGTATTGGTATTTGCCAATGATGTCATTCTGTTTGCAGAAACGCACGAGGGCTCACGTTGAGTATTGCTGAGCAGCTAGCCAGGTGTGGTTCAGTTATCAATCCTGATAAGTGTGCGTCAGTCTCCTTGCCCCTTTTGGGTTGTCAGCATAAGTCAAAGTGGTGGGTGATTTGTCGTAGGACTCTCTCGCATCCCCATCCGATCTGTGTTGGAAGTTTGGCAATACCTAGGAGTCTACTTCATGGGGGTGGCCACCATTGCCACAAGCTATGTTGACCTTAGTAGAGCACTTGCTCATATTATCAAGGCTATATTGAAGCCATAGCAGAAGCTGTGCCTACATTGCAGGTACTACTTGTTGCCAAAGCTAACCTATGGGTCCCAAGTGCCTTCATCTATACCCAAGTCAAGGCCAGTGAGGTCGGTATTGTCTCCCTTTGTGCCAGCATCTCATGGTTCCACCCCCAGCACCTGCTGGGAGGTCATCCATACTGCTGTTCACCATAACCTTGTCAGACAGCAGTTGTTGTGGTGTGACCGAGCCACACCAACTGCTCCACTACCCAGATCTTCTGCACTGCCTGAATCAGTAGATGGTAAAGAAATTCGACAGTGCTCTGAGTCCCCCCAGTAGATGAAATGGGCTTCAAAAGGCATTGGGGCCTGCGATTATCGAAATTTGTACACTGTCCAGGTGGCTACAGTGGCCACATTAGTGAGGTGTTCTAGAGGTAGTTACGGGACTACTGATACCCTCTATCATGCCTGTCAGGGTAAAATAAGAATATAGAAGAATCTATAACATGTGGATCAGCAGTGCTCATAGACAATAGCGTATCGTGTTCACGGATCCTACATCATGATGCAGTTACCAAGCAGGTGCATCGAATTGGGCATCTTGGTGGGAGTGCTCCGTGGTATTACCACTCTTGTCCTTAAAGTTTCTTACCTCAACTGGTGATCATTTTATGGGGGCACTTCTTTTTTCGTTCTCTCCCTCCTTCATCCCTAGGGCTGACAGTGGGTAAACCTGGGTGTCCTCCAATTTGGTTTTATTTTATCACTTCCACCTTTGAGGGTTTTTGTAAACAAAGAGGGGGGGGGGGGGATCAGTCACATCTTTGATTAAAACCTAGATATTCTCCCTCCGTAGTCAGCTATCATCCCACTTAGCGACGGACGTCAGTTAGGGTCCATACGTCTGTGTGATTGTAACTGAGCTGACACATCACTCCTTGTAGAGATGGACACCCAGTGCCTACATGCTAGCTCATTGTTGTTAGTAGGATCATTGATACCTTACTTCATATCGGGATACCCCAATATTTGGTTAGTATCTTTGTTGCGCTGTAACTGTAACTGTGTTGCCTACCTAGACTAGGTAGATGATACCAAATGTTTAATTTAGCACCAACTCGAGAGGAGGTTTTGCTTTGCTGTAAACAATTCATTTTCGTTATTTTTGGAAAATCGCATCCTAGTAAAATGGATGAAATACCCTGCTAGAGTTCATCTATTAAAATGCTTCCACCACTACTCAATGAACATCAGAAATCGTGATATTTTTGTTTTTTCTCTTTTAATTCTCACCAAGATTATATACAATCCATTCATAGGTAGAGGTCGTTCACTATAAGGAGGCGCGTTTCTCCAAACCGTCCGGCAAAAGTTCGCGCAGCTAGACTGAAGTTTTCACATCCCGTCTCTTACCAACCTATTACCTGGTAGCCCACCCCATCCGAGACTGTAGGCGAGGGTGGGAATGGGAAGAGAACGGGAGGGGTTCAGATGGAGTAGGACTGGACGTTGGGTGGGGGAAGGGTCCCGCTGCGCAGCCCTGCTCTTCAGATCCCCTCTCGGAGAAACGCGCCTCCTTATAGTGAACGACCTATACGTCCCTGTAATGCATGCATAAGTTTTTAGTTAATTCTTCTAGAAAATGAAACTATTGCAAAGGCGCCAAAAATTGTAAAATCAAAAGTTTTGAACTATTTCTTTGTTGAATTCCTCTAAACGGATTACCTATATATATACATATCTAAACGGACACACACACACACACACACACACACATATATATATATATATCATTTCTCATTTTCAAATTCCAAATTGCATTAATCTGATGAATAAATCTATAAGAACTGCCAAAAACCTAAAAATTCAAAATCTTTTTTGAATTACCGCATTTTATTTATTTATTTTTTTGCCATAAAATTGGTTTTTAACAATTTCTTTGTACTCAAAATGCTCAAATTTCAATTTAAAAAAAACACCGTCTTGCTACCATAATTATTTGTTTTCTCAATGTAATTTTGAATATTACGGTTTCCCGTTAGTACTGTTACTGTTTATACGATTAAAGCAAGATTGTGTTTGGCCACAAGTAATTTTCCTTCCTCTTTACATTATATACAAATAACGATTTTCAGCTTTACTACCGGAACTATTGTAATTTACCTACATCTTGGTATGCGTTATTAAATACTTAGCTGAAATATAGCTGAAAATTGTTTTAAACTTTTTATAATCCAAGAAATTTCGTGTTTAAAGAATTGAATTTGAACTGCATGCATTCAATTAAGAAGTAATTTATTAAAAAGTAAGAATTTAGTAAATTTGGAGGGAGTTTTCGCTTAAACGGGTTGTCAGCACTGGAATGCATGCGCATCAGTACACGAAGCCTAAACTTTACCATGTACTACCTACGAGTTCAAAAACTTCAGGCGAGCGTCTCGATACTAGGCCACCTAATTTGGTAGATTTTTTTCTCTCTATTTGAAATATATTAAAATGTATAGCAGTAAATGTAACAATCTAATAACTCCCATACTGCAAAAAATAATTTTAAAATAAGTTAGAAAAGAAACACAAGTAATTCTAATCTTGACTGGTGTATTACAGCGATGTCAACTTCACTTTACGAATTCACTACCACCCATTTTATTGGTTTCCGTTAATTCACTACCGCTTGATATGTTCCATTATTCTAAAAACTGTTCCCCAACCATTTTTACGTCCTCTGTGGTAAAATTGATCAGAATGCTGTGTGTATTTTGGTGGTTTGGATGCTCGCAAGCTCGCATCTCAAAAATACATAACATCAATTTATCAGTCCCTTAGTAAAAATACAGATTAGTTGGACATACAGGTCAGAATGAATGAATGTTAGTGAATTAACGGAAAAGGTCCATATTTTATTCTGAAGGTTCCGATTGATGGGACGATTTGATCAAGTGAAAGACCAGTTGAATTTGATGCTATGGTGGAAAGGATTTGGAACATTAGGTTTTTAAATTGAAGTATTGCAACTCTTGTATCCCTTATAATTTAGTAAGGCCTCAAAAATGTTCTCACTTTTACAGGCTTCCAAGTTCTGATACAGAAAAAGTGTCAAGGAATGCTGGGTAAATTGAGAAACACTGATGGGGAAATCGAGGTGTGACTTGTGTTCAGTGACAACCATCCCATCTTCAATAAAATTATTGAATTCAGAATTGAATATCTTGGGCTTCAAGCAAATATCAAGAAACGACAAGGATGACAGGGATACGATGGTTCAACTTATAAATGTATGCTACGAATTGGCTATTGTCATGAAATCAAAATGTTTCAAAATAAACCAACAGGCCGAAGAGTTAGCTCGGTACCAATTGAAAGTGAAAAACGATATAAAAGAGAATGATAAATTACGAGTATTATTGGTAAACGAAACCAAGAAAGTAGATGATTTGAAATCGAAGCTTGAAAATGATGATGCTAAAATCAGAGCTTTGAATAGCCAAATAAAATCCATTAAAACTAATGTGTCCCAGCTGCAACATGCCATTAGCGTTCAGAAGTTGCGCCACGAGCATGACTCAAGGAAGAAAGACGTAATCATTTCTGCGCTGAAGGGGAAATTATATCAATCATACAGCAACGAGAGTGGGATAGCAAACGATAAATGCAGCAATGCCAAACCTAACACTATATTGTCACAACAATACGATAAAATCCTTGATCGCTACGTGTGTCAACTTCATAACAATATACAGATTGTTTTAGAAGAAAACGCTAAGTACAGGACTCTTTTGGAGAATATTTACGAGAAATTGTCTACGGAAGTGATTGCTTACCCAGAATCAGTTGTAGTGCAGATGTCTGGCTTACCATTCCATTTGGCTGTGAAAGCAATGGAGAAGACTTTCAACCTTTTTTGTGAAAAACTGTTAGACAAAGATTCGGATTAAGTATGAAGTCTATCGTAGGATCGCAACATTGATTAATTGACTGCCTTACTACAGAGTTAATTTTTATACCTACGGTAATTTTGATAAAACCAATTAGTGATGTAAGATTGCTAGTAGTTACTTAGTTGAATTCAGCTGTTAATTCGTCTTCCCCACTGATTACATCAGCATAGCCTTTCATGTTACCATTAATATAAGATTCAATATAAGTGTTTTATATAAGTCAATATAAGTGTTCTTTTAAATCACTTTGTTGCCCTTTTATGTCACTTCCAGATCGCCCATCATAAAATAAAGATTATATTATAAGTAGGTATTTAAACAGATTATTTTAGTGAAGTAGAAAGGGAAGGGTAATTTCACCTTTATAAACTTGGTTTCATTTGTGTGTACCTAGGGTTTAATATTATAGTACCTACCAACTCATAGTTTTTTAAGAGCCAGGTTTTTCTTGAAGGCACTTGCTTTATTTATTAACTAGCCGCTCCGGCTCGCTACGCTCGCCTCCACGTCCAGCCGGGGGGCAAGCCCCCCGGACCCCCCATTAAGTTGCTCGCTTCGCTCGCAACGTGTGGCGTGAAGGGAATATTGCTCGCTTCGCTCGC
Organism: Adelphocoris suturalis; assembly: GCA_030762985.1. Classification (NCBI taxonomy): domain Eukaryota; kingdom Metazoa; phylum Arthropoda; class Insecta; order Hemiptera; family Miridae; genus Adelphocoris; species Adelphocoris suturalis. The sequence goes on along the minus strand of CM061041.1, from coordinate 82,642,309 downwards.
AAAGTCTGGCATGTAGGATATGTTGCTCGCTTCGCTCGCAAAGTCTGGCATGTAGAAAATGTTGCTCGCTTCGCTCGCAAAGTATGGCATTTAGGGGATGTTGCTTGGTTCGCTCGCAAACGGTAGATCTCTAAGGGTAGGTTTAACTTCTGTAGGGGATGCTGCTCGCTTTGCTCGCAAACGGTAGATCTCTAAGGGTAGGCTTAACTTCTGTAGGGGATGCTGCTCGCTTCGCTCGCTTGAGGAAGTTATACTGCCCACCCAACTTGGCAGACGTTTTTTTCAGTTGGGAATTATTACAAACAAATTAAATCTTATAAAACTACGTGGAACCACGAAAAGTTTATTCGGGGATGTTGCTCGCTTCGCTCGCAAGGTATACCTGTATATGTGTAGGACAAAGTCCGTATTTATTATTTGAAATGGCTCTCGCTTCGCTCGCAAGGTAGGTACCTATGTAGGCATACCTGCTCGCCTCGCAATGTTGTGACATCGAATTCTTGAGCCTTCTCTCGTCCACGGCAGAATCATTTTAATCGCTTTGCTCGCTTCTGCTCGCAATTTGACCGAGTTCTCGTCACTTTTTTCGATATCCGATTTCGGATTCAGATTCGGCGGACCCAAAGCTGTATTTCGCCCGCGAAAACCGTTCCGAAAAACGTACCTTTACGGGGTATATTTTAATGGGAAAAAACGTGGTTTTTCGTCGGACTTTTTGAGAAAACGGGTCCGTACTCTCGCATTTTTTTGACGCATTTCCCGATACTTTTTTCGCGATCCGATTGCGCCGTCGTCTTTCTCGTTCAAAAACCTACAAAACCGGTATTTTTCCAGAATTTTCAACGCCCGTTTAGAGGGGTAGGGGAAGCGGGGAAGTCCAAAAAGCGCACATTAATTCTTACTTCGACCCCCCTCCCGCCCTACGGCCCATGGTTCGGGTGGGATTAGAAAATTTTAAATTCGCTCGCTCCCCCTTTCGGAAAATCCCAAGAAGATCCCCCCACTCGTAGACTCCCCCCACTCAGCCGTTTGGCCGTGCATAGACACGACAAACAAACAAATAAACAGACAGACAAACGGAGTTTCATTCTTATTAATAGTATAGATATACAATATACGTATTTGAAAAACTACTGGGTTTTCCTCACACTCTGAATGCACTCGGTAGGTATATGTACCAATTCAGTTTTAGTAGGTTAGGTAGACATTAAAAGTTGATTGACGAGTGGATCATAACCTGAATAAAGATGGGCAAAATGTCTCGCCTCTAAGAGCGGCTCTGAGAGGTTCTTTTAAGCGGCTCATTGAGCTTTTCCGCATGTATGCATTGTAGAGGTGAATCTTGCTATGAAAAAAAGCGCTGTTTTGTTTCTCTCTTTTTAGATGTTTAATCATCATAAATCTGACTGTTTATAAATCCTCAAAAACCAAGGAGACGCTATTTCAAAAGTGAGAGTTGCTTAGAGCCTATAGGTAGCTAAAATGCAAAAGGAGCTGGTGCTCTTTAATTTTTGTGGAGACCCCCTTTGAGCACTCAACCATTGCTGGTTCTATTTCGTGATACCTACAACTTTTAGCGTGGAATACGCTTTTACAGGGACCTAAAAGTGAGAAAAGTCACGAGAAAACGAGACTAAAGTAGCGGCAGATCTAATTTCGTTGCTATTCAACCTATGCAGCTGAAATTTGAAATGGAGTGTGTTCCACATTCCTCCATTGTTTAGCCAAGGTGAAAGAAAGGGGGTCTGTTGACTTTATGTGGCTGGTTCTGGTGACTTTGTCTGTACCTTTACGTTTCTGTATTTTTCATTATTAGGAAATTATGTTCAACTAAATCCCCTCTTCTAGTCAGGTTGCCATCAGGATTTTTTTTTGGTCAATTACTCAAGTTCATTCATTATTGGGAAAATACATCGTAAAAGTAGAAAGGTATTTTCAAGAGAAAGCATATATTAGTTAATATGCAATAAATTGTTACAATAAATCACAACGAAAGATGTTATTTAATTACACATAATAATTGCTAGGTACCTAAAATGCTTCGATTGATGGGAAACAAATCAAATAAGTGCAAATGCTATAATAATTGTCTTCAAAAGAACTCTAATCCCCCGGATAAGTACATTATAAGTTAAAAGGCACTTTTGTTTTATGATAAGTTCGAAATGCATGTAAATACATTCGCATATATACATTACATATCACAAGTTGAAAGCGCTCTGAATAAGTGACTTCATTACAGAAGTTTTAAACAAAAAGCTACACTTGAAGAAGACAGAGGCCTAGCTAGAAGTACAGAGAGGGAATCCTATGATGAAACTGAAGAATAAATTTCTAGTCCACAAGCTGTAAAAGCTGGATTTCATATCATTGAATAATTATTTTTATACCTATTTTATGAAAGACACAGGTAGGTAGGTACAACGCAGATAACTTAAAGCTATTTTGTAGGTTGAACGATATAACTCATGTATGTAGTAATTTCAGCGAAGCTGTGCTATCTGAAGTTTATGATCAAATCATTCTTAAACAAATAACGACCAAGCACGAAAAAAGTCCAAACTACCTAATCACTTTATTAATTCAAAACAATGTACCTATATGCAATTTATATACTTAAATCTGACACAGCACAACTCGCCGAATCTTCAACTATATGATTAGCAGGTACTTGTGGATACAACATACAATTTATTGGTTATGTGTTAGAAAAACATATTTCATTAGGCACGCTTATGTATGTATTAAAATCCTTAGTCGATTACAAAGGTAAAAATACATCAACTCATGTGAATAAGGAAATAATTGGGAAAGTTAGATAGGTTATCAAGTTGCCTGTAATTCTGTACCGAGTTCGTCATAGCGTTTCTTGATGTCCTCGAAATTTTCTTGAAATCGAGACACGGAGTCTTCAAACCTAGAAAACAAGGAAGTTGAAAAAATGAATACCTATTTACGTTTAAAAATTCCGTTTTAGAAAGATCATTTCTGATTCAGATTAGAAAAAAAGGATCAAGTTTCGCGCTCAAACTATTACTCTGTCAATACATCCTACGCACCTTATATTTATGGCAGTGGGTAGTATCACATTTTGGCATAAATTAGCTACAAATACTTAGGTTCGAGGTTGTAGGTGCGTGCAGGACAGTGCTAAGTGAGCTAATCAGGAAAGATCCCATGATTTCAATCGTCTCCTAATGTCCCAGAGAATCGTTCTAAAAATTCCAACTTCCTGGGGTGAACAGGTGAGAGCCAATCATTTTGTCTCTTAATATCGCAGAGTCTCTCTATCAAATTTCAGATTCCTAGGGTGAACAGGAAAGAATTAAGGTCACTCAGCTGATCAGGGAAGAGTCCATCATTTCAACCGTCTCATGTCCCAGGGAGTCAACCCATAAAATTTCAACTGCTTAGGGTGAAAAGGTTGGCAAATCTTCCTAGTTACCAAAAGCTTATGCATCCTTGTACGCATACAACATTTCAATATACTTAACGCCTTTCTCCAACGAGTTTGTCTCCAGAAATAAATCATGATAAGATTATTGTTGAGAAATATACGTTTCAACTGTCCAGGACTGAAGAAAAACCTCTGTCATAACAACTGATGAATTTGATTAGAAATTGTTGACCATTAAAATTCTCTAAGTTGCAGGTTCCAACTCGCAGTTTAGTGAAATTCAACTTACTGTCGATGAAGTGAATGGTTGGTATTAATTAAACTAGTTGTTGACTGAGATATTTCATCAGATGGTGAGCTTAGTAAGCCAACAGAAATGTATGACGTGGGTTCCAAAGTTCGCCTGATATAGGAAGATGCACCTTTCTCTGCTTCATTACTGGGAGGGCTCGGTTTCTGAAAACAGAAAAAACATATTTTCATTTAATGTTGTTACTCGTAGTAGCTATGTGTAGTCTAAATTCAAAGGCCGATTCTCTAGCTCAGTTTATAAACCTCTATGCAATTTTTCAAAATTCGATTTGATTCATCAGTTCGTTCTTTTGAGAATGAAGATAAATTTTCAATTGTCAACATATTTACTAAAATCGATAGTGCAATGGAAATGTGGGCAGTCAACACTACAAATCCTTGTGGAAAACAGTAAAATTTGACCAGCCGCATTTCAATCATGGCACTTCCGTTGGTTTGTTGGTTGTACCGATGTACAGCAACTGGCCTTGCTTCAACCGGTCTTCGGATTAACCAGCCACCTTTTTCATTTTATCCCCCCCTCCCCCTTTTACCTTCGCGTCTTTATTCTCCAGGATCTTCCCGGAAGGTCAGGAGGAGAAAACATCTTGGTGGTAGGTATTTCAGCGCTGCAAGGTCTTCCCGGAAGGTAGTGAGAAGGAAAAGAAGAACTTCTCTCGCTCTTTTTTTCTATGAATTTTCTATGAAGCCAGCCATTCAAAAATAATAGAACTAAATTCATTCACCTTGCCTTTTGTTTGCTATGAAAGACTTTTGATCTCACTATGCGGTGTACAGACATGGGGTGGTAAACATTCTCGGAACACCAAGCTAAGAAAAACTACATTTCTCGATAGTAGTCAACAAATAACTAATTACTAGTTTACGAAATTTTAACTCTGTCTACTATATTAATAGACGCACCTATATGTTAAATACACATGAAGTTAATTTTTCTTACAAAAATGCCTGCACATCCGATTAACCGGCCAGGCTCTGGTCAAGAGGTGGCCAGTTACGGGAGAGTCTAACTTACTGTCAATGAATAATGAAAATTGACAAAACCTACTTACTTTAAGACTCCAAATTGCCTTGAATAGTCCAAGTTCGACTCGTACAATATCTGCATCCAAGTTTTTTAGATCACAGGTCAATTTCTGAACTATAGGAAACAGCGAGCTAACAGTTGCCTTGCAGTATTTGGATTTTCTGAAAAGTTGATTGTTGTATTCCATTATTGTTGTAATTCGATTGATCTATATTACTGCTGGAAAATGTTTGCCAACACTGCCAAATTTTAAATTTTCATTTACTGAGACTACAAGTAGTGTTATGAAAAGGGAGACATAGGTACAAAATTGTCACTTCACGTTATTAAAAATGTATTCAACCATGGAGCAAGGTTTTATAAATGAATTTTTGAAGAAATCCTAGGAAATGAGGTTTAACTTTCATTAGGTACATGGTGGGTACCTAGCTATGTTTGGTATGGCAGAATAAGAAGGTATGGTAAGACTTGGGTAAGTTGGGTATCGTTTAGCAAGTATTTTTGACGTAGAACGGATTGGCACCATCACTGCATCTAGAAAATGGGGGCAGGCTAGATTCGAATCGCAGTGAACCTGGCTGTATGGAGGTAGGAGAGCGTTCCGTATCGAATCAAAGGCCGCAGCACGTTAGGGGGAATGGACCCAGAGAGGGGCACGTTAGGGGGAAAGATGTACAGGAAAAAGGCACGTTAGGGGGAACTCCTATTTTAGCCAAATCGAGGTATTAGAGGGAACGAGCGAATTTTCCTTTCATATAAAGGTGTGGTTAAAAATTCAAAGGCGCTACTATTCTGTCCTACTTTTTCAAGGTATGAGAGGGGTTTTTTTTTTCTTGTTGATAAAACTCCCACTCATTTATTAGGTATTGAAGGTGCTACCTTCCGCTCTTTTCGAATGGAGTTGTGGGAGCCAGCTTTCAGACTTTAAATTTTGAGAACGGTTTCAGACTGAACTTCTTCTTCTTGGCCCCCGAGACAACAACTGAACTGGTAAGATTCACGAGTGAGAAACCTCGACTGATAAGGCTACTGCCTTTGCCTCCTAATGGGTTGTTCACCATTCACCCTATCGGGTTCAAATTCACTGGCCTCCCGCCGGCCACATTCCCCCTAACGTGCTACGGCCAAATCAAATCCAAAGCGTCGATGTCACCATTATGGAATCAAACTGCTGGTTTTGCTATGATCCCTCTTGGATTCGAAAATCAATAACATCATCGCCACATTAACTTTGTTTTTAAAGTAGGTAATAACAATGGTTTGGTGGTCTAGATGCTCGCAAGCTCGCAGCTCAAAACTTTAAAAAAATCCTAAATCGATCCTTTTACTAAAATACAGATTAGTTTGACCTATATATAAAAGTGAAGTTTAAAAATATGTTTCAGAAGTATTCTGAATTTTTTCCTCCCAACGCTCCTTTTTTTGAATAATAACGCTGAGGACAATCGGTAGAAATGAAATAAAATGGTAAATAGCTTGCATTTCAAACTTACTCGACGATATCGTAGCACCTCTTGTCATTGATAATTGAATGTTTGGTTTCCAAAAACTTGAACATTATGTTTACCATGTCAGAACAGTTTCCTTCACTTTGCCGTAGCTCTTTAGGCATTTGCTGTAAGTTTTTGTAGATGCAACAAGCATTATCCAGGCTGCAACAATGAAAATTACTGCTCAGATACTGGTACAGACGAGGTAGTCCTCTCCTATGTGGGAATATTTTGGAACTAAGTTGGAGGTGAATCCAAGTAAACTATGGTAGATTCATTGTTTTTTTCCTCCCTTGTTCCTTGGGCCGCATCCCGACTAATTCCAAAAAACAATAAGTACTTACGGCCGACCAAACTACCAACATATGGTAGATTTACTCTTCTGAATGACAGCTTTAATTAATATCTCAACTTACCTAAGGGAAAGTTTGAGTAGGTCGAAGTAAGAAGACTGTTTACTGATGCAGCTTTCTTGTTTACACGGTGTTGCGATGAAATTTCAAAGAAATAGGTAATTTGAAAAACCCCATGGAAATGCGGCTTTTAAACAAAAATAGAATATCGGCTCCCTAATGTTGGCCACCCTGCGCCTCTCCCTTCTCCGCCATGTTGCCTGAATGAATATCGGGCTGACCCACCATTTAAACAGAGGTAATTATTCTATGATTGGGAAGAACTTCCCCTTGAGTAGTCCTGGCTCAAAGGTAGTTGTTCATAGAGTAACTTATTATATGGTTATTACATGTAGGTACTATGAACATCATGAACGAATATTCTGGAAAATGACTGAACAAAGAGAAGTTATTTTGGGAGAATATCCCAAATCAATTTGTCGGAAATAACAGGCAGTAATGCCATAATCCACCCTCTTGTACCACCTAGCCTCTGGTAGTAAATCAAGACATCCCAGTAAATTTGGCACTAGGAACTCTGACCCACCAATGCCGATGTTTTGCACAATATTTTCATCGTGCATATTGGTTATAATATCAAAATGTCTATGAGGCCAAGTGAAACTATTATTGAGATAGAGTGCAAAAGTGATTTGTGTCATTATATTTGTTTTGAATAAATCGTGTTATACACCCTGCCAATAATATTGTAGTGATTAATAATCAAGTAATATCTAATGTAATTATATTTGGAAGGAAGCACTCAATGAGGTTAGGGTCCAAAAGGGGCAGCAGCAGAGAAGCTGCGTGGACCAAAGGGTCATATTTCGCCTGAAGCTCATTATAGGTGCCCTTGTCCAGGCCTTTTTGGATGTTGTCCCGCCATTTCTCCTGCAAGTCAGGGTGGATGGAGATTGGCATAAGGGGAGCTTCATCAATGCCCATTAAAGGCGGCAAGTGTCGTAAAAGAGCCACAACTATGGATGATTGATCATCCGTAGATGGAAAAACCGTCACCTAGGAGGGGAATGTCGGTGAGTTCTGCGGCAAAACCTCGAATGAGGTCGAGTAGTATGACCCAAAAGTTGAAAAGGAGGAGGATGACAACGTATCCCATTGTCTCGCCTTGTGAATACCCTTGGAAGGCGTCTCGTCTTGGGCTACATGAACATGAGCCCCATGAGAATGTGTCCTCGACCTCTTCTTGCCATGACTGAGCCTAACCTGGTCAGAGTCCGAGGACTTTACGAAGTTAGTGACTGTTCTTGTGGCTTTTTCGGGAATAGACATTAGAGATTGATGTCTCCATCCCAGAACTTCATAACTGAAAAGGATGGAAGGCAGGTTGCCACAAATTTTTTTCCCGATGTGGAAGTCAAACTCCTGGGAATGCCGGTTGAAACTGAAGGACTCGTGGCAGCGGGACCAACACTGTGACCTGGCTCCCTCTCAGTAGTTGATTTCGTAGCAGAATGCATTAATTTATCCGATACAACTCTTCGAAAATATAACTGACAGCGAGAGAACAAAAAACTCCTTTCTGAAATAAATTGTTAATTGTTTTCATTGATACGTGAAAGAAAATTGAAAGGTGGGAGCAGAGTAAGCAGACTCAACAACGGTGAAAAACGAAGAGTCTTGGCAACATGGCGGAAGATGAGAAGACGCCGGGTGGCCAAATTATAGGATATTTTGTTTTTGTTATTCCGCAGATATTCTGTCTTATATTCAATCTTGGAGATCACCCTGTAGGGACCATCATACGTCAACTGTAATGGACGACGAACTACATTTTGTCGCACAAATACATGATTAGTAGTCTCAAGATCATGGTGGACATATATTGCCTTGTTGGTATGATGTTTGAACCGAACTGGTCGAATTGAACGAACATGCTCACGAAGTGTCTGTATGAATGCTAGTAAATCGGAAGCACCTGCTGACGCATCCTCCATGAAATCAATGGGTAGTGTAAGGGGCTCACCATAAATCAGCTCAGCTGGGATAATGCTGAACTCTGGAATGATGTAGGAACGAAGTCCAAGCAAAACAGTTGGAAGCTTAGGATACCAATCTTCAGTGAGTTTAGCCTTCAGTTCAGAGAACTCGGTGCCACCGCTAAACGGCACCATTGGCAGCTGGGTGGTAAGCAGTTGTTTTAATGTGGTCTATACCCAAAAGCTTGGTCAGATTATCAAAAAGCTGACAATCAAACTGTCTATCACGTAAGTTGATAGTCGGCGAGGGATACCGAAACATGAGATCCAGGAGCATAGAAGAGCAGAAGCGATGGATTCAGCAGAAATATCGACTAGAGGAACAGCTTCAGGCCATCTAGAAAATCTATCGATAATCGTGAGGAGGTATAGGAATCCTTGAGAAACTAGCATGGGACCAACAATATCTTCATTAATATGGCTGAATCGCCTTTCAGCAACAGGATAAGAACCAATGGCACTTGAGGTATGACACCAGGTTTTGGCACGGTGACATCCTATGCATGTTTTTGCCCACAATGCAATATCACGTTTCAATGAAGGCCAACAGAATCTGCCTTGCACCAAATTCACTGTAGCTGTAATGCCAGGATGAGCAAGGTTGTGAAGAGACTCAAAAATAATTCGTCAAAGAGGTAGGTACAAATGGTCTGAGTTTTCCTGTAGAAGACTCACAAACTAGAGCACCACCATCTTCAAGGATCATATCTTGGAAACGTATAGAAGTTGAGTCAGAATTGCGCAGGCAATCCCATAACGTTTTGACGGTGGGACGGTAGGGCCGGAACAAGCAGTGTATCTTCATTTGGAGTCAGCTCGGCCTCAAAGCCCCCCATAGGAGGAAGCCGTAGCCGTGGGGGAAGAGGACCCCGATGACGACGTTGCTGATGAGGACGAAGAGGAAGAGGAGGACCTGAATCGGGCTTTACGAAGTCTCAGTTTCAGCCACTCGTCAGCGTGTTCTGCGGGTTTTTAAAAATATTTTTCTCTAACAAGTCACCCCGTGTGACGAGAAACATGCCGCTGCATAAGTAAACAGTCTTCTACGAGGACTGTACTATAATTTTTGAATCAGGCCCGGGGGTCAATCGTACCCGAGTGGGGGCCAATGGTGACGTTTTTTCATGGCCGGGGGTCAATTGGAAGTCTCCCTACTGATGCAGAGTGGAATATCAACTTTGTAGTTGGATAAAAATTTTAGCTCAGTTTTAATCAAAACAAGTTATTTTAACGTAATTATGTAAATGTTGGAAATTTAAGTAAGCCAAAAAGTATTTAATTATTATTTAAAGGAAAAGAAAAGTCAAATGATCATTTAGCCCGAACTTCTTAAAACCTGTTCTTACAAAATAGCTTGTTCCTTGCTCTGTTAAGATTTTTCTTGTATCTTTTTATTGACTTTATTATACATTCATTGCTTAGGGATCTTTGGCTATTGAATTCAAGGATAGAAGAAATCAATTAGATCTTGAAAAATTCTAGCCATTGTGGAGTTTGAGTGATCACAAACATAATTATCTTGCGACTGAGGAGAAATATAACAGTGAATGATCTCCAATGTTCGCTATACCATATTTCAAGACTGTTAGATCCGCTGGCAGTGTTTGGTTCCATTAGTTCGAGTGGGCTAAATAGGTTTTCTTCTCTTTTTGAATACCAAAGTTGGCACATATATTTGTAATGCGAGTTGTAACTGTGACAATCTAGACCATGAGGGCACCGTGAACAAGGTTCACCCACTAAAAATGCCTTGTTTCGAAAAGTTCCTGTTGAGTCATTATGGTCGCCCAAGCCATCATACTGCAAGCAATCTCCTGGGGCATAGTTGCAAACTAGAAATCTTCGCTTTGCTTCACCCTGAATGTATACCACTTCACTGCAACCAATTTTCTCGTGGCAGGCTCTAATCAGAATGGTGAATGGGTTTAGAGATCGCTGATAGTTTCTATATACTTTCTTGCGGTGATCGAAAAATTCTTCTTTAGTCTTGGCCCACGCTTCAAGGATCTTCTCCGTAGGTGGAGGGTCGAAGTCGACATGACTAGTGACCCAACCAATATTTTGACTAACTCTGCAACATGAATTCATTAAAAAAGGCATGCACGTATTAATGAGAATTTAAAAGCTGAGGGCCACTTGTTTTTAATAAAGTCATATCCCCGATCCCAACACCAATACTGCAACGAATTTCATCCTACGACTGTTACATTTCGAACAACCTTACAATTTACTTTCCTAAACAATGGATGAAGGAACTACTATTTTCCAAGGAACTTTATAATTTACTATTGTTCGCTGGGTTATTTAGGTAATGACCTGGTGAGGGAAGGGCTCCTGCTGAGGCGTGTAGAGCGTATTGTTTCTGAGAAAAAATAAAAAATTAATCTTTGCAGTCTCAGTCGGAGTTAAGTTTTGTCCTGTAATCATCATCCGATCCCACTCCCTCACACTTACCGTTGGTTTTGGGTTGCATCCTGATACTTGAAATTCATGAATTACCTTATTACTTGCTATGGGCCTCAAGGGTATCGTTAAGGAGAGTTAAGTCCACCAAACACTTAGTAGTGTATTCCAGTTTAATTACTTGGAATTACAAACCAAAATTTCATTTAGGAAAATCACTTACTAGGCGAATCAGGTTAGAAAATAGGAGAAGCTATTTATGAACCAACTTTTGATAGTGTTCAGTCGACCTGCATGAGTCCTTGGCTCTCAAGCATTGATGCGCCCACCTGTTAGCAACCTGCTCCAGCTCAAAATCCCAAGACAAGACCCTCATGTTAGATGCAGGTTCGCCCAGAGCGCCACCAGCAACTTCATCACGCAGATCGTTGTGCCAAAGAAGAATTTTAGCTCTCATTGTAGCATTAGTTTGTTTTCTTATGTCCCAACAATATGGCGTCGAAGTATACTCGGAGTATTGACACATGGTGTGCTGAGTTCCTGGGGGGCATTTTAACTTACACCAAAAGTCTTCAGCTGCAACTTTCTCCCATACATTTCCTGAACCAGAATGAGGCTTTGATTCCGATAAATTACGAAGTCCAGAAACGCAGTAGCTTGGATCAACTAGAAATATCAACCATATTATACCCATCAAGAGGTTCCAATTATCCTGATCGGTTTTCGCTGCCATCTACTCGTAATAAATCACGTTTCCAATAAATTAATACCAAAAGATTCTGTATCCTAATCAATTATTAATGAACACCATAATAAATTATGGAGTGCAGCAATAAGGAACATTTGAAAGAGGTGTGGAGCGGCTTTTCCAAAACCCTTTTGGATTTCCAAACGAATTTTTTATTTCACCAATCATGCCCTCAGGGCTCCAAATTTTTATCCTCATTCACCACGCTCTATATCGTTCTCCGCGAGCTTACTTTTAATTGCTCCTAGTTGCAGATGGACCTCAAAAGACGAGTATTTATAATAGAAGCCTAGTAGGCGGACAGTGATTTAAGATTTTGATTAGTTAAATTATTCAAGGTGAATTTTGGAAAATAAAGTATTTGACACTGAGAATTATATTTTCTAAATTTTATGGCAATAAGAATGTACATTAGAAATCGTTTAATGTAAATGGTCAATTTATATTAATAAAGTGTGTTTTTAAGGGACATTGTTACATTCAGGAAAAATTCCCATAGTCGGAGAGGTTTAATTAAATTGGTCTCAGTAGCTAAAGGTCACGATACTTTACTATGCTTCTCTCACTGCAACTGATCTCTCACTAAGACTTGACTTGACTTATTTCCTATGGCTCTTTATCAGAGCAAACGGCCTCGACAAAGGATCGCCAGCGAACTCTGTTCTGAGCCAGGCTCCTCAGTTGACCCCAGGACTTCCCAGCCGTCAGAGCCTCGCTTCCACGCCAAGTTATAGGCCCTTCTTGCGCCTTCCTTGCGAATTCCAGCTGAGTTCATGCCGCTCGACTGCATCGTGCTCCTTGCGGAGAGTGTGCCCCACCCAATTCCATTTCCTTCTTCTGATCTGGGCGTCAATTGGGGACTCGTTGGCTCTCTTCCATAGGTCTTGGTTGGAGATCACGTTGGGCCAGAAGATGCGGAGAATCTTCCTGAGACATCGGTTGATAAACACTTGGAGCTTATTCATTTCGCTCTTCGTGACTCTCCAAGTCTCACAACCGTACCGGAGGACTGCCTTGACGTTCGAGCTGAAGATTCTCAGTTTTGTGTTGAGTGTGATCTCCCTAGTGCGCCAAACTGGGTACAGCTGGACAGAAGCAGTATTAGCCTTGCGGATTCTCTCACTAGGCCAGCTACCATATTAACCCAAAACATCCCTTTCTGAACCTGATGGTAACAACGAGGTTCCTGATTCATTTCACCTCTAGCAGCTTCCCGTATTACACAAGTAGGTAACAATTACGCAACATTGGTAAAACTACTACCTACTGCTGCATAGAAGGGAATCGAAGAATATGTCGGATGTGGGCCTAAACGTATAAGGTATACGTAAGGTTTATATTTCTTACTACGTATTAAAGGAAATCTTCTCAATTATTCGGCTACTAGTTCAATAATCCTGCATACCAATCATAAACAACAACAATACCTTCCATTTAAATTAAACCCTTTGAAGGTTTGAATTAACCGAACTAGGAAGGTTTGAATAATACTCTGATGTACTCACCATTTGTTTAGCATCTCGATATTATTATCACCATAGTCGAATACACAAGTTTCATCAAGATTCTTAGTCACGTCTTGCAATTCTCCAGTGAAAATCTTCAGTTTGTTTTCAGTTTGCTTCAACTCTGACTTCAAAAATTGTATTTTTTGTTTCTTTTCTCCCAAGAAGTCTCTAGATTCAATTATGACTGTAATGAATCAAAACGGTATGAAAATTGTATACATTGCTATCTATATATCACACACAACTTCTTCGTGCCCATAACATGATTTTAGAGATTATAGAAATGATTGTTAGCCCAAAAATGAGTTTTTGGGTAGGTCGAATGTGAGTTTCACTTCATGTACCTATAAAACATGAATATCTTCTCCAACTGACCCTGATTTTCAGAGATTGGACATTGGGTTCACCGCATTGGATCAATTTTAGCTTCTGCGCATTTACAAATTCGTAACACGAGGAAAACGGTGTCATTGAACTCGTTTCAAATTCGTAAAGCTGTAATCACAAATTTAACTGGCGCACGTTGAATCCATCGTTTTCACCGAAACAGAAAAAGTTTCAGTTTAAAGTTAACTATTGAAAGTCCTACAATAATTATTTATTTTTCCCTGATACGTCAGTTGTAAAGAGTACTCTTCAAGAGTAATGTACCAACCTTTCGATTCACATGCGTTAGCATAGCATTTTTCATTGTATTGAATGGAACTTTGAACTAAGTGCAATTTAGCAGAGCATTGGACAAGGTTATGTCTCAAGTTTTGTTCAAGGGCAGTGAGGCTTAGAAGAAATTCACGCACCGACAATCTGGAACAACAACAAGAAAGTTATAGGTAGATACTTTGTAGTCATAAGGTGTGTAAAAACTTCAGGTTATTAAAAAATATATTCAGGTATACCTAAGTTTTAAATTTTTTCATTTATTATTATGTCAATATATTATTGGTGATGATGATAATAATAATAATAGCAATCATAGATGATAACAATGCAATTACATTTCAACATCATTTAACTTACAATTCAACAAAAATGGTCTTGTAGAATGCCTTACACAATTTCAATTGTGTTTGAAAAAAATAAATGGAATCCGAATAAACTTTTTTACGGCAATGGTAAGAAGATGGTTCCTTCCCCTGCTCGACCAAATTGACGATCGATTGAGGAGGTATGGGTTCCTTGAAAGGGAGAGGCACTCCTTCATTTGTTAACAGATATAGCATTGCAATCTGAAACATTTGCAATTTTTCAGATAAACTCAATAAGTACCTACATTAGAGCTGGGAATGTATCTTTCTGCTGCACCCCGTTCTGCAGCAACACACCAAATCACTGAGGTCTCTATCAACCAAGTGATGAGCATTTCGAGAACATTTATGGTAAGAAGACAAGGTCATGGACTTGGAGAGCTCATTTTCCAAATTTCTCAGATCTTGATCTATATGTCTACCAAATAACTTATTAAAGTAAATAAATCTAGGTTTTTTACCCTCAGCTGATAGATTTAGAACAGCGGGTATTTGTTTTATGCAGGGAAAATCCAAAGGTCAAAGAGGCATGAAAAATAATACTGGTCCTTATAACTGAGAGGTTTAAGTTATAATCCTAATAAGCTGTGGTAAAGTATACTCCTGAAACAGGCCCAGGCTGTGAAAATAACAGATTAAAAAATTATTTAATCTGTTATTTTCACAGTCAAGGCCTATTTCAAGACTATTATTGATCATCTCTTGTCTTTTGCGGAGTTTTACCGCTTGCTCCCGGGCCCAGCTAAATTTGACCGCTTGCTCCGGGGCCCAACTAAATTTGACCGCTTGCTCCTGGCCAAAAAAAATTGTGAGCTATCAGCGTTACCCGGAGGACACCACGAAGAGGTTGCTCACGTTGTCCCCCAAATCGGTACCGAAGTGGCACCTCGTCAAATGAATAAAAACAGACCTTGATTTATAAATCACCCTGATTTAGGACTCGTCTATTAAATAAAAAAAACTCAGTTATTCCTCCTCATCGACGTGAGGTCGCAGTTTGAAGGACACCCTTTGCACGAATTTGTAACTGGAAATTTCCCCTTCCTCCTGTCTCCGAATATACCGCCTTACCCACTCTTGTTTCCGCGTTATGTCTGGTCTCGGCTTGTGGATGTTGCCGCCGTTGATGGAATGTATCTTGGCATAAACCTCCACTTGAATTTCGTTTAGGACTTCATTAAAGTTGTAATGTTAGGGTGGGGACTGTTAAAATTTCGATTGAAAGATGCATGGAACGACTCACACCCGTTGTCTTGTGAAACACAACTAGGGTTAACAAACAAAATCAATAGCGACGAAGTTGTGGAAACCCATTTCAAAACGGAAGTTAGTGAAAAACGTTATCTATTTCCACGAAAAAAAATCTGTTATTGTTTGTTACTGCCTAACCGTTGAAATCGATTTAACATTGTAACTCTTTATTTTTTCATGGAAACAGACAACGTTTTTCACTAACTTCCATTTTGTTTAGGTTTAACAAGCCATGCTGGTCCAAACATTATAGATACCTCGACAGAGTTCAAACTCACACTTTTTCCAGAGAGATGCCAAGAAGAAGGTCACCAAAAACCACTCGACTACCGAGGCCAATTAATCATACCTCTTTGTCTGTGGTAGTTTCCTTGTTTATATAGTCAACACAAAATCTGAACTAATTGAAATAAATTTTGTTTATGTTAGAAAAATACACGTTCAAAAGCACTGCTGCTGAGTGTGGCAGTCAAAGTGCTTATAAGCTCCACTGTGGTGGGTTTCCAATTTTCGTATTTCCAACTTAAAAGGGTAATTCGCTCCCATCAAAGTAAGCTCGATAGATCAGACAAACAATGAAATAGTTTTAGGTTTTGCCCCCCGCACAAATAAATCTGTACAAATGTTCTGTGCATAATAGTTCAGCTCTAGGTTGGGGTACGTTTGTACTCTTCTGCCAACCACAGTCACATTACTACTCCTGCCTCCATCACAGGGTTAGCTTCAATCTTACTATTGGGCTGAAGTTATTACCTCACTATTTTCGATTTGTCGTTCAACTTTAAGTTATTCATTCAATCTAAACCTCGAAATTCCAGGCTGACAATAAGACCTAATATTAAGACCTGACCATTGTGTACATTTACAGTTACACAATGTTCAATTCTGTGTTCCATTACGAGAGGTATTTACTTTACACTTTTGTTAAGTTTAGATGATAGACACGACAATTCTTTAAGCCCCAACTCTTCAAGGGGTTCACTTAATTGCAGTGACTACACAACATGTTCATTCACGATAACTATACAAGTTATATTTTAAAGTGATAACTATATTTTAAAGTGAAATGAAAGTATGAAATCATGACAGCATTATACCTCAGCAGATGGGTCCCAATATTCAATAACATTGGCATCATCACTAACGATCTCCCCTGACGGTGAAAGAAATACTTGATTTCCAACCGAATGGCTTGTATCTTGAGATATGCTCCTTTTTATCGTGATCAGTGTGGTTGAATCGTCGATTTCATAGCTAAGCAATTCACAGACAACTGAACTGAATATAGTGATAACCTGGAAAGAAGGTCACAAGAAAATCGATTTTACTTTTTCAAACCACTTATTAATTACTACCACTTATCTATTACTTACTTACTTTTACCACTTACTATTTACTTATTCAAACCTTTTTCTTATACTTTTTATTTTATTTTTTATTTTTACGTCAATAAATTTTGTCATTGAAGAGTGAGCTTAGCGTGATTAAAATTACCAACCTTTTTATTGAGAATTTCTTCCATAAAGCTAAAAATGATCAACTCATTTTGCTTGTTGTACCCTCTTTTACGGTAGTCCATTTTTAAAGCTAACCGCAACCAAAGTTTTAGTTTACTTGCCAGAACCCTAAAAAATTAGATAAGAAAATAAAGAAAACGGTTGGAAAACATGTACATATTTAAAATGCATTAGTTGCATGAATGAAGGTACGAAGTATAGCACTAATCGTGGGAAAAAAACAAAAAAAACATTGGCGTTGAAGAAAGGAAAAAGTAAAATTTTGCAGTAAATGACTTATTAACTGAGGATGAAGAAAATAGGAATGTAAGAACAATTACATTTAAGAGGCTGACTGACTGCGTGGGGCTTCCTGGAAAAAATCTTAGGCATAAAGACTTATATTTCCCTATTACGGGCCCCTGGTTGAGTTGGGGATTCTACGGTTGCTCCATATCTCAAAATTTGTTGCTGAGTTCATCAAATCTTTTTATGTTTTTCGAGACAAGGTTCCAGAGGATCTTTCAATTATATGACGTCCCAGGGCCTGTTGCTTATACCATTAAAAATTGTCGCAGTTGCACATGAAGCTTTTTCTCCTACCACATTCGCATAGTGGGGAGGGTGCCTGAGAAACGGGGCCCCCGTCAAGGCCCCTGATCATAATATGTCTCATTTGTGCCCTGAGCTGTGATATAATCCAGTCTGTGCAATTTAAATTTTAGCCGGATATACCCAGATCAGCTGAGTTAGCATGGGAGCTCACTTATCTCTAATTGACAGAGGAGGCTGAATTTTGGTATTGAGCTACATTACGATGTGAGAAAACATGGTATATGATTTTTATTTATTAGTTACAGCAGAAATCTTTCTAGAATTTTTCGCAGTCCCTTAATTATGTAGAACTTGACCATCAAGTTAGGTATGGATGAGCGAAATACTAGATTAACATTTTTTATTGAGAAGTTTCGCAGCGCAATGACAACATCATCAGCGTTTGCATAAGTTTTCAATATTAACACAGTGTTGCTGATTTTTATTGTTGCCAAATATGGTTTTTGTCTTGTTTTTGTAGTTTTCCTTTTGCCATACTGGATACGGCCCTCTGTTTAAACTCTTTGACAAGAATGGAGTAACAGAATTAATTTAAAATTCTTACTTAGTAATATGATTTTCAGCCGGAAGATCATCACTAAATACAATGTTGTCTCCTTGTGATTTGTAAGGAAGTGAGTAGACACAAATAACGTCTTCAGTCTTGTGACGTACCTTTGCAATCCTAAAAACATATTACCAATAAATAGAAATGCGAAAATGAAGAGGTATTTGTAGGAAATAAGTTTGCTATGAAACACAAGTTCATTCCGAAACTATACAGGATGTGAACACCCAAATATTACTCATAAAGAAGTATTTCAACTGAGAAATACTTACATTCAAACATTTTTGCTCAAAATTAAGCCGTAAATGTGCTTACAGTTCATTTATAAAAGCTTGAAAAAAATTAAAAACAGCACAAAATCCAAAAATTTATTTGTAAAGCTGAATATTATGGCAGAAAAGTTTCTTTGTTTCGACATGGATATGACTGTGGGCAAGGGGTCAATGAACAATGTCACATTTTTTCTAATGATTTCCGCTTACAACTTAGCCGTTCGGAAATGAAACTCCGTATGTTTCCATCCAACTGAAATGTTTCAGCACTCGGAAAGATTTAATTCGTGCTAAAATCAAGAAAAAATAATAATCTCCCTTAACATTTGTTGGTTTAAGTTTCAAGAATCGTAGAATCCTAAAAATTAATTTAAAAAAAAAAAAAAAAAAAAAAAAAAAAAAAAAAAAAAAAAAAAAAAAACTGGTCCAAAGTTTATGAAACGGGCCAAAAATGAAAAAAAGGCGTACCTATAGTTAAGTCCCACTAGATCATCACTTTCGATCGATCTAAAATATTCAAAAATGTATATTTACCTATCTCAAAAACTTTCGAAATAAGAATAGTGTTTCTCAGTCTATTATTGATCGATATAAATATAACTTCAATGAACCGAATGAGCCCACGCGGATCACTGTACGTTCATCTGTTCCATCTTTTGAGCTTGAACTTTGGCAGGAAAAAAAGAATGTATAAATTTGTGTGGATAAAAACTGGGGAGGAGATTGTAAAAATCGCCTTATGAACTGATACGATCGTATTAGCTGATATTATTCTAATGGAATTTCCACTTTTCGAACTTTTGTCACTTAATGCTGGATTAGCAAAGCTTAGGTGTTTTCTTTTATCTCATTAATTTTAAGTTGATGGGTGTAGTGGATTTATGTAAGTTTTACTGGGAGTCGGTATTCCCAGTGGAATATCACGAGCCACGTTGTACATGTGGTTATACGGGCTTGACCCTTGAAAAGGGTTTTGCGAGAGGTACGAAGAAGTACCGTTGTTATCTTGTATATCCTTGTGTTCTGGAGGATATGGGGTATGTGAGCCGTGGAGTAATACCTCTCCAGATAGGTCTTCGCGACGCTGATCTTTCTGAGTTTCTCCGATTTGGGAATATAAATTCCAGGGCTTTTGTTGAGTGTCCTCACGACCGTACGAAACTGGAGTCTGAAAGTACTGAAAAGTACCTTTTGTTTCGTGTTTGAGTGGGTCTCGAGAGTCTATTAAAAGACTCTTATCTCGTGTGTACCCTGTCGGCAAGGATGGGCGTATTTCCGCTCGTGAACTTAATTCGCAAGGGACCCTTTCAGAAGGGGTTTGATATTGGTTGGCCATGTAGCTTATATCCGCTGGGGATGTGTACGATTGTGCCATGAAATATGCTCGATCCTTCTGTGTTTCAAGAAGTCGAGTTATGCTCGTGTTTGCCGCGAGACCGGCGTGTGAACCACACGGCTGGGAGTCTGTGAAGAAGGCTTGCCCTTGCCCGTTAGCGTAGGCGGCGCCGAGTGCGGAAAATGCCGGAACTACGTCCGTTCTTTTCGCGGGAAGGGAGTGTCCTCGCTCGCCGGCGGACCTGTTGGTTGCTGTGCTGGTAAGCATCAGCAGGCCGTGAAACAGGAGTTTCTGCCGTACTGGCTTCGTTTATACCTTCCAAAAGGCAAAAACTAGGCGTTCGCTCCATTTGGAAGGGTTTATTTAGTTCTGAAAAGAACTAAATTTGGGGACTCGCTTTCGAATAAATTCGAAGGGTCCTCCTAGGGTCGACTACTTATTGAGTGAGTGAAGCTCGCTCGATATAGTAGGTCCGTCAAAAATCGGACGATCGGCCGCTGTGGGCTTGCTTGAGATCCGGGCGTAAATAAATCTACGAGCCCGGGTGGCAAGACTTTCTGGAACTAAACAGCGTCATCCGTATAGGAATGCTTGTTTAGCGTCTCGGCTGAAACGAGACTAGAGTGAGAGCAATACGAAGTGTATTGCTCGATCTACTCTGAATTCTGGTAGTCTGGAAGGCGGAGTAATCTCGTGTCGTAAATATCATGGCCAACTGGCTTGAGAGCCTTGTCCTCAGTCAATCCCAATGGAGTTTCAATCGCAGTAGGCTGGAAGGCAGAGGTTCTTCAATGATAGGTGGTGAGTTCACCACAATGGGTGCCTACGATTTTATCAATATATTTAGATCCTGATGTAATATAATAATTTGTACTTAGATGTCAGTTCTTGTTACGTGCAGAATTATGTGTAGGTATTTAATCTCATTAATTTCTATTCGTTAGTGTCTTCGTCTTTGCAATTATATTTTGATAATGTACTAAACTTTAATAAAAACCAACCAGTGAACAGCGAAAGAAGGGGTATCTAATACAGAAATAATAAACTTTTGTGCAATTCTCTGTACGTTTTTCTGGTTTTAATCAACACATTCAATTAGGTATCTCAAGCTTTTTCCAGTTAGAGAAAAGATTTGAGATACAAGCTAGTGTTACGCTCCAGGAAAATAACCGACGATAGAAGAGGTTTGATTAATTGGTCTCATAGTCAACCCGTTCGAGTGTAGCAAACTCAGGGGAAATTTCCCCTTAGTAGTAACGGAGTAAGTTCGAACTCCATTCGAGGTATCCAATATTTTTGGGCCGTAACACTAGCGACGACCAATTCACCACTAAACTATACTTTTTTGTTTTGAGGGAGATCCGATTAAAATTTCCTTAAGCCCATTTTCACCAAAAACTTAAACGGTTTAATTTTGAAAAGATTGGAAAACACCGGAGATTACAGTTTAACGTAACGCATTACGCATTTAAACCCCTAATAAGAAGGCCAGAGCTTGGACTCCCAAAATTCGACCAGTTACACTTGCTAATCTCCTTAAGCCGTGATAACAATGATATCGAGCAATGACCAACAGCTGTCTGTTTGTTTGAGTCACAGTTCTGATCCACAATGAATTCATTTGATTTGGCACTTGTATTTATATTTGATTCCTCGGATGTTCCCCAAAGACGCCCGAGGAAGATCCAACTGCGGATTCCACACTTCGAGAAATTGGACGACATTGAATTTCTCGACAGTTCTGAAAGTCTTCAAACTCATAGACTTTCGCCTGGAATTCCCGTCAGATGGGTAAATTGGAAATTACTTTTACAATCAAATAAATAAATGATAAGGTATACAAAATTGATTTAGGATGATAAGAAAATAAAGTTTAATAGGTGATGATAGCACGTTATAATAGAATGATGAAATCCGTTGTAGAGTAGGCCACGACATCAGCTGATTTATTGTCCCGGTGTTCGAATCGTTCAACTTTTTAGCAAATGTTATTGGACAGTTTGCCTACATTACGTGAGGGAAACTCCGTTATTCCAAACTCGGTATAAATTAGTTTTGGGTTAGTGAAAGACGCCAAGGTTTATTCCTCGAGATTATTTTTAATGGATTTTGACTGATCTCCGTTAGGTACTTTCAAGTTTTTGATGAAATTGGGCCTTAAGCAGTAATACAGTGCGATCAATTCAGACAAAATGAAGGTATATATAACCTTTTAAACTTCTTGCGTTTTAATAATGTTAAGATACATTCTTTATTGAATAGTTCGCATTTCCTTAATTTAGAGGGCATCGTGTTCAACAAGGTTCAATTAAAAACTATGAAAGGCGCAACTTACCACTCCGTAGCTTTTAAATGTGGAAGAAAAGGGCGGTAGCCAGTGATGATTTCAAAGCATATGAAACCAAAGCCCCAATAGTCGACAGATATTGTGTACCTGTTCAGAAATAGTGAGTATTCAAACAGTGGAAACTATACTTTCCATTCATTGTGTCCTATAATATGAAACGGATGACGTGGCTAAAAGAGAGGCTTGAAAACAAATGGTTCTTTCGTCCATATATATTTACAGAAACGCTTTGATAGTACGCTTGGATCCTTATAAGCAAGAAAGAAACCATGATAAACTGGTGGGTCTTAATATTTTTTTCCGCCGGTGTTAAATTTTACCGTAATTCGAGAAAAAGCATAGTAATGAGCAGATCTATGGTATTAAAAGTACTTGAACAGCTTTGAGAAAGGTTGAACACGAAGGATCTCGTAAAAAGAATGAAGTGGAAGAGAAAACGGCAGTTGGATGGGTGAGCAGTAAAATTTTCAACCAGTGGAATGTGACCATACTGGTGGAAGTGAAGTATTACAATCAAAATAGGTACTTACAACGAAGAAGGGCTGTTTAACTTAGTTACTTATTAGCATTAGGGCAGGGTGTCCAACTGAGGAGAGCGAATATTCCGTTTTCATTTTTAAGATCGTGCCTCTGCGGGTTTTTTCAAATCTATTCTTTGAAAATCCACCACAAAGACCTCCTAAATAAATATAATAAATAAATCCTACGAAGACCGTACTATAACAAGACGTTTTGAGTATCAATTTTTGAAGATCTTTCTTTACCAACAAAAACTGCTCGGCTCAACCCACTAAAATCGTTTTGTTATGGTTGAATTTGTTATAAAAAAATCATTACGTGTAAACCCACTCCATCCACGTTTCACGTGAAAAGTTCGTCGCTTGTCCAGTTTTTCCTTAATAACGTATTTGTTTACCCGGGTGACGTCGTTAGGTAAAGCCGAGTTCTCGATGAAGGAATAAGTCTAGAGGATTGTAATATAGCCTAAGTTTTATTCCGAAACTTGCTCGTCAATTTGCACCCACCCACATGGAAATCGATGAAACCGTTTGGACAATTAGAGCAGACTAACAAACAAACTAATGTTCTCTTTCATAATATATTTGTATGAATAGCTAACCAAAGAGTTTCAAAAATGACAATACTGAAGGAAATTCAACGAAAAATAATTAAATTAAAATTATCATCAATTTACCCATCAGATGCAATAAATACTTCAGGTGCAACATAGTCCGAGGTTCCCGCCAAAGTACGCAAGTTCTCAAGACTATTCTTGTCACACTTTATCCCGTACCCAAAATCGATGAGTTTGAAAACAATCTGAAAGTCAAAACCCTCAAATGAATACATAAAAATTATTTACGGAATGAATATCAAAATAATAATACTCTACACACAAGGCATAAACAACACGAATGTACATACAAGATGTTCCAATCTGTACTATAACAATGGTGAATGTTCATCCAAGTTTTTCTCCCAAGATAGCCAGTGGTCATAACGTAGCAAAGTTAGGTAGGTACTTGTAAGACACCTGCAACGGGGTTCCACATATGGGAAACGGAGAAATGGGTTCCTCATTTTCCAGCAAATAGACTTCTTCAGTACACTCAGCCCGGAGCAGAACTTAACTGTGCTCCATAATTTTGGTTCCATAACTGAAAACACGTACTCTGTTCTAGGGAGGTCGGGAATGGGGTTATTTTTATTTATTCATTGATTTTTTAATTAAATTAATAAAATCCTAAATTTATCTAACTAGCTCAAGGACCACACGATGTGAGATATTTAACTAAAAGAAGCCAATTAGAACTTCCCAAAAATTTGTTACTCAAGAAGTAGGTAGTTCAGCAAAAACACCGAATTAGTAGAGATAGCTCATTAATTTTTCAGTACATGAAAAACTTCAGTAATCTGTATCAATGTTAAGGCGCGTACATTGTACCGACTCAACTAAAATCCATCTACTGACACACAAATTTAGGTATGAAAAGGAGAGAAAAAAGTTCAAGTCATGCAACATGATAGTATGAGAAAATTTTAGTATTATACAATTTTACATTGTTTTGAACTTTTGAACACCTTGAGTGCAAAGAAAAAAACTCTTTCTAAATAATACCCAACAATTCAAAATTTTTTTGGATTTTCAGCATTTTTTCAAATTTTGTAAAGAAAATATTAATGACATTTAAGTACGTTTTTCAGCACAATGTTGTTCTTAAAATTTGCAATGCTCTAGGGTACGTTGATAAATTAATGTGGACTAAAATTCTGCTAAAAAACATAAATTGTTAAATTTTGGCTGTTTTTATTCATTTTTCGTGATTTTTATAGAACTTATTACAATTTGACCATTTTAATGTGCTCAAAAAGTACTGGCCACAAACTCATCTTTTCAGTTGGAAAGCTTGATTTTTTTGGCCGAAAAACGGAATTTTTATCTCAATCCTAAGGAGAGTTATCATCTGGAAGGAAAAAAATATATATTTTCGAAAAATGTATATGAGTACAAATTTTTGAAGCCATTCTCCAAAAGCCATTTTCTACGAAAATTCTCTCTAAGTGTCTTCAGATGAAACTTGAAGTAACAAATCATTAATAGCAATCACAAAATGCAATAAAAGCGTGATTAAAATTGACTACAAACGTAACTCAATGGATAATGGACGAAAACAGCCTGGAATGTTTTAGAAGTCAGAAAACTGGATTTGGACCGCCAGAAAAACATCGCAAATAAAAAGGGGAGTAGGATAACCCATACCCAGCAGGAAAATGGAAGCCCGACTCACACCCAACTTTCAAGCACCCCAATACCGTTTCATACCCGAAACTCTCAACCCCGTTTCCCATTTCATACCCAGCGAGAGTTACTCCTGATAATGATACATAGGGATGGGACAAAGGCCTTAGAATGAAGTGGTAAGTTATTAGGTTATTACTGTGCAAGTTTTATTTATTTCCATGCAATGTGTGCCAATAAATCGTCAATTTGTGAATCTTTCGCGTTAAAAAACGAAGTTGTCCTGAAAAATAAGGCGGAAAACTACTTGTCCGGATGGGGCTTTAGTTTAATTGAAATTACTTTAACAAATTTATACGAGGTGATATCGCCACTGGTTTGTAGTGCGATCCATTTGTCCACCCATGCTTGTTGCTTTTTTCAAACTGCTCGAGGTGCACTTTGCTCTTCAAGAGAATTCAGTTTGGAGTAGATTTCCGCCTGCACTGAGAGAAGTTCATCAAACAAGTGAACAAGTCGGGATGGGGAGTGTGAAAATCTTTATTGTAGGAGGCGTGGAAGCTTTCACAAGCATTGGTCGTTCGGGTGAGAGATAACGTACACCGTCCCACGATTCCAAGGCACAAACTGATTGCAATAAACTTGTTTCCGCCGAGCTGAGCATCAACTCAACCGAAATCTTTCTCCATTGGCATTGCGTCGATCTAAATCTTGTTAACAGCGATCTTAATGTTTGGGTATGAAACGTCCTCAGCCGTGCAAACAAACGGGTATGAAACGTCCTCACCTTCACAAGCAATCTTCCCCTGAGGCTCTCGCTGGGTATGGGTTGGCCTACCCCCATAAAAAGACATGGATGATTTAGGGCATAGATGTATAGAACACAAAATCAACTGTTTGGAAACTGTTAGATGAATACAGAGAACGAATTAGTACTTAAAACCTGAGGTGAAGTACCAAGGTTCTTTGAATTTTCATCTTTCAACCCTGCTCTTCATTTGTTTGCGCATTGGAGAGTTTCTTGTGAGGTACTTTTTTGCAATTAGTTCACTATTTTAATAGTAACGAACCTAATTCAATGTCGAACGTTAACATACTTACTTCATCATTCAGTTTTTGTAACACGACGTTTTCAGGTTTGATATCTCTGTGAATTATATTTTGACTATGAATGTATTCCAAGCCATCTTTAACATTTTTTAGGCACCTTCTCACAGTGTTTTCCGGCAGACCGGAACTATTTTCTGGCTTGCTGAGAAGCTGTAAGAAACGGAAATAATGAATACGTGCACGATGTAATCAAAAACTTTTCCTTTATGGTTAATCCTGGATTGGGTGGAGTGATTTTGCACTTTGTCGAATGTTTTCCCTGTACGCCACCTAGTTTTCATTTCTTTAGGCCATCCGACCAGGTACAAGTAAAAAGTCTCTATTTCAGGTTGACTCTTTCCTTCTATTTTCATAATATACATTTATTACTAGAAAAAGTGAACTCGAGTGCAACAAAACAATAATAAACCTTTTCCCTTAATAAGCCAACTGACCGACATCCTTGAAGAAGCAAGAATAGGCAAATCTGGTTGAGTGGTTTGAAGAAAAATATAAGGAAAAAGCCGAAATGGTTTCCACCCTCAATCCAAACTTCAATAGAGAAGTTCCGTTTTCTAATACCTGGCAAACCGATGTTGGTCCTAAAAAGTTTATTTCTAAAAGTATTATTAGATAACCACGATAAAAAATGGAAATAAGGGTTCCAAACTTTTTTGATAATTATCTGCTCTAGCCTTGCACAAGATAAGTCATTAAAGGGAGCAAAAGGAGTGTAATGAGAGATCCTGTTAAATAGTAGGTGATCTCGTTTTTACCAAGACATGGTTAAGACCAAATGGGTAGGTTCCATAACGAACTGAAGAAGTAGCATCACTGTGACTGTACTTGACATGCCCTGCCTTGAGCCACCAAAATAAGGCCAATCTTTGCTGCCTTGTTTTGATCCATATGTTTGTAGCGAGCCACCGCTGAAGAATGTCATTCAATGAGGAGATTTTCATCAATTTGGATTCAGAATCCGAGTTTGATGATGAAATGGAAATTGCATCTAGTTTAATACGAAAAAAAAGTTGGAAGTAAATATGTATTGCTGATAGGTGAAAAAAAACGTTTACTAATTAATTCCCTTTTACTCCATGTACACCCATTTTTCAGAAGATAGGTAGGTATTTATTTCTCGTAAATAGACCCACAATATATGATTTTTCCCAAAACGACCGAGAACACTACAAATTGTTAAATATAAATGTTATTTACTTACAGGGCAGTAAATGGCATTTTGCAGGCCCAAAGTTTTGATTTTAAATTTATATCGCTATAGCCTTTTTTGTGAGGTACCGTATATGACTCACTCCTCTCGAACTGCTCGATGAGCTTCCCTTTATGATCCATTTATGTTTACTTCACAATTAAAATGTACTAAACTATCTCGCGAACAACAAAACAAACTACATGCGCAGTTACGGTTTCCGAAGAAATGTCATGAGTGTTTCTTAGCTTAGTTAGAGGATTAAGGACTGGAGGATTAACTGATTTACTTGTTTTCGACTTGCTAATCGTAATGAATAGTGTTTGGAAAATCGAATTAGGAACTAGAGTAATTTCAGTTTGAGTCCAGACCTTTTTATAAGAGTGTTACGCTCCAGGAAAATCTTTGTTCAACAGCTGAGATCTCCGGTTTAATGTGTAAGGCGCATTGAAATTCCGTAGCAACAATAAGGTTGTATTTGATAATAATCAGAAACGCTTGCATACTAGTCTGCAACACATTGGGACATTTTATGTCTTTAGTTGCAGACTCGTATGTGTTGCAGACACGAATGCAAGCTCTATGAGCCACTCAGCTGATCCGGACCCTGGGCATCGTCAAGTAAATGTCCTAAAGGGGCTACATACGAAATTAAAGCTTCCTAGAGTGTTAAGCATAGAAATTAGCTTTAAGAGCCACTCATTTAATCCGTATCCTGGGCGTCGTCAAGTAAATTCCTAAAGAGGGTACATACGAAATTACAACTTCCTAGAGTGTAAAGCATAGAAATTAGCTTCAAGAGCCACTCATCTGATCCGGACCCTGGGCATCGTCAAGTAAATGTCCCAAACAGGCTACATACGAAATTGCAGCTTCCTAGAGTGTAAAGTACAGAAATGACCTATTAAAATGATTTAACCACCGCTTCACAAATCAAACCGTTCTCGCAATATTCGGAGCACCTGCTATGAATCAAATAATCGAAACACCAGCTCAATGAAATCATCAGAAATTAACAAGCGGTTGCAATCATGTTCACATTATCAATTATTGAGAATGATTACCTGAGTGCCTGAGTGTAAACAACTATTCAAATAACTATGCTCATAATTTAGCATGTTGGCCAATCACTTTGCAGTGGTTAATGTAATATAGTTGGATAAATCGAGAGCTTTCGAACGAATGGTAAACGAACTTTGTGGGATGAAAAACGACGAAGTACCATTTCCCTTGCAGCGACTCGGTTGTAAGCCAATACTCTCGTGGGCCAATCCTCACAATATGGCGGCAGTTTTCACTCTCCAGAAGAGAGCAGTCCGTATACTGCTGGGATTGCCTCCTAACTCTTCTTGTAGAGGTCAGTTTAAGTCTGCTGGGCTACTAACGCTGCCCTCAATTGCCGTTCTGGAAGCTCTGCTCTATTACAAAAAACATCGATCTGACTTCCAACTTGTCCAGTTCAACCACACCCATGCAACAAGATATGGAAAGTCCCTCCTGCGAGTGCCATCACACAACCTTCAATTTTTCAAGAAGAGCACTGAATACTTTGTGATCACCACCGTTAACCACTTCATTCTGCATGTTCAGCATATTACCTCGATTTCCTTGGACTCTCCCACCTCCTGCTTTCGCAATGCGATGAGGAAGTTTTTGATGGAGAAGGAGCTATATGAAGTTCGCCACTTTTTTGACATCAGGCACATTTGACATTGATTGTTAACTTTTACTTTGTTTTTCACTTCGTTTGGCTTTGTTATTATTTTTATAGTGATATAGACTTTATTTTTTTTGACTTGTTGCTCTATCATTGTCCTCTATGATGTACTTTGGCAATAAACGGGTATTATTATTATTATTATTAAGCGGAAATCATCAGAAAACCAACCGTAACGCTTTTTGTTAAAGCTTTTTTCGTTTACGTGCCAAAGTAAAGACATAAAATGTCAATTACTCTTACAGTCGATGAGGTGTGATTACACCGGCTTCATAGCTCAGATCGTTTGAGTGTTGCTACTAAGGGGAAATTTCCACGTAGTTGTCAGGACACGAGTTCGAACTCCGGTCGAGGTATCAAATATTTTTGGGCCGTTTCAAGAGCACCAACCAGCAAAAATCTGATTATATAACTTCTATTTATTTCTTAGGAGTGTTGAGGTCTCAAATTTATTTTTCCTTAAATTTCCTACAGCAGCTTTAGATCAGGCCTACCAGATCCGATTGACATAAATTATCCAAAGTGAAAAACCGTCATTTTCGGACAAGTTTTCTTCGTTTCAGGTTACCCCCGACTATGACATCATCCGCCTTCCTATACAATTATAGATAAGAAGACTGTTTTTCCCGCTCTGTAATAAACTTTACACAGGTACTCACTTTTCTTAAATTTCCTTCTGCACAGTATTCCATGCATAATATACTCGAAGACAACTTCTTCCAATCGTCAGGAACAGGTACAACTCTAATCACGTTTTCGTGATTAAGACGCTTGGTAAGTTCTATTTCTTGTAAGGATCTCTCTTTGTTTTTCACATCCTTGAATATTTTTATGGCTGAAAAGAAAAACTCGAAATTAGAAGGAGAACAATCGGAACGGCAAAATGCCGGATACAACATCTTGATAGTAGACTAGAGATGTCAAGCCCCAATCATTTTTGAACCACTCAATTCTAAGGAAAAATGCGCTGTTCACCGACTAACTGTCTTTGTTAAAAAATTGGAAAATCGAGCATATGTTGTTCTACTAGATGCTAAGGTCATTGTAAGTCAAACTGGACTGAAAACGGACCTTATAAATGGCAAAAAAACACCGGTTTCTTAACTGAAGATACAACATTAAGATTTATTGAAATACTTGGATCTATACATGAAAACCCGAAAATTAAGATTTGTTGCTACTAGTCTAAGAAATTAATTTTAAACAACACAAATAAATACAATTCCTTGTGGTTACATTATAATTATTTTCGAGAGCTCATGGACAACAAAAAATGCACACCAAGAAACCACCAAAAAATAGGGGTTTCATTTTTAGGAACGACAAATGCATTATTGTTAGAACTTGTATTGTATGGTTCTAAAATGAAATTTCAGCTATTAAATCCAGCGTTGTTAGGTAGTTCAAAAAGGCACGAATCCGAGCATTGAAATCCCTATACACCCGTTTGGTTTGCCTGTTCATAATAATCAATTTAGACAATTTATAAACTCAATAATTTGCCCTTGTCTTTGAATTTGCAGACAACTGATCAAATCAAAATGCATAGGTACTTAAATGTTATTGAGTAGATGAGTTTTTATATTAATAGAATTAATATTAATAATAGTAAAAAATATTGACATTAATTTCAAAGAAGGTTGTATATCCTTAACTCTTTTGTAGTTTAATAATAATGAATAGGACCTGAATGTATTTACCTATTTGTTCGTTGGTTAATCTATGTTTCCACAATGCAACTGCTCCAA
Source organism: Adelphocoris suturalis (assembly GCA_030762985.1). Lineage (NCBI taxonomy): Eukaryota > Metazoa > Arthropoda > Insecta > Hemiptera > Miridae > Adelphocoris > Adelphocoris suturalis. The sequence goes on along the minus strand of CM061041.1, from coordinate 82,611,642 downwards.
ATCCACCCGAGCCCAGAAGAGCAACTTGGACCCAGTTCCCAAAGCATTTTAGTCCGTCTTGTTTGTAAGTGCTGCAATAGGTTTGGGAAAGGAATGAAATTCAATGGAAACAGTGATTTTATGGAAACATTTTTTGCCAAGTGAAATCTGACTGCATCTACCTAAGTAATTAATTTCCTATGCGGGGTAGTGGGCTTTGAGGAATACATCCTAGATGTTGAGAGTGAGAATGAGAGATCAGCTTCTCGTATTACTTTATTAGCTAAGCGCTTTCGCCTTTATTGGCCTCGTCAGAGCTCTATATAAGTCTTTTTTTATTGTTATCAGTGGTTAGGGGGACCCATCCTCTTGTCATAATCATTATGTTATGATAAGTGCTTGCTCTAACATCTTGCATATTTTATTAATTTTAAAACTAAAATTAAACCCCCCTATCTTCAACAACATGTTAAAAGGTATAGCAGCAACAAATTTACAACTATGACAAGAGGATGGGTCCCCCTGACCACTGATAACAATAAAAAGACTTATATAGAGCTCTGATGAGGCCAATAAAAGCGAAAGCGCTTAGCTAATAAAGTATTACGAGAAGCTGATCTCTCATTCTCACCCTCAACAACTCAAGGATTTAATTAATTTCCAAGATCAACGATTTCAAAAGAACAAACCAAAGTAATAGTGGACCATGAAAGACCAAATAAGTCCTAGACAAATGACTAAAGTCTAATCCTAAATTCAATTTTATTAATTAGAATCTATCTCCATAAGGTGCTAGACACATCTGTTTCATAAATTATATTATATGAACCATCAGATATAGGTACCTATGTAATATAAGCAACACTCCTTGTGTTGTAAGTGATATAATACTAACATTGGAGGATTTTTAAATTTTCTTTCTGGTCACCTCCCGAAAGTGATCCTAGACGTTCAAAAGAAAGGAGCCAAGTACTTCCGATCCCCGTGGAGAGAGCTGCTTCCATTCAGTGAAAATTGTAAAGATCTACGGTTTTTTAAAATTATCTTCAATAATGAACCTTTGTAATCGACCAAGAAAAAATGGTTTAACCCCCTGAAAATTTGTTGGTTTACGTTTCAAAATTCATTGAATTAAAAAAAAAAAAAAAAATTAAATAATAATAATAATAATAATTAATAAATAAATAAAATAAAAATAAATCCTTCCGTACACCGTCCAGAGCTTTTCTCCAAAAATACTGGACCAAAGTTCATGAAAATTGAATCAAAAATCATTCAAAGGCCGAAGATGTGCCAGCAACATCGGCATCAATTTTGAGCAACCCTAAAGAGGGGGAAAAAATTAAGGGCTGAAACATTGTAAAATAAACATCAGTAATGCTTTTTTGGGTCTCATTTATAGACATCACCTCAAAGAATCGGTTGAAACCACCCAAGTTTCTGTACGTTCATCAGTATGGGCATAAGTACGTTCATCAGTACGTTCATAAGTAATTTGGCAGGAAGAAAATCAATCTTTGCTCTCCTAAAAGCTAGGAGTTTGGCAGGGGAGAAAAAAATAAACAACATGGGAGCAAATCATAACTAGTGAATATAGCAAAAGTCGCCTTGTACATACGACGCTCGTATCAGCTTATAGGTATTCATAATTCCACTGGAATTTTCACTTCACGCAACCGTGTTTATTATAGGTAACTAGCCGCTCCGCTCGCCTCCACGACCAGCCGGGGGGCAAGCCCCCCGGACCCCCCATTAAATTGCTCGCTTCGCTCGCAAAGTGTGGCATATAGGGAATGTTGCTCGCTTCGCTCGCAAAGTGTGGTATGTAGGGTATGTTGCTCGCTTCGCTCGCAAAGTGTGGCTGTATACATGGAATGTATTACAATTGAAACATGTAGGGGATGTTGCTCGCTTCGCTCGCAAACGGTAGATCTCTAAGGGTAGGTTCAACTTCTGTGGGGGATGCTGCTCGCTTCGCTCGCTTGAGGAAGTTATACTGCCCATCCAACTTGGCAGACGTTAATTAAAATAGAAATTAAAAATTTTGTCTAAAAAATAAAAAAATAAATTTAGGGGTGGACTACCCCTAACATTTAGGGGGATGAAAAATAGATGTTGGCCGATTCTCATAGATACCGGATAAGCACAAAAAATTTCATCAAAATCGGTCAAGCCGTTTCGGAGGAGTATGGCAACGAAAACTGTGACACGAGAATTTAATATATTAGATAGAAGATAGATGGAAGCATTGTTTTCTCTTCTGGGAGATGAAACATTTTTTGTCTCCAAAATTAAAATTTCCACTAGCATTTTCCGTTTAAGACCATTCTGAACAATTTTAATTAGAAGGAGTCATTTGCTGAACAATCTTTGGTCGATTACATAGGTTCATTATTTTAAATAAAAAAGATAAAACCCTAAAACCAATAAGTAGGTATCTGTTGGCACTATTTAAGATATGATGCCTATTTGTTTATAGTTACTTACATAACATGCTCCGCCCTTATTTTGGTGGTATATTGTATAAGTAGTTGAAACTTCAGTTGGAATTCACATTTCAGCTCATGTGCCAACTAAAAAATGATAAGAAGGTAGAAACTGTGAGCTTATATCGAAGTAGATAGGCACCTACCTGTTTTGCACGCTCATCTTCCTACGCGCTCTATAATACTCCAATAGACCTGTTTTCTGATAACTCTGTGCTCGCGTTGAAAACCAAAATCAGCTCCTGTTGGATATGTGGGGTAGTAGGCTTCGAAGGAGACATCCTAGGGTTTGTGTGAGGGGGAGAAATAAGCTAGCTTCTCACATTTCTTTATTTAAACCAGCTTAGCGCTGTCGCCGCAGTGGCCCCGTCAGAGCTGAAAGGTAGGTAGGTATTAGGTACACCTTAAGTACAGGTTTGTATTATATTAGGTATGGTAATTTATTTAGTGTTATGTTAAGTTTAATTTGATGTAGTTATTAGTTAGTGTAGTTATTAACCTTATAGTTTGGAGATCGGTGGGTAGGTACCTACAATTCCATGAGGTGCATAATTTTAGTGGATAGTTTCCATTAGCGTAGTCTGTAATGAAGATATTCAAGTAAGTATTAAGTAGATTCTTTAGAAGTTCAGTATTTTATTACTTGTATATTTATAAATTCAAGTATTATATTTATAATTACCTTAATGTGAGAATTTTTAATGTAATCAGTAGGGGACCCACCCTCTTGAGTGTAGAACAAGAAAATCAAGAGGAAGAGGATGGGTCCCCCTACTGATTACAACATATTCACATTAAGGTGATTTATAAATATAATACTTAAATTTATAAATACACAACTAATAAAATACTCAACTTCTAAAGAATCTACTTTATATTTATTCAATTATAAATAACTTCTTTACAGACTACAGTAATGGAAACTATCCAGTAAAATTATGTACCTCATTGAATTGTACCTTCCCACTGACTACATTGTACCTACCTACCTACATTAAATTAAACTTAATTCTACATCAACACAAATTAAACTTAATTCTACATCAACACTAAATAACTTACCATAATATAATACAAATCTTTACTTAAGGTGTACCTACCTTTCAGCTCTGACGAGGCCACTGTTGCGAAAGCGCTAAGCTGACTTAAATAAAGAAATATGAGAAGCTAGCTTATTTTTCTCCCTCACACAAACCCTAGGATGTCTTTTGTTGGATCTGTTCATATGTTAAACTGGATCATCTATGCATCAATGGAATAAAACTAACGTGTAAGCAACTGTGGTGCTCTTGTTTTTATTCACTGTTATGATAAAAATAAAAATAGGTAAATATAGGTGGTTTGTATCACTTTTGATAAGAGATAAGTTATCAAAGTTGGTTAGTTTGAACAACTGTGTTTGATGACGGGAGTTCTCTTCTCCCATGGTTTCCTGAATTGATTTTGGTCTAAAACAACTGGAAGAACACAAGAACAGATCTAATACTAATAGACGAACAAAAACTAATGAAAGCAACTGAATCTGCCCCATTTTACCAAAATGAGCTTAAATAACTAAACTAACTATCAATAAACTCAATATAAAAAAATAACTAAAATGCTGCAAATTATTACACGTTATTTGAAGAACTACTAAGGCGAATATAATTAATATACCACTAAAACGCTGTAATTAAATATTAGTCGAAGGTTTATTATTTCTGTAGGTATTAGCCCTTCTACGCAGTTCATTGGACTGCAATTATTAAATGTAGGTACCTAGTTATTATTATTATTTTTTTTTTAAAGGTTTAGGCCGCACCTCAACCAGAAGGGACGTTAGCGGCATGGAACAAGTTGTTAAAGGGACACTGGAGCTCAGCGGCTCTCAGGTACAACAACAAGGATCGGGCCTTGTCTGGTCCGGACAATACATCAACCCACTGAGGTGGCTGGTGCTGGACTCGGAGGTCCACAAGGGCTGGGCAGTTCTCCAGAAAGTGGCGGATGGACAGATCACCCCCACACTTCCTACACACAACATCTCGAGCCTCTGCACCAAGCAAGTGTCTGTGAGTAAGACGGGTATGGCCAGTGGCAACCCAGTTGACCACTATTCGACCCCACCTTGGAAGTTGGGTTACGAAAGGGCCCACCGGGCACAGGTCCTTCAGGACATCACACAGACCACTGACCTCACCCTGCCATTACTCATGCCAGATGGAATTGGCTTTATGTTGCATGTAGGAGATTTGATCTTCAATGCGTATTGGCAACATATCGATGGAGTTATCAACAATGGCTGTCCTTGCAAGGGCATCTGCACACTCATTGCCATGAATACTCACATGGTTGGCACCCACATAAAAGTTATGGTTGAACCCAATGTCGTGGCTTGGTGTAGCGATAAAGGTAGGCTTTGTATTAGGGGATCAACAGAATATGAGTCCCTGATCGCCTCGATGGTACTTAGTGAATTGCTACAGATCACATAATTGCCAACTCCCAATGGCAGTGTCGAACAGCCATTGTCACTGCCCACAGTTGAACACAGTCTGCAACTGGTGGTAGGCTTCTAGTGACTTGGAAGTTGGGGTATCCAGTCATGGAGTGTATCCAGCATATCGCTGTATTGCCTCTGTGTAGTGACATCTGAGGACGTGTGGGGGTGTATTGCCCTCCTTGACCCAACCTTCATGCGAAGGTCAACACGCATCCCAGACAAGGTCCAGGGGGCACCTCATATATGGTACCAAAGGGTATCTCTCTATGCTATCCCACCTTGTGAGCTCCTGAACACGAATACCCAATGGGCGAGTTCGTGTTTGGAGCCTGGAATATGTCTCATCTAGGACCACTTCATGCAGGCGGTGTTCAGGGAAATAGCTCAAGTGTTCTGCATAGCAAAGTGCTAGCAGATTTTGCCGAATTTTGAGTGGCTGACAATGCCCAAGCACCTGAAGGGAGGCCGTCGGGCTAGTACGGAGTAGCCAAACGAAGACCCTTGTTTAATATAGGTTCCAGCTTACGCAGCAAGGAGTTCTTTGCTGAGCCATAAACTGCAGACCCATTATCAATTCGGGAGCGCACCACTGCATGGAAAATCCTCAAGAGGACATCCTGCTGGGGCACCCCAACTATAGTTGGAAAGGGCCTGGAGAAACTGTACACCCCGCATAGCACCTTGGCGCAATTACTCAATATGCTGGGTCCACAGTTTCCCAAATCACTTACTGACAAATATATTGGTTGATAGCAGAATGTTATCACTATTTTGTTTTGCGGGTTTGAGTTGCTGCCAGGGGTGCCATAGGTATTTATCGAAATTTTTCGTACCATAATTGTTCACTGGGTTGTCACCAACAAAAAAAAAAAAAAAAAAATAAAACAATTTTTTTTTTTTTTTTTTTCCACGTGCTTCTGAACTCTAGAACCATGTACCTACATATAGGTTGAAAAACATGTTTTGGAGAAAAGCTCGTTTTCCTGTAAGGGGACACATCGTGACTAGTATTTGGGGAAGTCATTCAGCTGGTTATAGGTAGAATTAGTTGGCTGTGCGTGTGACACCTGGCCAACCTATAACACTGACACTTTTCTGTCATGGGAACAAGAGAGTATTCAACCTCAACCTACTTAAGTGGCTGATTGGGGTCTGTTTCAGATTGGCTCCACTCTAAAGAGTGGGTATTTGGGGAAGCCAGTCAGCAGGTTATGGGTAGAATTAGTTGGCTGTGAGTGTGTGGATAACGGTAACAATTTCCCATTACATAGGGTCAATTGTTTACTTTGATACTATTGAACTTTTTTTAGTTTATAATATTGTAGATGAAGGTAGCAGTTGGATATTGAGACAATTCATTAATAAAAAACACAAAACCCAATTTATTATAGTAAAAGACATTCTGGTGAAATTGGTAATATTCTTATATCTTGCGCCAAAAAAATTAGCTACCGTAGAACTAGTAACAACTGGTAGTTGCCTATATACACTTCTGACTTGGATTTGTCTTAAGACTGGGGGCAGCGACGAAAAATTGTGATACCAAAATATTTGTAACATTCGGAGATCTCCTACTCATGAAACTCGAACCAAATTCGACTATTAACTAAGGCAGGTACCTATGCTCTGATAGGTATGTACAGATTCTCTCTCACAAGCATATTCACAGTCTGATATATTTTCCAATAAAACAGAAATTTGATTTGCGATAAATAATAATATAACACAGTTTAAGCTGAATATCTTTCTTAGGACTTTAAAATAGGAAAATATGAGCTGCATATCAATGGTTTTTAATTTTGCGTCATTGTAATGGGTGTTAGGAACAAAAAGGAGCATCAAGGATACAAGTACGTTTCATATTTTGAAGCAATAAAAATAAATAGTTCTACTCCATTAGAAAAGATCTTCAGTCATTAATAAATTTATACAAATAAAAATATATCACACCTTATAATTCTAGTGTATAAATTAATAAGTAGACGTAATAATTCTGCCTCTAGATGGATTTACAGGCTTCCAATGCCTTAGCCAATATTGAAAAGGAACACCTGAAGACAGCATTACTCAGGAAGTACGTTATATTTATGTATAGTCTTTCAAGTTATTCATATGCGTACACTCGAACATGGTTAGTACCTATCCATTGCCAAATTTTAATAATTTTGAAGATAATCAACATTATAGTAAATGAAAGGAAAAACTACCGAAGAGTGTTCAAGTTTGGAATGATTAGGATTGCACTATTTTCTTGTTGTACGAGTACTTCCATTAACAGAATAGTCTAAAGATTCGTTCTCAGTGTGCGTTCTGCGAGTTCAGAACGGTTCTGGGCAAGCGCAGTCGAGTTTTGTCGTTCGCAGTGCCAGAACGCCAAGTTCGGCGTTCGCAGTGTTTTGCAAACCCGATTCCGCGCAGTTCTGACAGTCCCCGTTTTTCATCGGAACTGTCAGAATTCGAACGCAAGGACGTAGTTAGCGCATGCACATTTCACAACTTTTCGGATCTCATGCAGTAAATAACTCTCTTCTTTTTCATTGAAATCATACTTTAGTCTCTGTAAGTTAGTATAAGTAGGTACCTGTTCTATGATCGAAATGTCAAATAGCTCGTCAAGTTCGGAAAGCGATAGTTTTGACGATGGTGTTTGGTTTGTAAACGATGAGGACGAGATTGAAGTTATAGTTAGATCTCGTCTACATCCACGAAACTCAAATTTTTTCAAGCATACTCCTCAGTTGTGGATTTTTTTTAATGCCGTGGGGTAATAGTTACGTAATATTCAAGGGCATAATAAGTACCTAATAATTCACGGGAACTAAAAATATTCTGAAAAGGAGCACCAGAAGGCAACACGAGTTGAGTGAGGTTACAAACAACAACACAGGTTATTCCACTTCCAAGTTCTGAAATCGTTCGCAGTGCAGAACGCGGTTCCACAAGTTCAGTAACGCCCCGGGATTTTCTGTCCCAGTTTTGATGAGTTTGAGAACTGTCAGAACGCGCACTGAGAACGAAGCTTAAAAGACCAACCACCACTGTGCATTTTACAACACTAACCAGGGATGGAGATGATTCCTCTTTATTATATTTATATACATATATATTTATGTACAATTTATAGAAGTTTCCATCAGTATGTGTTGAAATTACATCATATGACAGCCTGCTAACGTTCATGTGTTCTCATGTGTTGAACCAATGAGGACTTGAGTGCAGCTTTGTAGTCACACTTCTCACATGCGAAGGGCTTTTCACCTGACGATAAAATAACGTAATATAAGGCATGCAGCGGGAAGAAACGAAATTTATGAAAACTGAATACATAATCATTACGTTTTAAATAAGGTGCATCAAACAATCAATAAAAATAATGTAATGTCAAAGTACCTTATATCTATTCAAATAACAACCAGCCTAGTTTATGTGCATGTTGTAAGCTATATACATATACCCAATCAGTCTCAATGTATGCAGGCTGGTGTGCATTGTCTAGACGTCAATCCTGAACTGAATTTATGTTACTAGCGTTATGTTTCAATGATCTATTCAATCGTATTATGGATACGATAGCACGTTATGTGCTACACCAATCTTAGTAGATTTTTTACCCAAAGTGTAAAGGAAGATGATAGAAACTTCGGTTCCCAATAGGCGAATTTCTAATACACATTAACAGTATATTCACCCTTGCTGTATCAATAATTGTAATTGTTAAAAATATGAACCAGATTTAAAAGGTTTGCAAGATTTTTATCAAGACAATGTGAGGACCTAAGCACTAATGAATGAAACGAACGATGTGAAACAATTAATTAGACAGGCCGATAGTACTAATTACAAGGTACATTTAATAAAACTCACCAGTGTGTGTTCTCATATGTGTTTTCAGATTTGTGAGTTGTCCAGCACGGTAATCACACTCTTTACATATATACGGCTTCTCACCTACCACAGAAAAAAAGTAGTGTTTCAATAAGTCTACAAACAGTTGGTTGTGTAATACCTTTTTAAGTAGGACAGATTACTTCCCGATAATATAAATATATTTGTGTTTAAAATGTAATAGCTTATTAAATATCATTAAAGTAATGGTGAATGTCGTCGATACACCAGTGAATAAATACAACATTATTAACACCTGGAAATACAAATACATCAATTATATGTTACATTATATCTAAGGGCACTAGAGGGTGGTTTAACAATGCAGTGGCCCCCAGCCACGGCGTCGGACAGAGCCAGTTTAAAGAGAAAATTCAAAAATTAGCGGGACGGGCGCCATGCAGGAGGTCGTGCTAACTGACCATTCAGCCCGGTCACTTTGGCTGCACTGTCTGTGGACCCAAAACTTCATTGTTCCTTTGGCTGTGCGTCGTGACAGATGGGAAATTGTTTGCCGCGTCTATATTTCATTTTTTCAAACAATATCTTGGGCGAAAAAGGTGCCGGTGTTCAGTGTAATAGCATCTTATTTGGTGGCTAGTTTTTTCGATAAGCAATCGCGAGTTCAGTGTTTAGTGTGTTAAAATGTTTTACGTTCGTGATCCTTCCCCTGGTCTCTTCGGGAGTACGACAGGATTTTGCGGAAGAAGATTCGGGATTTTGGGGAAGAAGATTCGCAAGAAACTCGCTTTTTGCGTACGGAGAACCAGGAGAGACGTTTTCTGAGTTTTTTATATGGTCAGGAAAGAGATTTCACCAGATATAGATCGGAATTACACATCCGTGGTACAGCCGGATGGGCAGGTAAGTTCTGTGGCATCATTGCATCACCGACATCTTGCTCAAGGGAACAAGACTCGATATCAGGACACTCCGGCAATCTATTATTCTTTACGGAGTCTGAGGGAGATGGTGATGGATTTTTCGACCCTAAAGACCCTCCGGAAGGGAATGTGGATGGTGGGGAGACTTTTCCCCAGACCTCGACTCAACAAAACTTTGCTTTCGGGCAACGGATCCTTGGACCTAGCTTTTTTATCAGTCTTAGGGGACAACCCGAATGTGCGAACCCCCCCCCCCCCCCACACCGGCTGCTCTACATCAAAGTTTGGTGGCACACTGGGACCACCACGTTCGACATGGTTTAGATCCAGCCGCTTTCGAAGTGAACAGACTATCCAGTCGTGTAAAGGGGGTCTACCTGTCCAGGTCTGGACCCGGCAGTATATGGGTTGCTCTAGTACTGTGGCTCTTTAAACCACCCTCTAGTGCCCCTAGATGTTTAATTGATGAATAAACGAACTTCCCAAGTGATCATTCATAATGATGTCAGGGTCACTAGAGGGTGGATTACACCCACCCATTTCCCGAACCAGTATCATAGACTGCCTGGGGGCTCTTTCAACTAATAAAGATTTGGGGGCCGTGGACCAGTGCAGCTAACGTGATCGGGCTGAATGGTCCCCACGAAAAATGTGGCGCCCGTCCGGCTAATTTTGGATTTTTCTCTTCGAACTGGCTCTGTCCGACGCCGTGGCTGGGGGCCACTACATTGTTAAACCACTCTGTAGTGCCCCTGACATAATTATGAATGAACTTCTCTTAGGAAGTTCGTTTATTCATAAATTATTTTATATTCTGTGCAGCAGACTTTATCTCTTAAGGCTTAGGCCTACTCTAGTATTACTACTCAGTTTGTGACCCTATATTTGTCATGAATCCAAGGTGGCAATGATGGTACGACAGTTGAAAGAGGGAACATAGACATTAGGAATTGAAAAAAAAAAAAAAAAAAAAAAAAAACTCGGCGCTCCGCGCCTCGCCAGGGGGCAAGCCCCCTGGACCCCCGGTTACCTCTATTTACATACTTCGGACGAAATTATTAAAACACAGAATGTGTTTGCGTTGTCGCGCAACCAAGTGACAACCAAACAAGCGTCATTGTTTACTATTCATTTACTATTCATGCTCATAACTCAGGTTGATGGCCACGCACTTCACAGTAGTTAGCATAATATGGTTGGATAAATCAGGAGCTTTCCAACGAATGGTGAACGATTTCTGTGCGATTAAAATTGCGGAAGTTCCATTTCCCTACCAACGGCTCGGTTGTACGTGAAAATCATAAGAAAATTTACAAGCGGTTGCAATCATGTTGACAATATCAATTATTGAGAATGATCATCTGTGTGTAAACAATTGATTCAAATAACCATGCTCATAACTCAGGTTGATGGCCACGCACTTCACAGTAGTTAACATAATATGGTTGGATAAATCAGGAGCTTTCCAACGAATGGTGAACGATTTCTGTGCGATTAAAATTGCGGAAGTTCCATTTCCCTACCAACGGTTCGGTTGTACGTGAAAATCATGTACGTCACACATTTCGTTACCATCCCGCGTTCCATTTTCGGCTAGTTAGTCCATGGCTAAAACACATTCTGTGTTAAAAAAAAAAAAAAAAACGGCTGAAATTGAAACAGAGGAATAATCTAAACCGCAGATCAAATTATATAGAAGACCAGAAATCTCAAGTATTGCTTTGAAGACAAGACTCAACTTACAAAGTGCTGAGTTTAGAAGGGGTACATTTGAAGGGAAGAAATTTATGTAGGTAGTTTATTCCATTTTCAATAAAACCAAAGTGCATAGAACCTTGAGGATTGTGACAGCAAAAGAGCAATATGTTCTAGGCCACTTGATTGGAAACCTAACTTCAATTTTCAGTTGAGAGACACCATGACAGGGGTGATAGACTCAACAGAAGTTTGAATTCACAAATAGCATATTCTTTGCTGATGGATAGCCACGATTTCCCAAAAACTCTGAATTGTAATAGGTATTGGTGGTACATACCAGTATGAGTCCTCAAGTGTGTCTTGAGATGATTGATCCGGGTGGCTCGGTACTCACAGAAATTACAACTGTATGGCTTCTTTACATCTAAAAAAAAAAAAAAAAAAGATTAATTAAGAAAAATAATGGAATTATTAAAAGATTGTTTATAGAAACAATAGTATGCCTTAAAACCCATCTCCTTACAACTGTGAGAAAGATAAAACGAAAATTTAATTTATATATAAATTGATTACATTATAACATATATGAAAATGTAAAAAACTGTTGTTCTACTGAACTGTAAACTTTATATTTTGAGAAATATTACATATGTACTTTCTAGAAACCTAAGTAACCAGAGGGTTTACCACAGAAGAGAAGTATGGGAATTTGTGAGAAACCTCCAACACAAGCGTATCAGAATTAGAATTTTGCTGACAAGAAGAAAAAATTCCTGCATTGGGATTTAAATCCAGGGTTTCAATTATTTGAGACAAATTTTTATTCGACTCCACCATTAATTTTATTTTAAAAATGCATTCAGTTTAAAACGTGTTAAACTTGCATATTGCCTAGCTTAGATTTAAATAAGTATTCCAACGTACTACGGTAAAAGCACCAAAGGCGGACTAAGCCCCAGTGGCGGACACTTGGATAAAAAAGCTCTGAAAATAAGGCTAGCAACCTCCCAGGGGTCTTGATTCTTCAATTTTTCATTTATGTAATTTCTCTGTGAGCAGTTCTGAAGAAGAAGAGGAAGTTTTAAGAATAAGTAGGAGAACAGTGTCCAACTCAAAGTTACCTTCCCGTTGGTGAAGTGATTTGTGCTCCTGTGCTAATAGAAAATGGGAAGAAAGAGGAGGTGAGTTTTAATCAAAATAATTCATTTTACTAATTGTCCTATTGATTTCTAGGTTCTTTATAGATTTTACAACAATATTGAGTGATAATTTCGTGAATATATTCCACAGTTTTGTTGAAAATCGCACTTTTTGAGCGTCCGCCACTGGGCCATTGAAAAAACGCTACTTCACCTGTGGAGGACGCACCTGTCCGCCTTTGGTACCTGTGCCCTCTCAACGGTGCTCCTCCTCTGGCACTCTTGTTTGAAGCAGTCAAACCTTAGGCGGACAGGAGTGTTCCATTCCAATTTTAGTCTTAGTTTACACGTTAATTATTGGACAATTTTATTTTCTGAAATTATTTACTGATTAATTTCCTCACAAGTACCTAGGTAGTTACTTATTACTAATGACAATGCTGACTATTCATTTATTTTGACTTCTTCTTGTTCATTTTTCCAGATAGAAAAACAAGAAAAATCCTCCCACGTTGAAAGAAAAAAAAGACCTGAAAAAAAAAAAGGCAGAAAGAAAAAGACTTGAAGAAAAAGACTTTGTTGCAGTATTCGGAAGAGTCTATGCTCCAGGCGATAGAAGATGTCCATCAAGGAAAATCGATTACTGAGGCTACAAGGGAGCATGAAGTCCCCAGGATCTCTCTTCATTATAAAACTCGAGGGAAGCGACCTGTAGAGAGGAAAATGGGCCCAGATACTGTTCTATCAGCAGAGGAAGAAACAAGAAGCGAGGGGAAAAAAGACCTGAAAGAAAAAGACAGAAAGAAAAAGACTTGAAGAAAAAGACTTTGTTGCAGTATTCGGAAGAGTCTATGCTCCAGGCGATAAAAGATGTCCATAAAGGAAAATCGATTACTAAGGCTGCAAGGGAGCATCAAGTCCCCAGAATCTCCCTTCATTATAAAGCTCGAGGGAAGCGACCTGTAGAGAGGAAAATGGGCCCAGATACTGTTCTATCAGCAGAGGAAGAAACAAGAAGTGTTCAGTGGATTAACGCGTCTGTCGATGCTCGATTCCCTGTTACAAAAAACAATCTTCTTGACAGCGTCCAACGTCTTCATGAAGAAACAGGAAGGACCAGCATATTCACTGGTAACAGACCAGGTAGAAAATGGTTCGTTTCTGAACAGGCACCCTAATGTTTCAGAGAGGATGGCCCAAAATTTGACTGCCACCTGAGCCTCTGTTACTTCAGCCGACCTTATTGAATGGTCCAATTCTATAATGAAGTATTTATCAGACAACGACCGAACCGATATCCTTTATGAGCCATCACGATTGTTCAATTGCGATGAAACCGCATTTTCCCAAAATCCGAAAGGACCCAGCTTATTAGCCCGTAGGGGTGATAAAACTTTCAGTTCCAGTAATGATCCGGATTCAAAAGAAGTGGCACACAATGAACTAGTCAGTATAGTCGACGTGGAAGCTGGGGAAGACCTCATAAATCAAATTTTCTGTATAGATGGGCTGGACATTGAACCGAGTGAATACGAAACCTGTGCAAATGATTTTCAGGAACCTGGAGACAATTTGGAGACTCAATTAAAAGATAAACTCGAGGAAGCACAAATTATCATAGAAGATGTTAACACAATGATCGAGCAAGCAAGCGAGGAAAGTAGAAATCCTGAATACCGAGGACTGAGTGAAGGACTTCAGGAAATACAACAAGATGGAATATATGGTCTAAAATTAAAAGGGTCAGATTCAAAAGAGAAACGTAAAGGAAGTGTCGAAAACCTAGATCTAAAAACTAGAGTAACTGAGGAGAAGAAAACGGATATGGATCTTTTTGAAGAAGGAGGTTTTATTGTAGCTCGATTCAATAAAAACAAGGGCGTGATCGAGCATGTATGCAGAATAATAAAAAAATCGTCGGGGGAAGAACTGTAGGTTACTATCATGAGTTCGTCCTCACTAATAGGTTTGGTTTTCAATGAAAATTCCAGTGATGTTAGGAAAATAAATTCTGATTAAATAGTAAAGAAACTGCCAACCCCACGACGTCTTCGCTCAAAATTGCAATTCCTTTCTATTTGACTCAACTTTTTTTAAATCGAATCTCATTTGAGAAATATTTGTATGATTCTGTTACTTACCTGACTTCAAAATTCCAATTTCACTCTATTTGAATGCCTACTCGTTGCTTTGTTACCAAACGTTTGTCAGCAATAGAAAGTGTGATAGTAGTATTATTAAGTACTAGCCGCTCCGGCTCGCTACGCTCGCCTCCACGTCCAGCCGGGGGGCAAGCCCCCCGGACCCCCCATTAAGTTGCTCGCTTCGCTCGCAACGTGTGGCATGTAGGGAATATTGCTCGCTTCGCTCGCAAAGTCTGGCATGTAGGATGTGTTGCTCGCTTCGCTCGCAAAGTCTGGCATGTAGAAAATGTTGCTCGCTTCGCTCGCAAAGTATGGCATTTAGGGGATGTTGCTCGGTTCGCTCGCAAACGGTAGATCTCTAAGGGTAGGTTTAACTTCTGTAGGGGATGCTGCTCGCTTCGCTCGCAAACGGTAGATCTCTAAGGGTAGGCTTAACTTCTGTATGGGGATGCTGCTCGCTTCGCTCGCTTGAGGAAGTTATACTGCCCACCCAACTTGGCAGACGTTTTTTTCAGTTGGGAATTATTACAAACAAATTAAAACCACGAAAAGTTTATTCGGGGATGTTGCTCGCTTCGCTCGCAAGGTATACCTGTATATGTGTAGGACAAAGTCCGTATTTATTATTTGAAATGGCTCTCGCTTCGCTCGCAAGGTAGGTACCTATGTAGGCATACCTGCTCGCCTCGCAATGTTGTGACATCGAACCCTTCACGTCAATTCTTGAGCCTTCTCTCGTCCACGGCAGAATCATTTTAATCGCTTTGCTCGCTTCTGCTCGCAATTCGTCACGCTTCTCGTCACTTTTTTCGATATCCGATTTCGGATTCAGATTCGGCGGACCCAAAGCTGTATTTCGCCCGCGAAAACCGTTCCGAAAAACGTACCTTTATGGGGTATATTTTAATCGGAAAAAACCAAGTTTTTCGGCGGACTTTTCGAGAAAACGGGTCCGTACTCTCGCATTTTTTTAACGCATTTCCCGATACTTTTTTCGCGATCCGATCGCGCCGTCGTCTTCCTCGTAGGAAAACCTACGAAACCCGTATTTTTCCGGAATTGTCAACGGCCGTTTAGAGGGGTAGGGGAAGCGGGGAAGTCCAAAAAGCGCACATTAATTATTACTTCGACCCCCCTCCCGCCCTACGGCCCATGGTTCGGGTGGGATTAGAAAATTTTAAATTCGCTTATACACCCTATCGGAAAATCCCAAAAAGATCCCCCCACTCGTAGACTCCCCCCACTCAGCCGTTTGGCCGTGCATAGGCACGAGCGACAGACAGACGGAGTTTCATTCTTATTAATAGTAGAGATTAACCTGATTAAGTACAAAAGACCCTATGTAAGTGCCTATTTGCCGTGATACGATGATCTCTTTCTGATTATGTTCAAATATGTTTAAGAGAAAACCTTTTAATTCTAACACAAAAATACTTTTTTCTAAGCAAGTTGAGTTCCTAGCTAAGATCTTTGTAGAAAAGTCTAAAAAATAATGTTTCCTATTAAGACAAATTCATTATAATTAAGACTGTTCTTACAAGAGACTGATTCGTTGTTTTGACAATTTTACTACATCATTTTCAATAAAAAAATAAAGATATTGCTCAAATTAAAACTGATGTCCTCTATTGGATCCCCTAGTGTCCGCCATTCGAGCAAAGCGATTTTCAAGTGTCCGCTACTGGTGCAAAAACAAGATTTACAAATTGATTGTTATTTTTAAGAAAGAACAAATAAATGTAAAAAATGTATATTTTTAATTGTTCAGAGATGTCCAAGCTACTAGAAAATCAGTTGAAACATAAGTTAAAAGGTATTTCTGAAATTTGAGGGTTGAAAGAATATCATATTTCCTTAACACGTCCGCCTTTGGTGCTTTTACCTTACGGTGATACAAAATTATTAGATTATTAGAACACTTAATCAACTCAGGTACCTACCTAAATGAACCTTCAGGTGTTTTTTCAAATCATTGAGTTGTCCAGCTCGGAAATCGCAGGCTCCACATGCGAATGGTTTCTCCCCTGCGAAATGAAAGTTGAAGAAGTCATCAAGTAAGTAATTCTAATAATTTGAAGAAAAGGGGGAAAAACCAAGGTCTTCGAGCGTATTTCCGAAGAAATTCTAGGAAATGTGAAAGATGAACTGTTGAGACATGGTTGGTAGGTAGCTATGTTTGTGTAGAGCGAAATGGGAAGGAAATGACTACTCCTTAAAGGAGTTATGCCCAAAACATGTACCTCTTAGGCTTAAAAACCATATTCGCTCATATGATCATATTATAGGTTTTTTATGGCATTATGGTGCTCAACTCAACTTTGTTGCACTATGGGAATTCGAAAATAAGGTACTTTTAATTTGACAACATGGCAGGGGATTCTTTCCCATATGTCATTTGTGGATGGGATTTTTTCATCCTATATGAAACTTGTCGGGGAGGGTGGATTTAACAATGCTTGGCCGAAAACATTAAATACAGGGCGTCCTCTGTGGCCGAGTGGTCAAAGAAGCCGCTGGAAAGCAGGGGAGGTTCAATTCCCGGTCTGATAAAAAAATTTACCAGGTCTGGGGTTGTCAGAATATCAACACTGATAAGGACTAATCCGTATACTTGATTGACCCTTCACCCTTACGAGAGGCAGCACGACAGGCAGTCGTCCTCAGTTCTCCGTGCGTATAAACTATACCCTTTTTACATTTCAATATCGCGAGTGCCACATGTGGGATTTTGTGCGGCCCATGCCTACTGACCCCCGAAAGAGGTTTTATCATTAACACGGTCTGTTAACTATTTTTAATTTGTACTACGAATCTGGTGAGTTAATTTACATTAAATCCTTTGACTGTGGTGGTCATTGATTGTCCGAGACACAGGGCTGCTATATATTAGTAGGTAGGGTCAAATGGTTTTACAAATATAAACCTAATTCCTCGGAACTTTTGGAATATTTATTTGTCCCTATTTACGAATCATCACGTTACGAAGTAACAACCGTAACAACTGGTAGCAGAGCTATATGTACACGACCTTTACAGCAAGTGATACGGAGTTCCCTTTTTTTTCTTTTGTTTCACTTCCGATCTCGCACTTCTGCGCAACATAAATTTCATCTGACTTAATTGCAGTTTAGATATTTGCATATTAAAATAGACTGGAAGCAAGAAAAATATAATTTTTTTCATTACAATTTATGATTGCACCATTGAATATTTACCAAATTTCTGCTTTATATATATATATATATACATTTATCTTGCTTTTATCTCGAGCTCATTCAAAGTAGAGCAAGGAACTAATTCATTTTTCATTTTTTTGGTTAAAGTGGCTGTTTCCAATTTACAAAAGACAATAGTCATGCCCCTTACGTGCCCAAGGTGTTCATCGTCTGACCCACCCGTGGATGACGTCAAATGCTCGATTTGTTTAAATCAATTTCATGCCGCATGTACGAGAATAAACACTATCGACGCGTGGATTAAAAAATCTTACGCCAGCAGGGAAACCTGGAAATGTGACTTATGCAAAACAGAGCCGGCCGTACCAGATCCAACCACCCCAGTTCCACTGTGGTACTCAAATTTACTAACCGATTTGAAATCAATCAAATCGGATTTAACAACTTTTAAACACGAACGCGCTCAGCTAGATGCCAAAATTAATTCATACGAAGCCCAAATTGCGTTTTTGAAAACAGATAATGAAACCTTGAAAACACAGATTTCAACTTTGCAAACCCAACTACAATCCATACAAACCTCTCAACTCGGCGCACTATCTTTCGATTTTCAAGGCGATGTAAAAGGCGACAAAATACCTACCAAATTACATCGAAAACGAGATTTCTAAAGTAACCAAGCTGTACGCTGACAATCCTTGGAGCCTCATAAAATTTCTCGAAAAACTACACTTTGTTAAATGGGATGAGGGAAAGTAGTTTTAAATCGATGTTTCAACGAATTGCGACTTTTCAGGGAAATTCAATTTTATTGCGTTTAGCAATCGAGCCCGAGATAACTTTCAAAATAGTTGCAGAAACTTTATTTGACGAATTAACAACGCCACATACAAAATTAAATTTGGTTCAGGATAAAATTTTGAGACCACAATATCCAAGTGAATCCTTTCGAACATATGTGGAACAGGTAACCAAATTTAATGACATACTCTCGCAATATTGTGATACTGATATTGTTAAGAGTATTTTACAAGGAACCTCAACGAATACACGCGCGAAATTTCAGTTCAACACTCGTCCACAAACAATGGCAGATCTACAAAATCTTGTGGCTGATGTAGAAAAATTAGAGTTAACTGAAAATCTTCAAAAAGCGAAATCAAAAAAGCAGATGCAAAATTCCAAAAATTCACTACTGAAATCCAATAATAATCAAGAAAATACAGATAATAGGCGAGAAAAATCTCTCCAATCAAACTCCGATGCGCAGCCGAATTTCCCTTCTCAACACTATCGGCAAAATACATCATCAGTAGGAGGCTATAATCAACGTAATCAGGGTAACCAACACACATTCAACAACAATGATAGCAACAATATTAAACAATTTAACAATAACGCAAAAACACAAACGTGTTTCAAACAGAATAATCCTAATTTCAGCAAACCTTTCAAGCAGGCATTCCTGCAACCCTATATAGCTCCACAGCCATATGGACCATTAGGGTGGTTCAAAAAAAAAAAAAAAGTTCTGGGATTTTTGGTCCCCATTGCGTTTTTGCTTCCTCGGTATGTCAGGATGACCCTCCTAAAGTTTTAGCAAAAAATATTAATCCTAACCACTTTACCTGGGTCGATTTTTGCCAGTTATCGACTGCTATCGTAAACCAACCTCTAAATTGGGGCCGACGTGATGATTTGAAGGACGGATTTCAATTTTTTTTAGGTCTATTTATGGGTTTTCGCATGCGCTGAACACGATGAACCTATTTATTTTACGCTCCGTCCACTAGTTATCCGGTAAACTGGCGGAGGGCACTGCTTGAAGATAGTAAAAATCGAAAATTTCACCGAAAATGCTGTCGCCTGGTTAAGAATTGTACTAGAAACATGCTATTATGGTAGGATAATATGCTTTGGCATGTTCTGAACATGATTCCGTTTTTTACTATACTTTTTTACTTCGTTTATCGGCCATAAACCTCAAATTACTTGTAGGGTAATAGACAAATTCACCCTAATTTCACCAGAAATTATGTCGCGTTGATAATTTAAGGTCCCAAAATACCTTGTGCCGATAAAATTTGGTATTTTCCAGGATACTCGATACAAAGCCGTAGGTAATTTGGCAAGGACCTGAACCGGCATTGTACTTATTCGCCAAATATAGCGGCGAAATGGAGAAAATAGCTAAAATTTTCCCATTTTTCTGTAAGATTCCTTAGTTTCCATCGGTTTTCCGGGGTCACATTCATAGTTCTGAATTGTCTGAACTGTGATTGGATTGTTAAATAAAAAAATGATGCAGTATAATTGAAAATAATATGTAATATAATTTTGGTTTCACAAAACATAACATTTTAACGAGAATAACATAACAAAAATATACAACAAAAAAAAAAAAAAAAAAAAAAAATTAAACACGATGAAATATCGAAACATAAAAAAATACCAAATTTTATCGGCACAAGGTATTTTGGGACCTTAAATTATCAACGCGACATAATTTCTGGTGAAATTAGGGTGAATTTGTCTATTACCCTACAAGAAATTTGAGGTTTATGGCCGATAAACGAAGTAAAAAAGTATAGTAAAAAACGGAATCATGTTCAGAACATGCCAAAGCATATTATCCGACCATAATAGCATGTTTCTAGTACAATTCTTAACCAGGCGACAGCATTTTCGGTGAAATTTTCGATTTTTACTTATCTTCAAGCAGTGCCCTCCGCCAGTTTACCGGATAACTAGTGGACGGAGCGTAAAATAAATAGGTTCATCGTGTTCAGCGCATGCGAAAACCCATAAATAGACCTAAAAAAATTGAAATCCGTCCTTCAAATCATCACGTCGGCCCCAATTTAGAGGTTGGTTTACGATAGCAGTCGATAACTGGCAAAAATCGACCCAGGTAAAGTGGTTAGGATTAATATTTTTTGCTAAAAATTTAGGAGAGTCATTCTGACATACCGAGGAAGCAAAAACGCAATGGGGACCAAAAATCCCAGAACTTTTTTTTTTTTTGAACCACCCTAATGGACCATATATGAATTACCCCTCATTTCCGTATTTGCCTCCATGGAGTTACCAACCCCCGGAAGGAACCCCTAGGTCACCCAGCCCTAGAGAATCCACCAACCGACCAACACAAAATAAAAGTAACAAGAATACGCAACAACACTCGTTCAACGGAAATACCCCAATAAATTCAAAAAACTAAATTAAGGAGTTCACAGAAAAAATAACAAAACCAAAAAAATTCACAGAAGACAAGTTTCAAAGGATGAAAAGCACCAAAAACTTAGCCCAAATTGTGATAAACGGGATTCGGACTGCCGTCATGATTGACTCGGGCGCAAGTTTTTCGGCGGTAAATCGTTCCTTTTTGGAACTTCTTCAAACTCAAAATGATTTGAAACTATTTGAAACACATATGATGGCTCAATTGGGAGACTCATCTGAAATTTTAATTACTATGATGGTCAATTTAACAGTTAAGATCGGGCAAAATTCTTGGACGTATCCATTTTGCTATGTTCCTAATTTGCCGCAAAACGCCATTCTGGGACTGGACTTTCAAAAAGACACCACTTTGCTTTTGGATCCTTCAACCGATTCTTTCTGTTTCAAATTTCGACCGGACTGTACATTTCCCTTGCACAGTGTCGAAGATTGTGTTCACTTCGCTTGTGAATTAAGTAACAAAATAGATGAAGGAAAATTGCTCACTTCATTCAAAAAACGTTTTCCGGAAGTTCTAACTAAAGAACTCGGGATGACAAATTTAATTACCTGTGAACTCCGATTAAAAGAAGGCGCAACCTTAAAAACAAGTAAAGTTGTTTACGATAAGGCAACGATAAGGCAAAAAGCTATGCGGAACATACTTGATAAGCTTTTGGAGCAACGAGTAATTGAACCCATAAAAACGTCAACTGCTTCTCCTTGTCTTCTCGTACATAAAAAGGGTTCCAGTAATTCAGATACCTGGAGACTCGTAACAGACTATTATCGGGAACTCAATAGGCAACTAGAATATTTACAATTCCCAGTTCCCCCCATTGAATCTGCATTTATGCACCTTAAATCAGCCAATTATTTTACGTTAATGGACTTAAATTCCGCCTATAACCAGATTCCATTGTCAAAAGAATCAAAAAAATTAACTGCCTTCCAATGTGAGTACGGAACCTATGCTTACACAAAGGTTCCGTTCGGAGTAAACAAAGGAGGTCAAACATTAATGCAATTGATGAATCAGTTGTTTTCCGATTTACGCTATAAATATCTATTTTTCTATTTCGATGACGTTTTAATTTATAGCTCGACATATGACGAGCACATAAAACACATAACGGAAGTCTTAAGAAGGTTACAGATTGCTAATTTGACTGTAAACCCTGAGAAATTGAAATTGGCCCAAACAGAAATAGATTTTTTGGGTTTCAAAATTTCCGCTGGAGGGAAACTAAGCATCAATAAAGATAGAGTGGCGGCGTTATTGAACATTGAACGACCGCGAACTCCTAAACAAATAGCCTCCTTTTTGGGAGCACTAAATTTTTTTTCAAAATTTTTACCAAATTTTCAAATTTTAGCTAAGCCGCTAAACGACTTGCGAAAAAAGGATTCCCCGATGATATGGGATGATAAGGCGGAAACGGCTTGGCAATCACTACGAAAACTAGTTACTCAACCACCAGTACTAATGACTCCAGATTTTTCAAAAAGGTTTCATCTCTACTTAGACGCATCAAAACTCGGCGTTTCAGCAATGTTGGCTCAAGACCATGATGGCGAAATTCGACCAGTAGCTTTTGCGAGCAAACAATTGAAAAAATACAAAAGAGACGTTTCGGCATATGAACTCGAAGCAAAGGCGATTTCGTTTGGTTTCAAGAAATTTCGTATTTACCTGGAACATGCGGAATTCGACCTTCATACAGACCATAAAGCCTTAACGGCAATTGTTAGTCTAGCAAAAAATGGTGGGCAAATGGCCCGTTATGCAGTGGAATTCATGCCTTTCCGTTTTATTGCTCATCACATAAAAGGTACCAAGAATTCTTTGTGTGATTATCTCAGCCGAAATTTCCCGTCACATGTAGATAGTGAGCCCACAGATTCTGAATCCGAAACAGATTTTAATTTCCAATTAGCATCAAGTTCAACACCGGTTCATGCACTTACGGTCTTGCAAGATTTCCCACAAATCTTTGCTGATTTCAACAAATATCAACAAGCCGATTCAAATCTCCAACCCATAATCATGGCAATAGAAAACAAGACAAACATTAATAATCGTTATTCTCTGATAAAAGGAAGACTTATGTACGAGACAAAACCAGGAATACGTCGAGCCGTAGTACCCGCATCTTTAATTGATGTAGTTTTTAAATATTATCATGCATCAGTTCTAGGCTCACACTGGGGAATAAAACGAACAGTTGAAGCGATCAAACGTCAATTCTATTGGACAAACCTGTATAAAACTGTAAAATCAAGGATACTAGAATGTGAAACGTGCCTAGCCAATAAAACTGATCGTTCACTTCCAAAAGGACACCTCTCATCAACACCAGCCACCTGCATCGGTCAAACTTTGTATATTGATACTGCTGGCGAATTACCCCAATCATTATCATACAGACATGTTCTAATAGCGGTTGACGGCATGACGCGATACACAATACTGGTGCCTCTCACGCGAACTACCTCCGAGTCCATAATAAATGCGCTAAAAAATCACGTTTTTCGTTATTTTGGATTTTGGGAACGAGTGGTTTCGGACAATGCGACTTATTTCGCTTCGAAACAGTTTAAAGATTTTCTTTTCAATTGTGGCATCAAACACACTCTTCTACCCCCATATTACCCCAACCCCAATCAAGCAGAGCGCCAGATTCAAAATTTGAAGTCATAATTGAGAGCTCAATGTTTAGAGGATCACACCAAATGGGCGCATCATCTCTATTTAACCCAAATTGCCCTCAATAGCGCCTACAACGAAACGACTAAATTTAGTCCTGCCCAACTATTCCTCGAACGCAGTATGCTGAAGCCGCTAAAGTTCATGTGGAATGTAGACGAAGAACAGCTTAATCTACCTGAAACTTGGCGAACGGCGATTAATAACATCAAGCGAGAACATCAACGTTACGCAAAATTTTATAATCGTAAACACCCAGCTGTGACTTATCAACCGGGTGACCAAGTATAATTAAAAACTCATATTTTGTCTGACAAACAAGAATCTGTTACGTCAAAGCTCGCTCCTCGTTTCCATGGGCCCTTCGTGATCCACAAGAACTTTCGGAGGTCTCATACCTCCTTCAAGACTTAAGCAGCCCCGATATTTTCCAATCAGCTCACATATCACAATTGAAAGTGGTTAGACCTCAACGCCACACAGCAAATCCATTAATTTCGATGAACCTCACTCATCTATCTTGACATAATTCTTTTAATTTGAGTATCGATTACGAGTAGTATATGTATAAACTTGAAGATACAACTTTTATCTTCAATTATAGCAAAAAGAAAATAGATTTAAAAAAAAAAAAAAAAAAAAAAAATTATTCTCTTTTTTTTTCTTCAAATAATATAAGGTAAAAGCACCAAAGGCGGACGTGTTAA
The DNA here is from genome assembly GCA_030762985.1 of Adelphocoris suturalis. Taxonomy (NCBI): domain Eukaryota; kingdom Metazoa; phylum Arthropoda; class Insecta; order Hemiptera; family Miridae; genus Adelphocoris; species Adelphocoris suturalis. Next base: position 82,587,133 of record CM061041.1, on the reverse strand, counting down.
GGAAATATGATATTCTTTCAACCCTCAAATTTCAGAAATACCTTTTAACTTATGTTTCAACTGATTTTCTAGTAGCTTGGACATCTCTGAACAATTAAAAATATACATTTTTTACATTTATTTGTTCTTTCTTAAAAATAACAATCAATTTGTAAATCTTGTTTTTGCACCAGTAGCGGACACTTGAAAATCGCTTTGCTCGAATGGCGGACACTAGGGGATCCAATAGAGGACATCAGTTTTAATTTGAGCAATATCTTTATTTTTTTATTGAAAATGATGTAGTAAAATTGTCAAAACAACGAATCAGTCTCTTGTAAGAACAGTCTTAATTATAATGAATTTGTCTTAATAGGAAACATTATTTTTTAGACTTTTCTACAAAGATCTTAGCTAGGAACTCAACTTGCTTAGAAAAAAGTATTTTTGTGTTAGAATTAAAAGGTTTTCTCTTAAACATATTTGAACATAATCAGAAAGAGATCATCGTATCACGGCAAATAGGCACTTACATAGGGTCTTTTGTACTTAATCAGGTTAATCTCTACTATTAATAAGAATGAAACTCCGTCTGTCTGTCGCTCGTGCCTATGCACGGCCAAACGGCTGAGTGGGGGGAGTCTACGAGTGGGGGGATCTTTTTGGGATTTTCCGATAGGGTGTATAAGCGAATTTAAAATTTTCTAATCCCACCCGAACCATGGGCCGTAGGGCGGGAGGGGGGTCGAAGTAATAATTAATGTGCGCTTTTTGGACTTCCCCGCTTCCCCTACCCCTCTAAACGGCCGTTGACAATTCCGGAAAAATACGGGTTTCGTAGGTTTTCCTACGAGGAAGACGACGGCGCGATCGGATCGCGAAAAAAGTATCGGGAAATGCGTTAAAAAAATGCGAGAGTACGGACCCGTTTTCTCGAAAAGTCCGCCGAAAAACTTGGTTTTTTCCGATTAAAATATACCCCATAAAGGTACGTTTTTCGGAACGGTTTTCGCGGGCGAAATACAGCTTTGGGTCCGCCGAATCTGAATCCGAAATCGGATATCGAAAAAAGTGACGAGAAGCGTGACGAATTGCGAGCAGAAGCGAGCAAAGCGATTAAAATGATTCTGCCGTGGACGAGAGAAGGCTCAAGAATTGACGTGAAGGGTTCGATGTCACAACATTGCGAGGCGAGCAGGTATGCCTACATAGGTACCTACCTTGCGAGCGAAGCGAGAGCCATTTCAAATAATAAATACGGACTTTGTCCTACACATATACAGGTATACCTTGCGAGCGAAGCGAGCAACATCCCCGAATAAACTTTTCGTGGTTTTAATTTGTTTGTAATAATTCCCAACTGAAAAAAACGTCTGCCAAGTTGGGTGGGCAGTATAACTTCCTCAAGCGAGCGAAGCGAGCAGCATCCCCATACAGAAGTTAAGCCTACCCTTAGAGATCTACCGTTTGCGAGCGAAGCGAGCAGCATCCCCTACAGAAGTTAAACCTACCCTTAGAGATCTACCGTTTGCGAGCGAACCGAGCAACATCCCCTAAATGCCATACTTTGCGAGCGAAGCGAGCAACATTTTCTACATGCCAGACTTTGCGAGCGAAGCGAGCAACACATCCTACATGCCAGACTTTGCGAGCGAAGCGAGCAATATTCCCTACATGCCACACGTTGCGAGCGAAGCGAGCAACTTAATGGGGGGTCCGGGGGGCTTGCCCCCCGGCTGGACGTGGAGGCGAGCGTAGCGAGCCGGAGCGGCTAGTACTTAATAATACTACTATCACACTTTCTATTGCTGACAAACGTTTGGTAACAAAGCAACGAGTAGGCATTCAAATAGAGTGAAATTGGAATTTTGAAGTCAGGTAAGTAACAGAATCATACAAATATTTCTCAAATGAGATTCGATTTAAAAAAAGTTGAGTCAAATAGAAAGGAATTGCAATTTTGAGCGAAGACGTCGTGGGGTTGGCAGTTTCTTTACTATTTAATCAGAATTTATTTTCCTAACATCACTGGAATTTTCATTGAAAACCAAACCTATTAGTGAGGACGAACTCATGATAGTAACCTACAGTTCTTCCCCCGACGATTTTTTTATTATTCTGCATACATGCTCGATCACGCCCTTGTTTTTATTGAATCGAGCTACAATAAAACCTCCTTCTTCAAAAAGATCCATATCCGTTTTCTTCTCCTCAGTTACTCTAGTTTTTAGATCTAGGTTTTCGACACTTCCTTTACGTTTCTCTTTTGAATCTGACCCTTTTAATTTTAGACCATATATTCCATCTTGTTGTATTTCCTGAAGTCCTTCACTCAGTCCTCGGTATTCAGGATTTCTACTTTCCTCGCTTGCTTGCTCGATCATTGTGTTAACATCTTCTATGATAATTTGTGCTTCCTCGAGTTTATCTTTTAATTGAGTCTCCAAATTGTCTCCAGGTTCCTGAAAATCATTTGCACAGGTTTCGTATTCACTCGGTTCAATGTCCAGCCCATCTATACAGAAAATTTGATTTATGAGGTCTTCCCCAGCTTCCACGTCGACTATACTGACTAGTTCATTGTGTGCCACTTCTTTTGAATCCGGATCATTACTGGAACTGAAAGTTTTATCACCCCTACGGGCTAATAAGCTGGGTCCTTTCGGATTTTGGGAAAATGCGGTTTCATCGCAATTGAACAATCGTGATGGCTCATAAAGGATATCGGTTCGGTCGTTGTCTGATAAATACTTCATTATAGAATTGGACCATTCAATAAGGTCGGCTGAAGTAACAGAGGCTCAGGTGGCAGTCAAATTTTGGGCCATCCTCTCTGAAACATTAGGGTGCCTGTTCAGAAACGAACCATTTTCTACCTGGTCTGTTACCAGTGAATATGCTGGTCCTTCCTGTTTCTTCATGAAGACGTTGGACGCTGTCAAGAAGATTGTTTTTTGTAACAGGGAATCGAGCATCGACAGACGCGTTAATCCACTGAACACTTCTTGTTTCTTCCTCTGCTGATAGAACAGTATCTGGGCCCATTTTCCTCTCTACAGGTCGCTTCCCTCGAGCTTTATAATGAAGGGAGATTCTGGGGACTTGATGCTCCCTTGCAGCCTTAGTAATCGATTTTCCTTTATGGACATCTTTTATCGCCTGGAGCATAGACTCTTCCGAATACTGCAACAAAGTCTTTTTCTTCAAGTCTTTTTCTTTCTGTCTTTTTCTTTCAGGTCTTTTTTCCCCTCGCTTCTTGTTTCTTCCTCTGCTGATAGAACAGTATCTGGGCCCATTTTCCTCTCTACAGGTCGCTTCCCTCGAGTTTTATAATGAAGAGAGATCCTGGGGACTTCATGCTCCCTTGTAGCCTCAGTAATCGATTTTCCTTGATGGACATCTTCTATCGCCTGGAGCATAGACTCTTCCGAATACTGCAACAAAGTCTTTTTCTTCAAGTCTTTTTCTTTCTGCCTTTTTTTTTTTCAGGTCTTTTTTTTCTTTCAACGTGGGAGGATTTTTCTTGTTTTTCTATCTGGAAAAATGAACAAGAAGAAGTCAAAATAAATGAATAGTCAGCATTGTCATTAGTAATAAGTAACTACCTAGGTACTTGTGAGGAAATTAATCAGTAAATAATTTCAGAAAATAAAATTGTCCAATAATTAACGTGTAAACTAAGACTAAAATTGGAATGGAACACTCCTGTCCGCCTAAGGTTTGACTGCTTCAAACAAGAGTGCCAGAGGAGGAGCACCGTTGAGAGGGCACAGGTACCAAAGGCGGACAGGTGCGTCCTCCACAGGTGAAGTAGCGTTTTTTCAATGGCCCAGTGGCGGACGCTCAAAAAGTGCGATTTTCAACAAAACTGTGGAATATATTCACGAAATTATCACTCAATATTGTTGTAAAATCTATAAAGAACCTAGAAATCAATAGGACAATTAGTAAAATGAATTATTTTGATTAAAACTCACCTCCTCTTTCTTCCCATTTTCTATTAGCACAGGAGCACAAATCACTTCACCAACGGGAAGGTAACTTTGAGTTGGACACTGTTCTCCTACTTATTCTTAAAACTTCCTCTTCTTCTTCAGAACTGCTCACAGAGAAATTACATAAATGAAAAATTGAAGAATCAAGACCCCTGGGAGGTTGCTAGCCTTATTTTCAGAGCTTTTTTATCCAAGTGTCCGCCACTGGGGCTTAGTCCGCCTTTGGTGCTTTTACCTTACTGAATAAGAGCAAATATTTTATTACTAGAAAGTCCCTAATTTTAGTTAAAATTTACACAGCCCTGCAGTCTCTGTATTTCGTTAGTGCCAATCCTATGTGCAGTGCTGAAATCATGTGAATTGTGCATCAACGTGAATAATTTGAACATGAGCTAATTTTAAGTTGAATACATATACATAATGTACTTATAAGATTTGTGTCGCATGAGTAATGTGTCCTCTTGCGACTAGGAACTATGAATGTGTCCTGATTTTATATCCCAGCCCTGAAGGAAAGATTTTATTTTTAAATTTGTGCCTCTGCTCGCCTCGTGTGTACCAATCGAGGTTTAGGTTTCCTGATGCAGTTTTGTGCTTTCTCGACTGGTGAGCCACACCATACGGACATTACGAAAGTAAAAAACAAAAGGCTGTTGGTGTGCAAGGCAACAAACCACTCGAGGAATGCTTTCTGCCGGGTGTGATTTTCCCTTGAACAAAAACAGCCACAAGGTTTTTCACACCCCTCCACGCTTACATTTCCAAATCCTCGCACTGTTCGAACCCCCCAATGTATTTTCAACACTCTGACATAAAGTGACCACCCAATGAAACTTCATTCTCTGAATATAAAGAGTAAATTAATACCAGCAACAAAAAAAAAAAAAATAAATAAATAAATTACATTAAAATCAAATTAAATAAAAAAAAAAAAATAAATTTCAGCAACAAAATTTTTTTTTCCGACAAAACAAAATTTTTTTTTGGAAGGGAGGGGATGGTGTCAGAATATCAACACTGATAAGGACTAATCCTTATACTTGATTGACCCTTCACCCTTACCGTCACTTCTCCCACTTTTCTATCATCTCCGCTCATCCGAGATCCAAGCACGACAGGCAGTCGTCCTCAGTTCTCCGTGCGTATAAAATATACCCCTTTTACTTTTCAATATCGCGAGTGCCACGTGGGATTTTGTGCGGCCCATGCCTACGGACCCCCCGAAGGAGATTTTATCATTAACACGGTCTGTTAACTATTTTTAATTTGTACTACGAATCTGGTGAGTTAATTTACATTAAATCCTTTGACTGTGGTGGTCACCGATTGTCCGAGACACAGGGCTGCTATATATTATAGCGAGGTTCCCCCCCCTTTAGTAGGTAGGGTCAAATGGTTTTACAAATATAAACCTAATTCCTCGGAACTTTTGGAATATTTATTTGTCCCTATTTACGAATCATCACGTTACGAAGTAACAACCGTAACAGGGTCCATACGCAAGTGCGAAATTTAGTTAGTGGCTTATACAAACTGAGATACCCTATGATGGGTTAACCCAAAGAAACAAAATTTAATATCAAATACGACATTAGTTGGACAACACTAGATGGGGGTTTTCACCCCATATGTTGGCTAAGGTATGGAATTTCATCTCAAATACTACGTCTTCACATTCATTCAGACGACAAGGCGTTGTAATGCTTCACACAAGAGAAAAAAAAGGCGGGGGAGTTGGGCGTTTCATTGGTCCCCTACTCACAAAAGTGTGTACCGCTAGTGATTTGCTGCCTCATCATCTGACTTTACTCCTCAAATTTTGTTTTCACAATATGGAGGAGGTGAATGGGATTCTATTGTGGGGGTTACTGACGAGCTGCATCAGTAAACTCTCTTCTACGAAGACCCTACTATAATTGATAACTCAACCTACCTTGGGAAATATTGAGTAGAATCCTAGTTAGGTTGTAGTAGAAGACTGTTCAGTGCCCGCGCAGGCTGACGCTTTTTTTTACGCCATCCAACTATTCACCTGCTAAGACCTAATTTCTTCGAACTTAAATGAGGAAGTATCTACCAACATGACCCAGGATGGGGGGGGGGGGGGGGGGGGGGTGTGCAGGGTGGCCAACAGGAGAGAGCGAGTTTCCATCTTTTGTTTGAAAAATCGTGCCTTCACTGGTTTTTTCAAATTATTTCTCTGAAATTCACCACAACACAGTGTATACACGAGAGCTGCATCAGTAAACAGTTTCTACTACAACCTAAATAATTCTACTGAATGTTTCCCAACATAAGTTGTGTTATCAATTATAACCGTAAGACGGCAAACTTCCTGTGAAAAATAGGTTGGTTGAGTTACGATTTACTGACATCTGCTAAATCATGGCGGAAATACAAGACAACAACAGGCGTGACGTCACGAGAAAAACTGCCTATAGGATCAGTAGTTCCAGAGAAAAATGAATTTGGAGGTGAAACATAATTTTACAGGTGAGGCGAAAAACCAAATTTATTCACGACTTTGTGGATGAAGCGGAGCCCTTCTTTCTCCATGATGGTGCACTATGCAAATTAAACCGTCTTTTCTTTCCCTAGACCTACCTAATATAATTATCAGTTTTTGTAGTAGTACTTGAGATCCTAGCTACAGAAATGAAAAAAGATGAAAACCAAGAGTGGGGGGATTGAAAAATGTTGAAAATACTATACATAAATTGGTATAGATGTTGAATAGTTTTAGGTTGTAGTAGAAATTTTTAGTATCTATATTACCCATGTGAGTCCTGACGTGCCTTTTTAGCTGGATGAGTTGTCCAGCACGATAATCACAGCTTTCACAGGCGAAGGGCTTCTCACCTGATACAAAAATCCAATTATCTCAAAATTATCTAAAAAAAGAAAAGTACTTATCAATGTCTAAAAAATTAATTTTAAAGTAAAATGTCACAAACTGCCAACTCAAATTAGGATTGGTAAGAGGAATATCAATTACCTAAGCAATTACAATAAGTGCAAAAATATTTTGATTCAAAACGTAACAGTTATTAAACAAATAAGTCAAATGTGTTACTCATAATAGACATGTGACATAAATTAATAGATCAAAACGAGAGATTTCCTCATCCAAGAGGCTATTCGTTAATATTGAAATGACTTGAGCCAGTATTATACATTCTCTTTCAGCTTGCGTGGAACACTTTAATGTGCACTAAAAGATGTTTGTTTAACGTGTCAAAAGGTAAAAATGACTAACCTGTGTGCTTCCTCATATGCGTATTCAAGGCTGAAAGTTGTCCAGCACGATAGTCACAGAGTTTACAGCTGTAGGGCTTCTCACCTAACACACATAACTAAGTACAATGACTAAAGGTGATAAGGCATGTCTTCACATAAGAACATTTTATTTAGGCTTTCACCCTCAAGAATTAGCTATTATGGAGAGTTACAACAAAGATTTCAACTAATAATATTCTAAAGAGGTATCAGCAAAAGACTATTTACCAACTACAAAAATATGAAAATAAATTTTTCAATAATCTAATTCAGCTTTCCCAAATCCTAGGACCCTAAAACATATTCTAAAACCTAGAATATCGGGCTCCACCAATATGGGTCTGGACTCTACCTAACTAAAAACACAACTATTACGAATCTGAGAAATATGAGACCACCTGTAACTGGCGAAGAAGATTTCGATCTGCGGGAGATCATTGAAAATTCCAGTTTATGGTTGGGGTTGTAGACACAAGTTTGAGTTTGAACTGCAAAGGTACATATCCCTAATTTTAGACCAGCATAGCTCGTTACAATGATGCTGCCAACTGTTTATAAACTTCAATAACTAATCCACCTCTAGCTGGACAGTGAAATATCTCCGAGTTGGCAGTTTCATATTTCTGCTATTAGAGTCAAACGAGCGGCTATATGAACCTTATATGCTCAGTTCAGTCTGAAAACAATTGCTGAGCACAGCTAATTACACAATTCACAGTCCAGCCTTCAATATAGATCGTGGTGTGAAAGATTTTCTCATTCTCGTAGCTACGTGGTCTCAGAATCGACTTATCCAATCCATCCCCGTCATCATGCTCCAAAAAACTCTCAACTACACTCAAAATTGTATTTTTCATAGTTTTGACAGCAACACCTACAGCATTCATGTAAAATGAAAGATATCAGGAAAGTTATGCCCACCACAATCACTAGATCGTGATTATCATCATAATTTAATTAATTAATTATATTGAAGCAACTCAGAAGATTTATTGAACAAAGGAGTAACTATCTAATAATTCAATTGTAATTCTATGTAGATTGTGCAATATCCATTCAATAATTGTAGTAAAACTTATGAACACTCTAAGCGGCAGATAAATATTCACTTTGATTTTTCCAAGTACAAATAGTAGTCAATGTTGGGGGCACTTATCAGAGGATTTCCTTAAACACAATCGCCTGTACAAAAATTGTTTCTTTTGCTTGTTTAATAGGGCAAAATATACCCTCTCATCTTGAAAAATTCTGTTTGAAAGCATGCCTTAACGAGCCATTAAGCAAATCACCTAATATGATACTTCTTCTTATATAATTTGACCATTTAGGACTTTTGTAAATACATAGATTTCAGATTTCAAAATTCAACAAATTTCAGGGAATTCACTCATATCTTCATTTGTTCTTTTGTTTGGACAGCGGATTGAATTTAGTCATCCCCTCAACAAGTCCTTACCTGTGTGAGTTCTCATATGCGTCTTTAGACTTGAGTGATATCCAGTACGGTAATCACATACTGTGCAAGCGTAGGGTTTATCACCTAAAACAATAATCACAACATGGCTGGTGAACTCCGTTAAACTTTAAAAAAGCTTTGGGCATCTAATTTGATTTTTGGAATCTAAGTTCGTAATTAAACCAACAAATTTTGAAGGGAAGGACTTCATGCTAATTAAAAAAAAAAGTTCATTATTAAAAATAAATAAAGTTAAGAAAGCAGATCGATTCTGTAGATGATACTGGAGTAGGAAAAATTAATTATCCACCTATTTACACTTGTTTCCCGAAAAACTAAAATTTAATAAGTAGGGGTCTGGGTAAGTGGCTGAGGTTCAGTTGAAAAATCGAAATTTGAAAGGCCTCATAGGTTGTAGATAAAACCCGACTTTTTTTTTTGAGTATACATTCTGAAAAACTGTTCAACCAATTTTATTCACCCTGGTCTCATTTTATTCAGCATTTTGTCTTCAACAAACTTATCCAGGCAAATAAAAGAAAATGTCTAATTCCTCTATATGAATTTTGTCTAAGACCTATTTTTCGAAAATAAAATTAATTTTCCAGGAAAATTTCTATTTATTAATCTATCGCCAACAAACGGAATTAAAATTTTCAATTGAAAAAAAAATAAATAAAAATAAATAAATAAAAAATAATAATAAAAATAAAAATAATAATATAAATATATACCGCCAATATTGTCAGTAGGTACTACCGATTTTATGTGTACCAGGAAAAACATTGTTTTGAGAAAATGGCATACAAACGCGTGATGGCAACACACGACCAGCAGCACTCACTGGAGTAAACAGTTACTTGCAGCTCCGAGATACGCAAAACAGGGAATACATAGAATACAGGGAATAACGGAGAAAGATAGATGTTGTTTTCTTATCTTTAACTTCCAGGAAGGTCATGGAGAGTGAAGACAGAGAAAATGGATGGCTGATTAATCAGAAGGCCAGTTAATGCGGGGGCAGTTTAAGAGAGAGTCTACCAGGGGTTGAAGATTCGATCCAAAAGATTTGCTCCTCACTGCTCCCCTTCAAATGCCTCCGGATGGAATGAATATTTTCAAAAAAGAAAAGTAACGATCCGAACGGGCCACAAAATAACGATCCAAAGTGGATTCCAATCCGGGTCGGAGAGTTATTTTTCACCCTGGCCCAGATCGATAAGTATCCATCCCTAATTTTTTCCCTCCGGCACTTTTTTTCTTGTTTGAAACGGCCAAAATCATGTGGAAATCAACTCTGAGGCTCCATTTAAGGCCTTGAGAGATCCCAAGGTAGACAACCCAATCCATCCATATCATAACCAGAGTAGTTGTTAAGTACCTATTGATTACTTCGAGTTGGAAGTGATTACTTTTTCAATTAATTCGCCAAAGTATTATATTGAGGGGTGTATGGATTTTGGTATATGCAGGTGTAACAGTAGCTTCAGGACCGCTACTATTAGAGGCAAGCGACAATCGTGTATTGCGGATTGGGCAGACACATCCGCCTGAGCCAATCGTAAGGTGAGCGAAAAAATATTGCTCATGGATTGGGCTGTCTACCATGAGACCTCTCAAGGCCTTAAATGGAGCCTCAAAGTTGATTCCCACATGATTTTGGCTGTTTATTTTCAAAGCAAAAAAAAAAAAAAAAAAAAAAAAAATCGGGTTAGTCCCTGATGTATTCCTGTAAGGAATGTGAGCGAAATCGCCAAGGTCAGCTTGCTTGGCGGGAGGAACTGAGGTGTAGTTCGTGTCGCAGCCGCGTGGAGCACTGGGCTCGCATAGTGGGTGCTGGGTTCGATCAGTTTGGTGATGAGCCGTTGTGTAATATTCCGGCCTAAGATTTATATCTGTAGGAGGAATATGTTGGGTTTGGTTGAGGTACTGAAAAGTATCCTTTGTTTTTAGCACATTTGGAGTGTATTTGACACTCGGATCGGCCGGGTAGCCTTGTGTAGAATATCGTGGATATTCGGAAATCTTTGTCGAATCATGATGATTGACTTCAGAGCGGGTCTGAAAGGTATCCTCGAACTTTTGTGTGTGTGAGGCTTGATCTAACGTTTCTTTCATGAATACGTTAGGTGAGAAGGCGATCTCTTCGCGAGGATCGAGCCTTGGGCCGTCGCTAGGAACAGCGGACGAGTCGAGCAGCGGGTAGGGAGCGCTGCGTGGGCTAAGAGGCCCGGCCGCGCCGTGTTCCGCCTCCCCTTGTATGAGGGAGTAGGACGGGCGGCGCTCCATCGAAATATCCGAGTTTATTAACTCGTTTTCGATACCTCTACGTATAGAAATAGAGGGTTTGGAAGGTGGACTCGCTTGACAGAGCTTCTTTCCTTTGCTCGGATGTCAGGGTCCTACCTTGTAGTCTTGAAAAAGACTTCCTTGGACGATAAATTAGAGCGGATGAGCTGTGTAATTTATCGGCGTGCCCACAGCGGTCGGTGACGAGCCTAGTGCTACGAAACCCGGGCGACACGTCTCGGAACGTCCCAGCGGGCGTACGATCTAATGAGAATATCAATAGATGTACCGGGTGGCGTCCTGACAGAAGAACTACGTTGGGCAATGAGCAGGATGAATAATCACTGGACTCGTAGATGCCAATGCGAGATCTGTGTGGAGAGAAGGTATGCCTTGTAGAAAGCAGTAGGAAGCCGTTCTGAGATGAACTCGGGAGCAGAAGGATCGTCAGCGTAGAGCGTGTAGAATCTTCGTACTTCAGAGTGTAGTCGTCGAGAGCGGTGAGTGGAATGAATTTCGGAGGGCTCCGAGCGGGGTAATTATAGGGAGGTGGCCGCCTCCTGCCGCCTCCTGATTGGTCCGCTTAATTTCGTTAATTCAACTGTGTAATCTCATTGGCTCGCACATTGTTTTCTCAGTATCTGCGAGTATGATAGCTGAGTTGGTCCTCCGGGGTGGTTTCCCCACGTCCGTCGCTGCGACGGGGTCCCCGGAGGTGGCTTACGAGCGTCCGTTGCGGAGACGGCGGCCTTGAGGTGTCTTCCCTGCGTCCGTCGTTTAGACGGGGTCCTCGGGTGGTTTCCCTGCGTCCGTTGTTCAGACGGGGTCCCCGGGGTGGCTGCTGGACCAGAGGTGGTTGCTTGCCGCCTCCTGGTTGGTTCGCCTATTGTTTCTCGTGTAATCAGTGTTTCTGATTGGCGAGTATGCTTGTTGGAATTGTCCTTGTTAGTTTTAGAGGACGTTTGATTTTCTGTTTGAGTTTTCTCATTCAAGGCGACTTGGTTCGAGATACTTGTCGCGTCTCTCTCGCCCAGTAAGTGTTTAGGGAGGTCGCCTTGTATGTTATTAGTTAATATTTCACTTTTGAGAGAGAATTTCGTATTTTCTCTCTGGTGAAATATTTTGTTTGACGGAGTTATAACTCGACGTCTTATAAATATTTGTGTGTCTTGTCTACCTCTTTTTGGTAGCCCTGAAAAGGGCTGTTGACAAGAGGGGGTGGTTTTCACCCCACTACCTAAATTGAATGAAGGAAAACGAACAAAGCAAAGGGTAAAGCATAAATCAGTAATCTGGTTGTTGCTAAACTAAATAAAACGTTCAATATCAATCCTTCTAAAAAATAAATAATAGTGAGGTCTAATTACTGTATCTCTGTTTAGATAGAAGTTGTAAGTGAAATTGTGCTAAAGGACAAGTGTGCATAGAAATTGGGAAGACATTGAACAGGGCTGGTTATTAATAACATCTGGTGTCTGAATGAAAAATTCATACCTGTGTGGGTTTGAATATGAATCTTCAGGTATGAGGCGCGGTGAGTACGGTAGTCACAGTAACTGCAGATATGTTGTTTGTCTTCTACAAAAATAAAATAAATAAATAGTGATCAACTATGATAATTTGTTATGACCAAGGGGAGAAGAAAAGTTACAGTAATAACAATGGTTTCGCCACTACAAATGAAAGTGAACCAAACGGTTATAGCATTTATACTTACGTGAACCATCTCGTCGTGGGCTTTTACTTTTCCCTGTGGCAGGCGGAATCGGCAACTTGCTGTCATTGCCCAAAAGTTTTGATGTCGACGGACCATTAGGAGTCATAACAATAACACTGACATCTTGAGCTGAATCAAGAGTTACGGAATTATCAGGACTGAAGTCATTATCAGAAGTAGAATCATCTGAGGTATTGTCAGTCTGAGTCGGATCTTCGGAGACATTGTGATCCTGTAGACAAAAGCAAACATTTATTGAAGGTATGTACATTTACACAGTGTTGCCAGACCCCGTCCAACAAAAGGGTTATTGTAGATGTTATAAGGGGGGGGGGGGGGGGGTTGGCTAATTACGCGATGCTAACATGTATAAATTTGTAGTTGAATTTGAATAAGTGATTTCGACGCAGATATAGTCGAAGTAATAGCACATTTTTTCAAGTCGCCAAGTGGTGTAATTTGTACAAAAACTATTTTTAAAAAACTGAAGAAAAATCGTCAAAAATTTGTGAAAAACCACGTTTTTTAGCAGTTTTTAGGCAAAAGAAACGTAAAGGAGCACTTCAGACCCATCATATGTGGTATTTCAATTTGGTATGATGTTTTTCGCGTTAAATTTCCAACTAGAATATCGCAATTTAATTGAACATAAATTATCCTGGAATTTCGGAGATTTTTTTTTCAAAAATGCAGGTGCCGTACCTCAAAAATTAGACGTCTACGTGAAAAACGGGCTTCGGATTCGGCACCATCGAAAACCCCCAGGACCAGTACCAGTTTCGTGAGGGCACGACTTTGATTTTTTTTTTTGCAGTTACTAGGAACTATGAATCAATAGTGAATTAGAACTATGCAATTAAATGAAAGAAATTCTTACGGGCTCCTCCTCAGACTTGACAGTAACATCAGGATTCTCGTTTGCCACATCATCTTCCATGATGATTCCCAATGGAATGATCTGAAATCATGAACATTTTGAATCTTTTGAGTAGAGCCCATTACATCAAAATATGCCTACTACCTACAATTTTGTTATTGACAACTTCATTTTATTGAACATGTTTTTCAAATGGAAGAGATTCATTGGTAATGAAGTGCTTATTATTGTAGTGCTTATTGGGTTGACATTAAGAACTAGGTATTTTATGTACATATACATAAAGTGTGCTCAGCTATGTGCCCAGTGCCCACTTATTTTCACCATTCACGCCACACAAGTAGGCAGGAGAATTTGCTAAAACAGCTTAAGAATGCCAAAAAAGTTGAATTTAAATTTTTTAGTAGTATTTTTTATAACGTTTAGCTAGGTCATTTAAGAATGTATGCACAAAATTATGAAGAAAAATAGTGAGATGGTCATCTTTTGTGTCCTTTGTATCCTTTAATTGTGTGGTTATCCTTTAATAGGTACATATATTTTTAATAGGAATATGTATATTGTGTATACCGATAGTACTCAAAGATATTTTTTAGAAATAATAATATGCATGTATTATATACTGGTCAAATTTCACAAGAATAATATTTTTACTGAGGTAGTCCGGTATTTTGACGCTAATTTTACGTGAATTTGTCTGAACAAGGTTGCATTGCAATCACATTGTAGTTGATATACCTATACATAAAGTTACATTAAGAAGTACCTACCTAAATCACTACAAACGCTGCAAATTATTACGCAGTTTTTTTTTTTTTTGTAGTAGGTAGCCCTTCTACTCAGAATACTTCTCTATAATTGAACGAAGTATTTCAATATACACTAAATATAACTGTATACATGCGTATACTCATACCGAGGAAAAATTAATTAAATTAAACAGCTACACTTTACCAGTCTTTCTGTATTTAACAAAAGCTGATATCTCTTTTCCCTAATGAAATAAGATGAATCCCCTAGCTAAGCTTGACTATTCTATCTATAGGTGACAAAAGTTATAATAAACTCGATTTCGTAACAAGTGAGAATTACATTGAATTATATCAGTTGATACGATCGTCGTGGTTTATGAGGCGATTTCTACTGTGGTCCACCAGTTTCGATTTGGCCCCATGCTGATGTTCTGTTTTTTCAGTAGGGAGCGTGGACGGATGAATGTACAGCGATCTGGCAGGTTTTATTCGACTCTTAGGGATAATATCTATAAATGGCAGCCAAAAAATAACTCTAATTTCGTAAGTTTCCGAGATCTTGATTCATTAATATTTCAGTCCTTAAATTCTACACTTTAGGGTTGATTGAAAGTGATTCCGGGATTTCTGGCACATCCCCATCCAATGTATAATTTTTGAGCCACATTTCTAAAAGTTCGGTCCAATATGTAAAAGCTTCAGACGGCGGATGGACGGATTTTTTTCAATTCGATTTTTGAAATCCACGTATCTTGAGACGGAAACCATCAAATGTTGAGAGGGAGGGTGGAAGGCGATTAAAAATTGTTTTCCTTCTTGGTCGATTAGGTACAAAGGTTCAATATTGAATATAATAAACTAACAATTTACGAAGAATAGGCCTTTCTGTCCTTTTTCGGATTCTTCAGAAAGTATAATTCTGACAAGCAAATTCAAAAATATTTCGATACCAATCGAAAATAAAATATGAAAGTTCGAATGTTTAACCATGGACAATTTCAAATAATTTACAGAAAGACCTGATTTTCTTAAATTTTTTCAAAAGCAAGCTCACCAGGCAAGATAGTGCCCGGTTCTACAGGTAAATTCATCAATACAAACGGTTACAATTTTGCTGTTAAGTTTCAATAATAAACCGATTAATCAATTATGGGCGGAAAAAATGTAACATTTCTGAATTTCAGCTCCTCTTTGCCTAGGTACCTAAACGTCTTGTCAAGGGTGAAATTTGAAGCCATAATATTAAAACATATTGTTGAAGGTACATACCGCGTTCATTACATACATGAACGATAGCGAACATTAAATGAACATTACGTTATTGCAATGACTCCAAAATGTTGAAAGATTAAGTTTTTTAAATCAATTACCTAAACTAAATTTTCAAATGGGTATAAAACAATTTATTAGGTACTCATAATTTATTAGGAAACTCTTTTAACCGGTTTGCGTGAAAGGATTAATATTTTAAACCATCTGCATTGTATTATATTTCAAATCTTTTGCGGAACGTTTGCAATACAATGAATAAAAACCTGCTGCTAAGGATTTGTAGTGATTTTATCATAATATACTTACCTATTTTTTCGACTAATGATAATTTAGTGGGGATTGATTTCTCACACCGATGACTGATTATGAACCAGCAATATTATCGCACCTCTTGATCCACAACGAAAGAAATGCTTATCCATAGCATTAAGCGGGAGTTAAAATACATTACATAACAGATTAATGTAAGTAATTAAATTATTAAAACCGCAATCAAAACACCAAGTGAATTTCAATTCAAGTGAAAATATATACAAAATAATCACAATTCACAATAATCACAGTGGAATACCTGCTTCCATGTTACCTTCTTCTTCTTCTTCGCATCTCATTTTTGTCATGACGCAAACACCATGGCGGACAGCTGTTCGATGGCTTTTTATCTTCTTCTCTTTCATGTACTGGAATAATCAATCCTAGTGGGCTGGGTTGTGGGAGTTGGCTTCTTTCTTCGATGAATGTTTAGCAAATGTGCTGGTTGGTGGTAGGAAGTTTCTTCCAACAATGGTGCAGGGAAGAATGATTAAGAGAAGAATATTAGGAAGCCTGAAGGTGGTAAGAAATTTTTAGTCAGATACGAATATTTGACAGATAAATTTGCCACATTTGTTAGGTTGACAGTTGAACCAATGTTCCTGGATTTAGAAATATAATAGGGGAATTCGTTTCGTTACAGGGTTGTTTGTTGAGAGAAACGTTCTGATTGCTGTGAGGTCGTAACTCTGGAAATAATTGCATTCAGAAGAGAATGTGGGCCAATACCTATTGAGATTAGACTTGCCACTGTAAGATGACCCCTACTTTTCTTGAGAAATAGGAAGAGGTAGGTAGGTACCGAGATTGTTTCTGACTTTTACTATCAGTAGTCAATTGATGGTGGAGCCAGAATGATTGGTCAGGCAGTTATACTCCCATAACCAATGACCCTACGCTGCGCTAACAACAGCTAGTCTAAATTGCCGCCTTTACTACATTATTCATCCCGTCTACGCCAAATGTTTACTTCTCCACTACATTCCGAAGGTAGGGAAGCTTTGTATTCGTGATTGAATTAAAAAAAAAATTGTTGTTCTTCATGCGTTTCAAGAGCTTGCTGATCAATTTTGGTTCCATGTCTTCTGTCTGTCTGCGGTAGATCCTTATCATTCTCAAAACTATACTTACCAAGTTTTAGTTCGATTTCGATTAAATTTTCAAATAGTTCCGAATCGTCCCAGTTTCAAATACATCTACTATGTTACTTAGTTTTAGAAGATGCCTGTGAAAGAATTTTTCCATGGACTATTTATAAGCTGTGTCCTTTCTAATGTGCGTTTATTTATTGTTGTTACTGATGGTGGCCTAAACGTCAAAATTGATTGAACATTGCTATTCTTTATTTTTCCTGGAAACAGACATTTTTTTTTCCGCTAACTTCCGTTTTATTTACTGTAAAGCGTTAAATTGTGGGGTCCTGGAACTGTAAAGGTACGAACCTTAACGGGAGGCACTATGCGCCACGATGTGCCTACGGTGTTTAATAATTATAGATCAACGATCCTCGTAGAAGGGCTATCTAACATAGAAATTGTGTTAATATCTCTTATTAGGATATTATAATTCAACGCGAAATTCAGCGTATCCGAAAGGGTTGTTGTCTCCTCTAACAACCTCAGGAGTACCAAAGTTACTGAAAACCACTTTTAATTTGGATATACATTCAGAAGCAGTTTTAGAATGCAGAGGAATTATGTCCAACCAACGTGAGTAGTAGTCTTCAATTACCAAAAAGAATTTTCCTTTGTGTTCTCCAATGTCCATACCTATTTTTTGAAAAGGGAAATTTGGTATTTTGGATGGAATTAGAGGTTCTTTGACGTTGTTGGTTTGAAAGGTTTGGCAAGTTGTGCAAGCACTAACAAAATCAGCAATTTGGGATGACATTTTCGGCCAATACATTAATTGTCGTGCTCTTGACAGGGTTTTTTGAATTCCAAGATGTGCAGAATTGTGAACCATTCTTGTCATATGAAGCTGAAGTTCCTTTGGAATAACAAGGCGGTCCTTATAGAATAAAATCCCTTCCTTATCACAGAGGTCGTCACGAAGTCCATAGAAAATTTTGACGTCTGGAGCAAGCGAGTTTTTACTGAAGACCATCCGCGTTGTACTAACTTGATCACCTCTTGAAGTGTAGAGTCCTTTTCAGTTGCATCTTGAAGCTTGTTCAAATGTTCTTTAGGGATCGGCAGGTACTCTTCGAGGGAAATTGTATGCACAACATCAGTCATGTCAACTTCTTCTTCAGACTTCTCCTCAGATTGTATTGACGCACGTGACAGCATATCTGCAATGTACATTTTAGGTCCAGGTAAGTATTCCAATTTAAACTTATATTTCAAAAGCTTTAGCTGCATGCGTTGGAGTCTCGCAGTATTTTTGTGAATTTCCTTGTTAACGATGGTGAGCAATGGTTTATGATCAGTTTGTATGGTAACGTCTGCGTGACCATAGATGTACTGGTGGAAACGGTGGATACTAAAGCATAATCCTAGCATCTCCTTCTCGATCATACTGTAGTTCTGTTCAGCACTACTTAAGCTACGAGAAGCAAAAGCTACAGCTTGACCATTTTGCATCAAACAACATCCAATGCCGTCTTTACTCGCATCACATTGAATGGTTACCTGGTGCTTAGGGTTAAAAATTTTCAAGGTTGGTGTTTGGCTAACCAATTTTTTAATTTTGTCAAACGCCTGTTGTTGTTTTATTCCCCAGGTCCAAGTATTTTCCTTTTTTAAAAGTGCTCTTAGCGGCGAAATAACAGTAGAATAGGCCGGAATAAATTTATTTATGTAATTAACCGCACCTAAAAATCTTTGCAAGGACTTAACATTTTCAGGTTCCTTGATTTTCTCTATAGCAGATGTCCTTTCGGGATTAGCTTGAATACCATTCTTAGAGAATATCAAGCCAAGATATTTTACTTGATCTTGCTTGAATTGCAGTTTATTTTTATTAAATTTGACATTATTTTCACGAGCTCTTTTTATTACTGCAGCTAAGTTTCTATCATGTTCGTCTTCCGATTCCCCTGACACAATCAAATCATCAAAAAATATATTTACGCCATTCAGATCTCCAAAAATACGTACATTTTCTCGATGGAATATCTCAGGACTCGGAGATAATCCATACGGCATACGATTGTATTTGTATCGTCCGTATGGGGATCCAAATACACAGAGTCGACTAGAAGCTTCATCCAACTCGACTTGGTGGAAACCTTCTTTATAGTCCAAAACTGTGAACACCCGTTTTCCTCCTAGGGTGGCGGACATCTCCTCTTGCGTCGGAATGGAGAAGAACTCCCTCTTCAGGTATTTGTTCAGCGGTATTGGGTTAATACACAGTCTGATGGATGAATCCTTCTTTTCGATTATAACGAGATCATGCACCCAATCTGTTGGTTCCGTAATTTTCGATACGATACCAAGAGATTCCAGACGATCCAGTTCCTTTTTTAGACGAGTCTTCAGCATTTCCGGTATGCGCCTGGCTGGTCTGACAACTGGAACTGCATCCTCACGAAGCGACAATTTACATTTAAAAGGTAGCTTACCCAGGCCAGTGAAAACGTCTAGATTGTTCTTTATGAATGCTTCCTTCGTGTCCATGGCTGAGACTGTCTTCAGATCTGCAACTCTTCTTATAAGTCCAAATTCATAACATGCGTCACCACTGAGAATTGGTGCTGAGTCGAGGTCTACTAGAACAAAATCCAGTTGTTTAGAGACTTGATTATATTTACATGGCAATTTTACAGTACCACGTACATTTATATTAAATCCTCCATAAGCTCTAAGCTTGATTTTAGATGGTTTTATTACAGCCTGAGGGTCAACTTTATCCATAAGTTTTAGTGGCAAAATATTGGCGTCGGCTTGAGTATCAAGTTTGAAAGTTATAACTTTGGATCCGACCATTATATCTTCAAACCAATATTTTTTATTATTTTTAGCCCTTATATTATCATGTATACAACCTATTTCAAGATTTCGTGACTTGACTAGTTCAACAGAATCACATCCGAATACAACCTCACTGTCATCAGATTCGCTAGATGAGATATCCTGATCTACTAGGTATACACTTTTATTTTTACGACCCTTTTTATTAAGTAGGCATCCTATTTTGAAATGATTTTTCTTATTACAGAAGGAACATAACTTTCCCCATGCAGGACAATTGCCTTTAGTGTGCGTATAGCCACATTTCTTGCAGCTGTACTTTGAAGAACTACTTTCATAGTTAGGACGATTTTTAATTAACTTTTTATTTTTATATGCCTTCTTATTAATAGCATTAAGTTCCGATACTTCTTCTTTCCCCTTGAGTTGGTTTTGATATGTTTTACCAAGCTCCCCTGTTCTACAGATTTTAATGGCTTTCTTCAGGTCCAGATCTTCTTCCTTCAAAAGCGCTCTCTGCACCCCTTCATCTCTAACAGCCAAAACAATACGATCTACGATCATCCGATCTGTGTATGAGGTCCGGCAGTCTGCATTACCACACTTGAAGTCGCAGGACTGGGCTTGAGTTTTTAGTTCTGTTAAAAAGCTATCAAATGACTGACTTTCACCTTGAATTATTTTATTGAATTTAAATGATTCCATTGATAGATTTACTGAAGGTTGACAGTATTGATCAAATAGGTTTAGAACTCGGTCTAGAGTGTCCTTGGAATCTGTGAAAGTATGAAAAATTTCAATCCCTTCGTCCCCGAGAAGAGTAAGTAAGGTGGCAATTTTAACATCTTCATCAACCCCTTTCTTCGTTTTTCCTGATGCCTTCATATAATAAGTGAACTTACTTTTCCATTTCGGCCACAAGTCTGCGATGTTCGCCTGTTGGAAGCTCAAGGTTACCGGGGCAGGCAAGGTTGTCGACGTTAGTTCCATCACTACAGCAACTATCGAACTTATTCGAATTACGCGATTGAATCCGTGGTTCGTCAAAACCTGACACCATGTGTTAATATCTCTTATTAGGATATTATAAATTAATTAAATTGAAGGGAACTGGGGATCGGAATGAAAAAGAGCACGTTTAGCGTTTTGAATAATTCTATTTGCCGTGTAACCTACCTTGAGGTTATCACGGTTGGTTCGTTCACAGAAATAATAAATCTTTATGTAATAATTTGCAGCATTTTGACATGATTTCTTATAAAATTACATCTTAAGGCACCAAAACTGATGAAATCCCTTAATGGCAATTTTTTTCCCAATGTAGAGCGGTAGGTACCTAATAGATGAGAAGAAGCCAAAATGAGCATTGTTCTTTGAACATTTTCAACAGACTTCGAAGTAGGTACCTACGGGCGACGGAGAGAAAAAGGTCTGTATAAATTGTGAAACTATTTAAAGTAGCTAACTACTCATCAGATTGGCATGTAGAAATATTTTCCTAATCAAAACAACCATTATATCAAGTGAATTAGACAAAAAAAATTTGGGTTGCTTAGAACCCGAAAACTTCATTTTGCGTAGAATCACCCAGGTATAGAAAAAAGTAGTTACCTACACAGCCAAGTCGCCAAGTGGACGTCTAAATCTGAATATCGTCACTGCCAACACCCAGTGAGTTTGTTGAGACTTTGATTCCCCATCCCATGAAGGAGAAAAAATAAAATATTTTAAAAGTTATCTGAGACAGGCAGTAGGTACTATTTAAGTGGATGCAAATAACGTCTGTTACAAGTTTTGATCGTGTTCGGGCGTGGTAGTTGTGGAGAAGTGCCTCAGGGTGGAGATGGGCAAATTCTTATGGTTTCGAATAAAAATTTTTAATGTAATTTTCAGCCGGGTTCATGATTTTGTTTTATGATTTTCCCCAAAATCAATTTTTTAAGAAGATTTTCCCAAAATTACATGTTTAATATGTTTTTCCTCGAAATCAAATATGTTTAAATCAATTTCCTCGTTATTGTGAACATATAAATCGCTCTTCGGTTATCATAACCTTCTAGAAAAATTCAGGAAGCTTTACAAGAAATGTCACGCCGAATCAAATGAGAGCAATGGCAGATCTACTGGTTCTAGACCATTGGTTTAGGAGTTATGAGGAGATATTCCACAAAATCATTTTGTGTATGTGTGTGTGTGTTCTTCGCAGAACTCTGGGACATAATCGTCCCTAAAATGTTTACAATATAAACCTTGTGTGCACCGCATTCCAACATTATAGAAACCATTATAGGTATGTCCCAGAGTTTTGCAAAATACACACACGCGCACGTGCATGTACGCACACACACACGCACATGTGCAGACACACACACAAACACACACATTTTTATTTCTAAAAATTAAACTCCTCTCAAAATGATAGAATGGGAGGACACACAGGCTTACCTGAAGCCGGCCCTTGTGGTCAAGGAAGCTGAATTAGGAGGAGGGGGAGTGGGATGAAAGGAAGTTTCCCCCTAAAATAACCACCAGTATGAGTAAGTACCAATCAGGACTTGGGTGGTTATACCAAGGAGCACTCCCACCGAGATGCCCAACTCGAGTAACACTTTTCTTGCACCACACCACACGCCTTGATTTTGATGTTGTTTGTCGCCACTCCTTTTAGCTCATATATCGCCCACTGCAGGACATTTATATTATACTTATTTATTTTTGCCCGCCATTTCTACTCCATGTCCACACTGTCACTGACATCCAGGACTATCTAGCAGACCAATTGGGCTTGACAGCAATGATATTGGGATTCTTGCCCTCATCACTTGGCTTGTAATGTAGTCTCGCCCTTTCGAAATCTCATCTGCTGGATGACAAAGCGCCAGCTATCAGCTTAGCAACCGTACCATGATGTAGAACACTGGCACCCCTGAGTTTGAGGACACTGCTGCACCACATGGTACGGGTTCTAATTTACAGGTACAGTAAAGGGTGTCCGCTGTTTCGCGACCACCTGTTGAACAACTCACCGAGGTGGCTCGCGTAGCTACCCAGATGGCGTGAAAATGGCGATAGTCACGGCCCCCAATGCCCTTTGAAGCCTATTCTATCCATTGGGAACAAATGGGGGATTCAGAGCACTGTCGGAGTTCTTTACCATCAACCCACTCATGCAGAGCAGCAGCGAACTGATGAGCTGGTTTTGGGAGCAGTTGGTGTTGCTCGGTTGCACCAAAATAACTACTGCCTGTCGAGGTGGAGGTCAGCAGCAGTGTGGGAAACCTCCCAGCTCGAGTCCCTGAGTTCAAGACAGACCAAATCTTAAAGAGCTAGGAGTAAGTAGGTGTAATGGATGGTTTATCACATGAAATACAGCTCTGCTTATACCTAACTCGCCAACTGACTAGGATTTTCTCTCGATGGAAGTTTTTTTGAAAATTAAATCATCTTCTCCTTTCCCAAAGATGAGAATTGCTTGGTACCAAACATCCTTTAGTCATCGCCCATGGAGAAGTTAATACGGTGTAAGCTCACAAGGACACGGCAGGAGGGCGAGTTTATTAGGCTTCGTCATCATCCTCTCTAACTTATATCACTTTACCTTATCTTTCTTCGTAAAAGCCAACGGGGCAAAGCCTTTCTACCTTTGAAAGGAAAGGAAGTTTCCTTTCAAACTATAAACGAGATAAGGTGAGAAGATAAGGTTGAGACTCTGAAATGCATAATTAATTACACAAGACCTTATTAACCTCTAGCCCCCCTCCCCCTCCACCGTGACACCGTTGTATTATGAGTTATCAAGTTGTCAGTGTCTCCATTCATTAAGATGATCGCCGGTCTTTTTCGTGACAATACCTACCCCATCATACAGCCTGGGTCGGAACACCTTCATCATTTAGGATACACTCTCCTGTTGCGTGATACGAATTTTACCTACTCAACAATCACAAGGTTTCAGGAAAGTGGGCATTCAGCCTGATATAATTTTTCAGGGTAATACCTAATTTGAAAACACAACGACTCATAAAAGTATCTTTACTGACTGTGTAAACATTCTGTTCACTCTCGGAAGATGACATGGCTGAAACATGATTATATGATAGTGACTATGGATATAGTTCAATGGAATTTATTATAACGTTGCGAAATCGAGTTTATTAACTACCTATTGTTTGTGCGATGTACCTACTAGTGAAGCATTGGTACCTAAATGCTAAATTTCATCTCTTAAATTGCTCCCAAGTCTACTTGTCAGTAGCGGAAGCATGGTTTTCACGTTCGAGAGATTTAAAAGTTGTGGTCTCCACTAAAATTTAACGGCTGTTGTTTTTTACAGTGGTAAAATTTCCACTCGCAGTTTACGTTTTAGACTATTCAGAACAACTTTCGTTCCGTTTCTGTCTCTATCTCTGTGTGTGTATCTGTGTATGTATGTCCGCAGATCCTAGTAACAAGCTTAATTTTCACAATATTCAACCGGTTCTTATGAGATTTTCATGGTAAGTGTGGGTTAGGGTGAAGATGGTCCCCTATGAGTTTCATTGTTCCCAAATCAATACTTCACTCGGCACATGCGCAAATGTAAATTCCTTCAACCATCATTCTCTCCTAATAACCTTAATCCGCTATAGACCTCATGATCTAGAGACTCAGCTGAGTAAGCTAGAGAGCTCAATTCTCTCCTAATAGAATTGGGTCTGGATTTGGTTTGAAGCCTCTATAGGCCTGCTGTGACAAAGTGAGGAACCATCCAAATCAGCTTAATTTCACTCTCAAGCTATAATTTTTATGTAGGTACTCCTTAGGAATTTTACCTGACTATGCATAGGCCCTCGAACAACTGAAAGACTCCCAAAGCTAGTTTCTACGTTATAATTTACACTCCGAAACTGGTGTATGTGGTGCTCACGCGAGTGCGTTCGCTCGGTGGACTGGTCATCACGAATGCCGATGGAGATCGCATATTCGATCATTGAAATGGTAAGCCGAACCTCGAGCTATTGTAGGAGTTCAAACTTCTGGACAATCATAGGTTCATGACCATTGGCGACGAGATGAAGGATCGTCTCCTTCATTCACCTGCGGTGATGACAATTGGCGGCGCTCTGTTCCTTCAACGTTGGTTCATTCAAACCAATACTTCCCCAAAATTATCCATTAGTTGAAGGGTTGTAACTAAAAACTAACTCAGGTTACTTTAAGCTATAACTTTTAAATTGAAGTCACAATTATCAATTACAACGCTAGTGACACCAAAAAATTAGGTTATCAAATTTAGTTAAGGGTGGTAATTATTAACAAATAGTTTTAGTAACTGCTTTAGTTTAACTAAAAAGTAGTTAAATAATTCCCCACTCTGTTGTGTACAATATAACAACATATACAAGAATCACCCTTCAGTTATTACTGTTACTATGCAGCATGAAAAGTATGATCGAATTTTCGTAAATTATCGTGTTATGTTAAATTATGGAATTTGAGCACCTTGAGTGCAAAGAAACTGTTAACTACAATTTTTTGTCTTTCCGTTTAGTAATGTTAGAATTAGCCTATACACCTGAGTACTTCACCCTGGGCTTCGGTTGTTACTTATTCTGTAAGGGTTTGCAGAAATTCCGTGTTATTTATAATATTAGTAACTGTTTAGAGAAGAATGTTTACATATCTTCGTCAAAAGTTCTTGGCGGTAAAACTTGTATTTTTCTCAGTAGATTACAAAGGGTCATTATTGAAAATAATAATAGAAAAGTAGGTCACTACAATTCGTGATTAAACGTAGAAGTTGCTGAACTCGAGTTCAACTTTAATTTTTTCTCGAAAAAAGAAAAAAAAGTTTGTACCTACTAATCCGGTTTTTTTAGGAGTGAAAACGGAAAAGTAAGAAAAATGTGGCTTTTCTGCTGTAATTGGGAGCAAGTAGCATAAAGATGTCGTTAGCGCTAGAAGTTGTTATTAGAGAAGGGCCCAATTAGAGGAGAGCAAAGTCAGGAAGGAGATGATGAAGAACTGTCTGGGGCTGGCGGCGAGAGGCCACCTCGGAAATTCCCGTGATGGGGATCAGTCCAACTTCCCATTGACTAACGCCTCTCGTTCCTATTCGAGTCATCGAAGGAAGCTTACGGAAATCTAAGTAAGTCTTCGGAGAATGAGCGTGTTGCAACTTATTCTCATGTTCCTGAGACATTGATTTGGTGTTGAAGAGTTAATCATTGAAACTTATAAGGACAAATAAGACACTGTAGTACTGTTAGAGAAATGTTATAGTTTATTGAAAACCTCTAGCATGTGAGAAGGGGACCCTAATCCTAGTATTTGAAGCGAGGTGACTCACCAACTAAAAATTAATTATATAAAATAAATGACCAACCTACTCTTCATAAGTCCATCTTAAGGTGACAAAAGGTGTAATAAACCCGGTTTTGTGAAGCTAGAATTCTATTGGGAATATACCAGATGATACGAGTATCGTAGTTACAAGGCAATTTTTGCGAAATTCCACCAGTTATGATTTGCTCCTGTTGTTGATTTTTTTTTCCAGGTCAAAGTCCTATTGGGGGGGGGGGGGGGGGGCAAACGGATGAATGTACAGCGACCCTGGTGGTTTCATCTGATTCTTAGGGATGATGTCAGTAAATGAGACAAAAAAAGTTACCTTGAAAGTTTTCGAGATCTCAATTTTTCAATTTTTCAGCCCTTAATTACTACACTTTAGAATTGATCAAAATTGATGCCAATGTTACTGGAACACGCTCGGCCGATTTTTGAGGCAAAGTTCATAAAGTTTGGCCAAGAAAGGTTTTTTTTTCCTAGTTCTATTTGTGGAGTCTACGTATTTTGTAACGTAAACATTCAAATTTTGAGGGTTAACAATTTATTCTCTTGGTCTACTACAGAGGTCCATTACTGAAAATAATTAACAAAAAACTAATATGGTA
Source organism: Adelphocoris suturalis (assembly GCA_030762985.1). NCBI lineage: Eukaryota > Metazoa > Arthropoda > Insecta > Hemiptera > Miridae > Adelphocoris > Adelphocoris suturalis. Next base: position 82,560,359 of record CM061041.1, on the reverse strand, counting down.
GTATAAATAAATCCTGGCAGTCACAAATACGAATGTAAATACAAATTTTAGTGAATTATTAAAAATGAATTCCAAGTGATTCTACATGGAATTTGAAATCTGATCAAAATCAATCTACAAGGTCATAGGCCGTCATTGAGACCAGAATGTTTTTTCACGTTTTCTTGCATGAATAAGGATTCGGACTTAATCAATCCACTAATCATAAATTGTACTTAATAAATGTAATTCATTCAAGAAAAGATGAAAAAACATTCTGGTTTCAATTACACCCTAATATCATTGAATCAGATAAGAACATGAGTGTCGCTATACGTTCGGGCCCCAAGAGAAATTGTATTAAGTGAAACTTGTAAGTGAACTTTGAACTTATTTCTTCAAGCCATGGAACGTCGCTTGCGAGGCTTATTTGTATAGTAAACAGTTTGAGAGACATGAAGTTTATTTTGAGGTTCTAAACGGCAAGCGCTTATGCAAAACCTGCACTACTGGGCAGTCGTGATGGTTAGGTATATTCTGTGCGCCGTTCGATATTCGCCGTTCTCTCGAACGGCTACACCAGGAACCCAGGCCAACAACATGACTGATTTTACTAGTTATATAACATAATGTTGTAGTTAATTGTTTTACAAGAGTTATTATTGCAAAAATGTTGTTGTTAACATTGGTGTTTATCAGGAAAATACAATAGTCAGGTTACTGTTGAAAAATGAAAAGAAAACGTGATTTTTGTGCTTGTCAGTTCCAGTGATTGTTATAATAGTATACAAAACTGAAGTTGAACTGTGATAATTGCTGTCTGCCTCAAAACAATTTTTAGAATACAAAATGGCGGTTTGACTGGGCAAGGATTGAACTATTCCAACTATTCCTAACTGAATAAGTACATACGAGTACATCCTACAAAACGCTGCAAATTATTACATAAAGGTTAATTATTTCTGTATTAGATATTCCTTCTACGTTGAACAATGTTCCATAAAAAATTACCTACCAAACTGAGTCTTTGGTGCATGGGGCGGACAGCGTACGGCGTACGTACGTGTTTTTTCTTATTCGATTTTGAATTCAATTTTTCGTGGTCGATTACTAAGGTGTTCACTATTGAAAATAATAAACCAAAATCACGAAAATCCGTTTTGAGGCACTTTGGAACGATTCCAGGATTTTAACGCTTTTTCTATGTTTACATAATATGTATGTACAGGATGTCGCACTTTCAGAAGCACCACCGGCTAGGGTTCGATTCTACAACTAATTTGCGACTTTTATCATTTAATAATGATTAACAGGACGTTTCCATTTGTTTTCGTCACGTCACGAGCGTCACGTCACGGTGGGGTTTTCTGATTTTCACGTACAACCAATGCGTTACTAGGGAAGTGTAACTCCCTTAGTTTTCATAGCAGGAAAATCGTTAGCCACTTTTTGGAATGCTCTCATTTTATCACAGCATCTCATAATCCCTAAGCCTCTGTAGTGTCAAGGAAAGCTGATTTATTACGCTCAGTTATAAACTAATATTGCTAAGTAACTATAATGAACTAATAATGTGTGAAATTAATCATTATTGAATGATCTGAGTGTAGAACCGTAGGTCTACCGTCCGTTTTTTTTGTTTTATGACATATATTTTTTAATTCACGCTAAATACCATTTTTTTCACTTTTAAGATTTTTTCCCGTTTTCGACTTTGTGTCACTAAAATTGTCAAAACTCCATAAATTTTCAGTCAAAACTCAATTCTGATTATACCGTTAAAAAGATCATAAGAATTCCTCACTTCCAAATGCCTTAATAAATTTGTAAAATTCCGAAAATTTTCACTTTCTTCGAAGTTTGTTTCTCGAAACTCCCTGGACGGAAATTTTCATGCTGTAAGCCTAAAAGTTGTATCATAGTACCAGCTTTCCAAATATGTAGTCAATTTCTATTTTACTTTGTTAATGAGGGGAGAAAAGTATGTTTGTACGCTAAAAAAACGTGTTTTTTTTCCTGTGAAATCGGGGGTTTTTGCAAAGAAAATACTAGTTTGGGGTCGGTTTCTACGTATTTTTTTACGCTGAATTAACAAACTAGTTTTAAGTTCATTTGTTATGCTAAATTTTATGTGTTGTTTAAGGGTAAAACTCGGTTGTAACGGAGTTAGAGGGATCTGCGAGTGTTCAAATTCGATTCAGCATGAAAAAATACGTAGAAACCGACCCCAAACTAGTATTTTCTTTGGGGGTCATTTTTCACAAAAACCCTCGATTTCATAGAAAAAAACCATGTTTTTCAGCGTACAAACATACTGTTGAGAGGCGAACTGAGTAGTTATTATAAGAAGCGTTTCCAAGTTCTAAAAGAATTACATTTGCAAGTTGTTTGTGTTGCCATGTTTTGGCGTTGTGTTAAATAAAATCACTTTTAGTGGATTTTCGTTCAAGTGAACCCGCGTCTTTCTTGTATTTTTATTACACTGGTGTCAGAAGTGGGATGTCACGCAATTTGAGGTCACGAAGAAGATCGAGGTCTGTTGAAGACCTAGGCGAGTCAGGAGGACATTTTCAAGGTCAGGAGGACAGGTTCAGGAGGGTCGACTGAACTGGAACTGATCCGCGAGGATCTCGCAGCAACTAACCAGGCTCTGCAAACGCTGGTGCAAACTCTGCAACAGCATTCCTTGGTCGGGACATCTCTGGCAGGAGGGAGCGTCCCGGAGAGAAGCGGGGCGGTGCCAAATACGCCGGAACAAGCCAGGTCCAAGCCATCTCTGAACCCAAAGGTAGGATTAAACCTTCAACATTCGATGGGTCAACAGTTTTTGAAGACTTCTTTTTCCAATTTTTTTTTTATTTTTTGGCACCGTGAAATCGTGTTCATCCGTGTCACCGTGAACCGTGAAACCGTGAAATCGTGAAATCTTGTCTCCTTTAATTGTTGTATCCTTTGTTCCTCGCTCGTTTGGCTTGCGCGATGTACGGAGCTTTGGCCTTTCCGCTCAATCTCGCCCATTTTTCTCTTCCTCTCTTTTCCATCACCGTTGCCGGTGTATTAATTGGGAGGGTTCGTCTATATCGTCGAAGGAAGTTCATTACGGGGTAGATAGACGTGCGCTTCCAATTTCTATTACAGATCGTAACACTGCGTCGGTTGCCACGACAAGAGAATCTTCTTTCTTTTTTGGAATTTTTCTTCATATTTGGTGTTTTCATTTTACTGGACTTTCTATAATTTTGAATTTTGAATTTTGCTGACCAGGGCAAAACGGCGTTCTGTACCCCTACTGGCCTCTGGCAGTTCAAAGTTATGCCCTTCGACCTTTGTAATGCCCCTGCTACCTTTCAGCGTACCATGGAGGAGGTTTTGAAGGAAGTAATCCAGTCAGGTTGCGTAGGGGTGTACATTGATGATGTCCTGGTGTCTAGTCGGTCCTTTGCTGAACATTTAGACCATTTACAGAGAGTTTTTGCTATCTTGAGAGCCGTGAACCTTAAGCTGAACACAAAGAAATGCACGCTACTAACTGCCACAGCATCGTACCTTGGCCATCGGATTTCGCAAGAAGGCATACATCCAGATCCAGCTCGGGAGCTCCGATCGTTTATAGGCCTTTGCAGCTACTACCGGGAGTTTGTGCCTTCTTTTGCTCATGTAATGAAGCCCCTGTACCAGACAGTGGATGCCAAGGAGTTTGTCTGGACAGAGAGTTGTGAGGAGGCATTCCAGAGGATGAAGGAAGCACTGGTGTCAAAGCCAGTACTGGGCTATGTCCAGAGCAAGGGACAGTTCATTATTGATGCAGACGCGAGTGATTTAGCAGTGGGGGCTGTCCTGTCTCAGGTCCAGGATGGAAAAAAAGTAGTCATTGCATACTACAGTAAGTGTCTGTCTAAGCCTGAACGGAATTACTGTGTTACCCGGAAGGAGTTGCTGAGTGTTGTCAAAGCTATAGGCCACTTCCAGAACTTTGGTATCGCCAACGGGCTACAGTTGATAGTCCGATCGGATCATGCTTCGCTGAGATGGCTTCTAAATTTCAAGAATGCAGATGGGCAGATGGCACGATGGCTAGAGCAGCTGGCACCTTTCTCCATAGTCATTGAGTATCGTCCTGGGAAGGAGCACGGGAATGCAGATGCTGTCTCTAGGAGGCCGTGCCTGAAGGATAGTTGCCAATATTGTGCCCGTTTTGAACTGAAGGAGGGAGCCCGGCTGAATCGATGCCAGCTTCAGGGGTCTGTTGTGGAAGAAATAGGGAAAGCACAGCGAGCAGATCCAGTTCTGAAGGAAGTGATTGCTTGGCTGGAAGCGGGTGACCGACCCAAGCCAGCTGTAGTGGGACAGTACAGTCCAGATATCAAAGCACTCTGGGCCATGTTTCGATCTCTATGTCTCGTGGAAGGCTGTGCCTACCGCAAGTGGGAGAGCACTGATGGTAAGAGCGTGCGTCTTCAGCTTCTTGTTCCGGAGGCCTGGAAGAGGGGAATTTTGCAGAAAGTTCACGAGACTGGCCATTTTGGGGAGCGGAAGACGAGTGCAATGGTCCGCATGCAGTATTACTGGGTTGGTATCCATCAGGATGTACGAAACTGGTGTAGATGGTGCACTGCCTGCGGCCAGCGTTCCCAAAAACCAGGAAGAGGACCACTGAAGGCTGAAGTCATGGGAGCCCCTTTTGAAAGACTGGGGATTGACGTGATGGGACCATTGCCTGTTACTGATCGAGGGAATCGGTATATTTTGACAGTCCAGGACTACTACACCAAGTGGCCGGAAGCCCTGGCCATTCCAGATCAGACTGCAGAAACGGTTGCCAAAGCGTTAGTGGAACACATAGTCAGTAGGTTTGGTGTCCCTAGGCAGCTGCATTCTGACCAGGGGAGATCATTTGAAGCCTCAGTCTTCCAGGAAGTTACCAAGCTGCTCGGTATCCATAAGACTCGGGCCACTCCTCTGCACCCACAAAGTGATGGACTAGTGGAGAGGCTGAATCGTACCCTTTGGCAGATGCTGGCGAAGGTGGTTGCAGACAATCAACGGGACTGGGACCAACAACTGCCAATTTTGCTCTTGGCCTACAGAGCGGCAGAGCACGCTGCAACGGGGCTGACGCCTGCGTACCTCACCTTTGGCCGAGAACTACGATTACCTGTTCACCTCTTGTTTGGAGACAGACCAGACGACATGCCAGTTTCGGAGTACGTAGGAAAGCTACGAAGCACCCTCGTGAAGGCGGGGGAACAGGCTCGGGAAAAGTTGAAGTTTAGAGCTGAGGAGATGACTCAGAGATACAACTGGAAAATGGCGGTCAATGAGTACCAGGCAGGAGACAAAGTGTGGTTGTATAACCCTAGAAGAAGGTTGGGGCAAAATCCAAAGCTGCAGCGACCATGGGGAGACCATGCCAGGTGGTAGCTGCCTTGAACGACGTGGTCTTCCGGATCAGGACTGCCAAGGGACGACTGCTGGTGGTGCATCACAATCGGCTGGCTCCTTACAAAGAGGAAGGGGAGAAGTGTTGAGAGGCGAACTGAGTAGTTATTATAAGAAGCGTTTCCAAGTTCTAAAAGAATTACATTTGCAAGTTGTTTGTGTTGCCATGTTTTGGCGTTGTGTTAAATAAAATCACTTTTAGTGGATTTTCGTTCAAGTGAACCCGCGTCTTTCTTGTATTTTTATTACAATACTTTTCTCCCCTTACTAATAAAGTAGAAATTGACTACACCGTTAGAAAGCTGGTATTATGGTGCAACTTTTAGGCTTACAGCATGAAAATTCCCATCCGGGGCGTTTGGAAAGACAAACTTTGAAAAAAGTTAAATTCTTTGAAATTTTACAAATTTTTCCCTTACGGTTCATTTTTTACCCGTTCATTCCATTTAAATTAAAAAAAAAAGGCATAAGGGAGATAGGAAATCTTAAGCTCTTCTGAACGGTATATTCGGATTTGAGTTTTAACTGAAAATTTAGGGTTTTGAAAGTTTTTAGTGACTCGAAGTTGAAAACGCAAAAAAATCGTAGAAGTGAAAAATGTGGTCTTTAGCGTGAATTAGAAAATTCATGTCATAGGACAAAAAAAAAGCCACATAATTAGTAGTTGAATCGAACCTTAGCCGGTGATGCGCCCGAATGTGCGACACCCTGTTTATAGTTATTTTCTGGCTATGATGTATATAAGTATGTGTGTGTTTGTTTGTGTCATTCCAAACGAAAACTTGGATTGAGATAAAAAATCCATTCTTTTGCCCAAAAATCAAGCATTCCAAAAGAAAGGATGAGGTCGTTGGGCAGCACATTCTGAGGACAATAATTAGATCAAATTTCAAAATATGTGCAGAGTCACTGAAACTGGCAATAATCGCTCGACACCATTAAAGTAATTAATGTATATATATATATATATATATATATATATATATATATATATATATATATATATATATATATATATAATATAAAAGTAAAAAGTAAACAACAACCATTCCAGGTTGTGGCTTTTCGTCCGACTGCCTCGGGCGTCGCGGACGTCATCAGCTGTCCTCAGAATAGAGGATCAGAATTCGTTCTGATGATTTCACTTAAAGCTACTCATTGTCTCGAACCCTTGAGTGGAGAGGAGTTCGCCGTACAGAAGCGTGAAAACTACTTCAACGGGAGATAATTACCTGGGTGGTCGCCCATCCAAGTAGGTACTCATCACGCTCGACGTTGCTCAACTTCGCTAATCGCATGAGAAACGGCAAATATCTCTATTATATATGTTACAAAGAACTAAGAACACTAAAAAAAGTATGGGCAAAATTGACTGAAAAATGTACTTGAATGTCTTTAATATGTGCTAGAAATAAATCGCTAAAAACTGCAAAAAATGCATGAATCCCAAAATGGTTGCTTGACTTGCAAATGTTATAACAATTTTTTTTCATAAAAATTGAAAGTTGACCATTTCTTTGCTCTCAGTGTTGAAATTTAAAAACTTTTCCACACACACACACACACGCGCACACACACACACACACACACACACACACACACATCATGGAAACACGTTAAGAAATTGAGGAAATTCTCTTAAGGTGAATGACTGGGGCCATCACACAATGATTTCTTGAAAAATTAGCGATTCGGATTCATCTTCATTAATACGCATATTAGACTGACCTGAGGTTAAATGTTTTAAGGTTGTAGGTACATACACCTATCTACTCCCCGGATGTACTTCCTTCCCATTCGAGCAGGAGGTTGAAAAGGGACGGGAGTCGAAAACGGATCGATCCCTTTTGAGGTCAATAGTTTCACTTCATCAACTCGGAGAAGGTGCTTTGCGCTATCCCCTTCTCGTGTAGCACCCTCATCCACTCGGTAACGCAACATATCGGTTCGTAACACTACATGTTGAGAGAGGTCCTGGAATCGCGCGTTTTCTCCTCATAAATCCTTCAGTAACGAACAGATAACATGTAGTTTCCCTTCACAGCTCATTGCTGTTGGGCGCGCTTGTTAGTAACACAACACCTTGCATGGGAACAACAAGTAACAATTCTCATACCCATTATACCGGTTTATTGCTCCCGAATACACCAACCTAGCGGAAGTATTTTGTTCACTTAAGCGAAATGAAAAAATTCCAGTCATGTCATGATCGTATGAGCGAATTCTTGTTAATTATCGTATTATATTTATGTTTAAATGCTTTGAAATTCGAGAAAATCGAGAGAAAAGAAATGGTTTATTAGAAATTTTATGACCAAAAAACTTTTTTCTAAATAATAATCTGCTTGCTATTCAGAAAATATTCCGAATTTCATGCATTTGTTGTAATTTTTCAGCTTATATTATTGAAATATGAATAAATTTGTTTCTTATAATTTAGTGTATGAAACTTCAAAGGTACAAGTTCATGTCTAATAAACTCCTGTTGCGTAAAAGTCTGCTAAAACTACAAGCTAAGCCATTTTTAGCCGTTTTAGGCCATTTTTAGTGATTTTTTAAGCAATTTTTTGAAATGTGATCAATTTATTGAGATCAAAGCGTGCTGCCCAACGAATTCATCCTTTCTTTTAGAATGAGGAGAAAAGAGAAAAAATTGCGTGCCAGAGCCACGACGTCGCCTTTCCAGATTCAATGTACCGAACAATCTCTTGTGTGTGCCCTCATGATTTATGAGTTTATTATTCAGCATCGTCATCGTTTATGGAGCTTCGTTATCCGTGAGATGTGTGATAGGTAGGAGAACATTCGGGGGGAAATAGGTCTGTTTGGGAAATGTAATGGTAATAGAAGACACACATTGATAACGCAATGATAACACAACCGGATGGTTGTGAGCACCCTGCCGCAATTTCGCACTCCCCTCCACTACTTACAACCGCATTCTCATTTACGGATTGCCGCATATCCGGATGGATGAGAACCCACCTTTATTGTTGCCTAACGAAGATCCATGTTATCGATGAAACAATGACCAAGCGAAGTTTTGACAACGAAAGCAACCAAATAGCTGATTATCGGGCACAGTCTAAACCAAAACAAACGCTGATACTTTCCCCGCCGCCCTCAGGTCGAGACGCATAGATCAAACCATCAAACACGCAAGTAGAACCAGCGGTTCTCCCGCAATTTCCGCCGATATTACAGAATTATATAAGCAAAATGATTGGGAAGCTCAACTGCATCATGAAAACTCACCCAAATCGAAGCATCCATTCTTCAGAGTTTGATTGAGCTCAAAACTTTCTAAATTCAAGTTATTTCTGCTGGATATGAGGGCATTGTGACATCTTTGGAAACGACGCAGTAGACCAACCAGGCAATCTCACGTCTTTACCCACAACCTACACCAGATTACCCACCCTCCGTTATTCCTCGTTGGTCCCAAGTTGTTGTTGCAAATATCAATAAATAATAAACTCAAATGAGCGCAATTGCGCTCCAAATGTGAGCAATTCCGCTCTACAAGTGTAATTACTGAGTTTTTAAAGATACTAAATTGCCACATGTTATACATGATTTTAGTGTATTTTTTCGTGTTACACCTTGTAATGAAAACACCGAAAAATTGACCAGAATTGCACTTTTTAAACACATTTCCACAAAGCGTACTAAAATTTAGGTTTTTCGGTGTTTCCCCAAGTTGGTGTTGCAAATATCAATAAATGGACATCATTACGAGGTTCAGAACGAAAAACTTCTCCATAATCATGTATTACATGAGGCAATTGCGATCTTCAAGAAATCAGTAATTGCACTTTTAGAGCGAAATTGCGCATTTTTGGAGCAAAATTGCGCCCGTTCGCGCCGCACCTAAAAAATCGAGTGATGGGTAATTTTTTCATGAAATTTTACGTAGAATTCAAATATGCAATAAAAAATGGGGGTTCTCATTCAAAATACCGAAGTTGATGTCAATTGCGTACGTTTGCGCACATGCGCAACGCGCAATTTTGTTATTTTTGAGATCTTAAAAAAACATTCAGATTGAAAAGAAAATTTATTTTTTTGACCCATTATTTACGATTTTAGCAGGGGGGGATTATGTAGAATTTAGAAATTACAAAAATATTTGTGCATCTAGCTCCTTTTTTAAAATTAGCATTCTCTATCGGGGAGCTGTTTCTGCCGCACCCTGTACATCGTTATTACCCAACTCATGAAAACATGGTTCAGAGAGGTTACGCAACTTCAATCAAAAGCCTTTTTCAAGGCGATCGTGAGATCGAGAAGCACCTACACCTGTTCCAATGCCCACCTCAATAGAATAGACGTGGTTCAATCACCCTTATGCAGATTTTGTGGAGAAACTGATTAAACTAATCAGCACATTATTCTAGAATTTGATCACCACTCAGCCTCAGAGAACACCTGCAGAAGGAAACCAGGAACAAGCTCGACAACCCTTTCAACCTAGACACACTTCTATCATCCTCGGATATTAATTTGTACATTCTAACATTTGAATTTCACTTAGATCAAAGTTAATGTATAACTTCATTATTAATATTGAAATATATTGGGTACTTATCCTTTATTGCAACGCTCCAAAGTAGTGAAACGAGTAAAGTCTTTAAAAAAAAGAAAGCTCAGATTATGGAAACATTTGACATGCTTAAAATGTGTAAACTTATGAAAGTTTGTCCTCAAAATCATGGTGCACTACTGGAAGCTTCACGTTTTGGTTCAATATAAGTTGATGTGGTCAAAAAGTTAATGCGAGTCATCCAGTTTCAAACGCCTCTTTATAATCTCTTTAAAAATTAACATACTCGTAGATTTAAACCAAATCGCGGGTCATGAATCGAAACTCCAATTTGAAATCCCACTTTCCGTGGTGAACAGTTCCAAACCCTGATTAATACATGTTTTCAACTGGAACATAATTATAGAGTTAGGTGAGACTTGAAGACGCCACAAATACATTTATGAAGGATCATTTTAAAAATATTTAGAATGAAATTATTTACTAAATTGTGGACACAGTTATGAAGGATAACTTAACATAAACAGACAGAGGCTATTTCAGAGGTCTCATGTGGGATTTTTGGGGGTTTTTCATTACTTTCCTTGTCACCCAATGCGCCCCTAATGAGAAAATAATGCAAGTTTGATGAAAGTTTTTCCTTTCTGATGGGCAAGAACGCGATAACACGTTCCCAGTGGGAGGAGTATCGCGAAGTTATTAGCATTCTTTTTAGCTGAATTTTTTTAGTATGTATTGATTAAATGAAGAAGCGATCCCCATTTTCAAGAAATATATTTATATCTGAAGTAAAAAAGATTGTCAGTGGAATAAATGAATAGTACCTATTACTATCATGTGTTAACATGGGTTTGGGAGAGGGTCAGTTGGTTGGTTGGAATCATGTATGTAGGTAGTATGTGGATAATAATTCCTATTTTTTCGCATGACGTTATGAGCAAATATTTGATTTTTTCTCACTCAATTTGTTTTTGGAATAGACAATTTAGGGCGCTTGTTGAACTTCGGAACGGGCCTCTCCGCCCTGGAAGCGGTCGTGTATAATATCTAATATGATCGTGTATAATATCTAATATAATAACTTGAAGAATCATTCTAGTCAGTAGGGTGAACTCTGAAGCTGATTTGGTTCTTATTCAATTTAAGATGCTAAAAATTGGAACAGAAATTTGAACGGGACGCCTTTGCGTGTGGTTGAGTACAAAGAAATATTACAACTTGAGAAACCATTCAAATCAGCTGAGTTGGCTCTAGCTTATGATGGTCGGGTCTGGTGAATTTAGCTGAATTAGCTGAATTTTTCAACGGGGTCTCTCTGGGTACGGTAGAGCGTAATTACAACTTGAGATAACACTCCAATCAGCAGAGCTGTAGCTAATTTAGCTGAGCTTTGCTGAATTTCGCTATAAATGCTGAACTTTGGAACGGAGCCTCTCTGAGTGTGGTAGTTAGTATTTCTTATTGTTAAATATTTCCCAAGCAGTACTGATATAATTAATCTGACATTTATGTGATGGTACTCTGTGATCTACATTCATGCCTTGGATGAATGAGCGAAGCGAGGTGGCACAGCTAGCATAGTAATAATTTGCACTCTTGAAAAAAAAAAAAAAAAAAAAAAAATTGCGCATGCACACAGGCGGTAATCCAACGGCAATGAAATGTATAGTGGGAACGTCGATGAGCTAAACCGCACAATCCTTGAAAATTTCATAAAAATTGGTTCATTAGTCTCGGAGATTTATCTGTGTCCTTAAATTGGAGTTTTGCGTATGCGATATAGTAATTACTCCAAAAATCGCGATATAATTCATAGGGAATTTTCCTGGAACATATACCCATCTACTTCCTGAGTTTGAACAAAATCGGACCAATAGACGATAAAGATTCGATGATACAATAAATTAAAGTTTGCGCATGCGCATAGACTACTATTTATGTGAAGGCAATGAAAGTTATAGGGGATCGTCTAGAAGCTATCCCGCGAAATCCCTGAAAATTTCATCAAAATCGTTCCATTAGACTCGGAGTATTGCCTGTTTCAATCAATATGAGTTTCGCGCATGCTGAAGTTGTAGAGCTCTGCAATAGTAGGCAACGCGGAGGTCGTGGGTTTTGGTCTTTATATGGAAATGAAATGAAAATCAGGGAAATCCGTTTGAAGGAGATATTCTCCCTCCATATTTGGAGTACAGCAGGTGTTTACTGTGTAACTGGCGAAAACCGGCTAAGCCATTGAAGAAGCGTCTCACTCCCTAACGCATTAAAAAAGAGTGAGAGGAATGCACTGTACTAGGAGGCGGTGATTCGACTATTGGCATAGCCCAAATTGGATGATATCATGCATTTTGTGGCTTGGCATCTTTTGTACGCTGAGCGTATTCTTGGAGGGATATCACACATTTTCGGTGGTCTAGGAGAAAAATTTTGGAATGTACGGACGGCTTAGGATGGAGGTAGTAATTTCATTCGAATTTCGTTGTCAGAGAGAAGCTCAAATTGAAATTTCCTAGTGTGAACAGGAGAGAACTTAGCTGATCAGGATAGAACCCGTAATTTTGTTCATCTCGTAATGCCACAGAGAAGCTCCCTATCAAATTTCACATTCCCTAGGGTGAATAGGAGAGAATTTAGCTAACTCAGCTCATCAGAATAGAGCCCATCAATTCATTCGTCTCATAATGTCCCAGCAATGAGCTTATTCGTATCTTGGTGTCCTAGAGAGTCTCCCTATGAAATGCCAACTTCCTAGGATGACCGGGAGAGAATTTAATCCACTCGCTGATCAGGACTTGGTCCTAGTGGCTTCGAAACCCCAAAAGGCACTTCGTCATGTCAAATGTAGCCTATGTTTCAAATTTCATCAAAATTGGCTGAGGAGAACTAATAAAAGTAGGTGGAAAAAAAACTAGGTGAGACGAGACATAAAAGAAGAAGAAAGTCCGAAAACATGCATTTTGGCGCCTCGTTCTTGATTTTGAAGAAACGATTTACCGTTACATTTTTGGCGTCAGGCTACTAGGGGTAGGTATGCCTCTCCTAGGACATGCAAAGAAAATTAAGTTTGAGCTGACAGGATGGTATCAGGCTTTGGGCCGAAGTTTTACTTTGTTACTCATCTTGACGCGCCTCTTTGCAATAGTTTGTTGGAAGCTTGGTAACGCAAGACTAGCGTTTCGCTGGATATCCATGTCGAAAGTTTCAGCGATCGTATGAGCAATTTTCCGTAAATGATCTAATTATATTTAAGTTGAATTGTTTTGAAATTTAAGCGTGAAACTATTAATTTTACGGTACACAACTTGTTCTAATAATCAACATATTCAAACAATAATGTTGGATTTTAAGAAAATTTTACATGTTTTTATCGATTTATTTTACTTCATATTAATGAAATTGAAGTAAATTTTTCAGCAAAGCTTTCAATGTTCGAGTTCGAAGTTGATAAACTTTTTTTGAGTAATATTATGTTAAAAACATAAATTCAACGATTATTAGCCATTTTTAGTGATTTTTTCAATACATTTTTTGGAATGTGACCAATTTTTTGAGCCCAAAAAATGATGGTCAACTAAATTACTCTATCTTTTGGAATGCTTGATTTGGCGAAAGAACGGATTTTTTAAATATCAGTCTCAAGGAGAGCTAATGTTTCCTAAATACTAAGGAGAGTTAAAAATCCAGTAATCGTTTCAGAATGCCTAAAAAGGGATTTCCATGAAAACAATTGTATTCTAAATTTATGGAGACTTTGAAAGAGCTTCATTATTACGAAAATTCGGTAAAACAAAAGCACATTACGTCGGATATATCTTTTTAAAGGGAGAAATAGAAAGCTTCAAAGAAGGAATAAAATACTCGTCACGGCCAGGAATCAAACCTGGGTCATCCGGTCTTGAGTTTAAGTCAAGGAGTCGGTTATGTTTGCCACTACACCACCGCGACTGCAGAGCTTGGCTTGAAGTGATGTGACCCCTTAGGGCAATTGCACTTAAGCTACTATTAGTGGGTCTGTGATAAAACGCTGCAAATGGTTTATTATTTCTGTGATAGATAGGCCTTCTACGCAGATCATTGGTCTATAATAATTATAGACCAATGATCTTAATAATTATTATTAAGCCACGTATGTAATGTATGATCGGAACATGGCGCATCGTGCCTCCGAGAAGGCTTCACACTTTTACAGTTCCAAGACCCCGCAATTTTACGCTTCACTGTAAAGATTCACGCTCCACAAACTAAGATATTGTTGTTTCCATGGTGTCATGAAGTCTAACTTGATGGTTTTACTTCAACTTTCACACCAGCGCTGCTACGTTCAGAATTAGAAACTTGAAGAGTGACGTGCTTAGCGCTCGACGCCTTGGAATTAATGAACAACTTCAGCGCCGTGAAAAACGAATATATATATATATATATATATATATATATATATATATATATATATATATATATATATATATATATATATATATATATATATATATATATATATAATTCCAGACGACTCTCCTTAGGATTGAGATAAAACTTCCGTTCTTGCGCTAAAAATCAAGCTTTCCAAATGATCGGAAGAGTTGAGTTCATTCAAGTTGCACAAATTCAAAAAATGGACTAAAAGTCACTAAAATGGCGAATACGGCTAACAATTGTTAAATTTATATAACAATTTTTTTTTTTTTTTAGCAGAATGTATGTCAAAAGAAGTTAATCAACTATGAACTAGAACATTAAAAGATTTATGCACCCAATTATGCTGAAAATGCACTTAAATTTAAATAATATTTGCCAAAATTGATTGTTTTTTGGTCAAAAAAATTGTTTTTGGTCATAAAATTGGTAGTTATAACACGATGACGAATGAAATTTCGCTCACACGATCATGCTGCATGATTGGCATTTTTCGCACAATATAGCTTCTCTTATCTCAAATGTTAATCATCCATCAGATTTACTTCAATAATTTACTACTTAATCATCAAGTTCCACATTATGTTTCACTAACTATGAAATTGTTGTTGCCAAGGTATCAAGAATTCAACTTGATGGTTTTACTTCAACTTTCACACCAGCGCTGCTACGTTCAGAAACTTGAAGAGTGACCTGCTCAGCGCTCGACGCCTTGGAATTAATGAACAACTTCAGCGCCGTGAAAAACGAAGTAATTACTCGGTTTTAATAACGGGAGAGAGGAAGGAATTCGAAGTGTATTCCGCGAGCAGTCTCACGGCTTCAGCCAAGTGCTGGGTCGTCGGCTAAGGACGTTTTGGATGTCCTACTAAAAGAGAACGTTGAGAACGACGAGACGGTTTCCGCTCGTTCAGTTACGACGCGGATTAGGGCCGTGGGACGAACTGGGACAGCCCGGCGATGAAGGGAAAAACCTTTTGTAATTGGGACGGCCCCGACGGCTGAAAAGGGAATTCAGAGGGACTTCGCCGAAAAGCGCTTTGTTCAGAGGGACGGGCAGACGTGCACAACATCATCCGTTTTCACGCGGGAAGACCGTGATGAATGGGCGCTGAATTTCACCGAGCGTAATCGCAGTTTTGGATTTAGTGCGTGTTAAAGAGATTTTTATGTGTATGCTGTTTCACAATATCAGAGAGCAGTGTTGGGCATAATCTTATCGTCGAATACAAATACGATTGTAATCGCGATGATTATTCGTTGATTCTGAGTCAACTGCAATTCGATTTTAAAATTTTCCGAGCCATAGCGATAGCGAATAATCAAGGAAAGGACTCTTATTCAAATTTACATGCAAAAAGTGTCAACCTAGGTAGATCTTAGTTTGAAGGAGTATAATGACATTATCTTAACTCGAGAAGCCGCCAAAATGAGTAGCCTGTTACTGGGCATTGATGATTTTTCCCCGGTAGAAATGTGACTAATCGTCTTTTATTTGGGATTTCTCCTGTAATATTCAATGAATTGGAAAATTAGCATTCAGAGCTCACAGAAAAATGTTTTTAGCATGCATTAGTCACAAGATGGCACCATTTGAAGAAATACAATCAATGTAATTAGTGAAACTTTGTTTTTAGTTTTTCTTGAAACAGTGTTGACTGGTGTTTGATGGATCTTCCTCTGGACCCTTCAGTTACATGACTTCCGCTTAGTCCTTCGTAATTTTCGGAGTGTAAACATAGTAAACCGTTTCGTACCGCTCCGACAGTGTTGGGCATAATCTTATCGTCAAATACGAATACGATTGTAATCGCGATAAATATTCGTTGATTCTGAATCAACTGCGATTCTATTCGTATTCGTGTAATCGTATTCGTCTATCGGCGATTACACGAATACAACCCATAAAAATGCGTCACGGTCATCAATTTCATAGGGCGTCCCTCCTATAATATGTGAAGCCTTGCTAATATTACCTAGCTTCAGAGGGAAGTCCAATTGAAATAGATTTGAGACAAATAGGCTGGGCTCCAATCGTTGAATTCGCTTTCAGGACGTCCCTCTGAAGCTAGGTAATATTAGCAAGGCTTCGCATATTATAGGAGGGACGCACTATTGATATTGATGACCGTGACGCATTTTTAAGCGGCCCCTAGACGTGCAATATTATTGCGCAATAATCTGGTTTGTGCAATATATTGCGTGATTGACCAAAAGTTTAAAATATATTGCACAAACTGGAAAAGATTGAGCCGTCTGATGGCAACATTGTGCAACCTGGCTGCACCTGGCAGTGTCATCAGACAACTCGTCCTGTCAACTACGCGGCATCATGAATAGTGATAAAAAGAAAAACAATTTATTGCCGAATTCATTGAGACTTATCATGATCTCCCGGTATTGTGGGATGTTAAGTCCAAAGAATATAGTAATAGGGAAAAGAAGGCGGAGCATTAGGTACGAAGTTTCGGTCGAAAAATACCGCGAAAGGTACCTACGTAACACAATCCACTGTCACTTAATTCCTTGTTGACCTTATGGAAACCTGATGGGTACTGTTTGCACAATGTGGTTGTACGTCTGAGTGTCTGAGTGCACAATTTATTGCGCAACCGTCAATGCCGCCTTCACACGGTACAACTTTTTGCACAAACGTTAACACATTGAGCGTCTAGGGGCTGCCATCAATATATTGTGCAACCCGGTTTGCACAATAATATTGCGCTTCTAGGGGCCGCTTTATGGGTTGTATTGGTGTAATCGCCGACAGACGAATACGATTACACGAATACGAATATAATCGCAGTTGACTCAGAATCAACGAATAATTATCGCGATTACAATCGTATTCGTATTCGAAGATAAGATTATGCCCATCACTGTCGGAGAGTGTTTCGATCCTTACAGGGTTTTGGTGGAAAAACGTCCTAACCACTAAAATCGATAGTTTTATACGTATCTTGATTTTATTGGATGCTGCCCAAAAGTGCTGGTGAATTTTTCAAATAGTTCCCAAAATCGACATTTGATCTTATGCAAAAGCGCGGGAGGTATGAATGTTTTTTCAACATTGATTGCAATTTCATTCTTAATTTTAATGCTGAAGTTCAAAATTTAGGCTCACTTTGAGGCCGGTTAAAATGGTAACTTAAGGATACAACCTGATGAGCTGAATGAGCGTTGTAACAAATGGAGCCATTTGTCAACTTTCTAGTGTTGCATCAATCAGCTGTGGAGCGTTTTCCAAAACCTTTCAATTCTCGAGCAGTGATTTTCGATAACTAGATACCTATGAATAATTTCAAGAATTTGAACTATGTATTTGATGTTTCCCGGGAGTTGTAAGAACCAAAGATGACCATGTGAGCCGAACATTCGATAGAATGAAGAGAACATCAACATGATAGCGATCAAAGACTAGCAGCTGTCATGAGTGAGAATAATTTAGTAAAGATGGTATGGAGTCTGTTTCGAAAGTTACTATTAAACCCCTTCGCCATGAAATTAGGTTTTATAGGTAGTAGCTATATACATTCACGGTATTTTAAACAGATTCACGCGGTCCTGAGTGCTGAACATATTATTTCGAATGAACTGAAACATAACGATTCGCCCCTGGGCCCTTAGGGTCGGTAGGTATCTAGTTAGTTTTGTTTGAGTAATCTTCTATTCACATTGCATTGCCAGTAAAAGAGTAAGTTGGGAACCTAGTGAATTATAGTAATAGTTGTTCGAGAGAGAGTTCGTAGATCTGGATGAATAATGAATTGGAATTGGAATCTGTCCTTTATCTAAAAAAGGAGTTGAACCTTTTCCGTTGTCATCCTTTTCTGTGTTCTGTCGTCTCTTTTCTGTATTCTCTGGTAGGGATTAAGGAGTATCTACTCTATAATAACTCTGCTTCTTTATTATTCATCCTCTTAAGATAACAAAATTCTCTGAATCGAAGTAGCTCTGTTTAGAAAATAAACGAAAAATAAATGAACCAAAATTTGGAGGTTTGTTGGAGACGGTGGATGAAGAGGAGTCGTATTTCGGGTCCGCGCGGGGGCTGCAGTGGGAGCTAGCGAACGAGTAGCTCTGGAGGGAACATTGATTACCACGTGACGTCATAAGGGCGCATCGCTAGCGACACCTCTTGGAACTCCCTCGAACCAGACCCGGCACGCCATCCCCGCGCATGCTCGAACCCAGCCCGCAGCGCCAGAGTGCTCTCAAGTCCCCGATAGTTCACATTGGCTGAGCTGTGGGCGTGTTGTCAACTTGCCCTTTACCTAACTTGGTCCTTTACAAGGCCCTTTTGAATTGAAAGTACAGTCATTTTCTCTCTCATTTCCGCCCGCAAAACCGTCGGTACGGGATTTTCTTTGTCATTTTCCCAGCCTCCCAAGTCGGATCAGTGGTTTTTTCGTTTTTTTGCCGCCTGTGTTTTGACCTGGGTCGAAGGAGATGTCCGCCTGCAGGGTAGCCGCTCTCCTTGCTTGCCTCATCGCCTCCGTTCAGGTACGTCCTAACATCGATCTTCCTCTTTCATTTTCTGCCTTGCCCCCTCTCCCTCGGCCGATTTCTCTGATATCAGTCCACACTGACGCCACTATGTCTGTCTCTCTCCTCATCCTGATAACCATGCAGATGGCTTCAATTCCCTTCATCCCCCTCGTACCCTGATTTGCAACCCCCTCCACCCTTCACGTCCTCATTGCAAAATATTTCATCTACACATCTTCGTCATTCCTGATGATGTTTTGATTAGCTTCTTGAATCAATTTGTTCTCATACCTTCCCAGACACATAAATTCTGGTTTGATGAAGGATCGTAGTAATACCACCCCACAGCAAGCACAACTTGATAGGTACTCATGTAGTGGGTGCATACAAACTTACTAACTCATGATAATGTTCATCACACTAAAATATTGGTTTTTATTACGTTTGTGAGATATGTACTATACTGAACTTGACCTTACTGATGGATTCAATTTCACCCTTATTCACAACTCCCCCATCTTCTCCGCCCTTCCTGAACCTTGACAGTGTGAACAGCCCTTTGCCATACTTTTGGTATTGGATTTACAATTTCATAACAGATTATTGTTTAAAAATCTAGAATCCGACGGAATTTCATCAAAATCTGGAGGCTCTTTGAAATGTAAGAAGCCTTCTTCACCTCGCATTTTGCTTAGAATATAAATTATGATAATTGACGTTTCATTTAACTCATTATTTGGCCTTACACGAAGACCTATATTCCTTTATTACTATTCAGGTGTAACTGTGCTCGCAATCGGCTCCATCCATCACCTTCCAATACTACACTGTGAAATTATAATGTAGATCAGTTTTCTAAAATGTACTTACTGCTATTTTTTGGAATTGGAGTTTCATATAGGTATTTGTTTTACGATTGCTTCTCAAATCAAAAAGCAAAGGTTTCTGAGGAAGTAGAACATAACTCTGCGTGACCTTGGGTAGCCCTATTTTAAATTGAACTCACCCTTGAGGGCATATTACCAACTGAAAGATCGGACAAGGTAGGTACGTTGTATGGATTTTGCTGCTTTTATGTATCTTCCCTGAGTGTAATCCTCGGACAAAAGAAGCTTACGAGAAGCTGAGAGTATGCTATTTCTATTATATTCTATTATAGTTACCTACGCAGTGAAACCATAGCCATATAAAACTTACTCTTGTGTTCATCAACAATTATACTAGTGGGAGCTTATTAAAACTTCGGTAATAATGGTTTTAAATACCTACTATGCACAGTTGGATAGGTATTAAGGTGCATAATGTGCCACCCAGTTTATAGGAACGAGTATTAATGCTACACATAGCCCTTATCTTATAAAAATATAGATATTTGAAACACTAGTTGGAATGGAACATTAGATAGATATGTATGTACTGTACACATTTTATTAACAGATTAGTACCTACTGTCTAGATTGATAGAGCTTATCGGGACTTTTTACGCTAAAACCGATATTACGCTGAGATTAGTGCGAATATTTACATGATAACAGCCCCATGTTGTGAATGATTAAATTTTAATAGTTATGTAATCTATTTTATCAATACATTCTTTTGTTTGCAGATTATTAAAGATTTCCACTTATTATTATCACTGAAACACACGCTTTTATGGTCGCTCATATATAACGTTAGTTTAAAAATATCCACTTGCTACCCCTCGATTTTTAGTAGGTACCTATTTGTTTAAATTATCAAATCGAAAAATTGAATTACTCTATCGCAAATATCTGTGCGAATTATCACACTACTTCTCAAACGGGAAATCTTTACTGGTCAGTTTCATCAAAATTGTAAGAGCCGTTTAAAAGAAAAGTCCAAAACGCCCCCAACAACAAAAATGTAAGAAAACAATCTTCGGAATTTGACAACATTTTTTGTTGTAGAGTATACCTACAGCAGAGGCCCAACTCCGAAAATACGATTTGAAAATCAAGCTTCTTCATTATTTATAGTGAAAGTGGCACCCAGACACACAAATCACTCGCATTTCAATGATTCGAAAATGATTTGTTTCATTTTTGGGTACCTACAAAGTTGTTATACACCGAATATTTTATTCTTCGGGTGTAGGAAAAGAAAATGTATCAATGTTGTGGATTGTTGTCATACCTACTGAGCCCTTAAACAGAAGCTGTGACTCATGATTCCGAGCAATCTGATTGTAGGCTGGTTTACATTGCGGGCTGCTTCCGCAAGCAGAACCTAGTGTCTGATGACGCAATCTGAGTTTTCGAGTTTTCTTCGAAGTATTAATTTAAGATACCTTAGACCTGTGGTTCTATGGTAGGAAAAACTCATTGAAGTTGTTGTTTATGAAATCACTCGGTATCAATCAAATTTTCATTATATGAATGAAGTAAATTAGAATAGATTCCAGATGATTGTTCCGCTAATCTCACAACTTTAGTCCGATTTTGATGGAATTTCAGGGGGTAGGATGATAGATGCTGTATAACTTACTGTTAATTTCAATGTATCTGGATGAAGGTAGTCTTTCCACAGGCGCCAACTCGAAATTCTTACGATATATGTATATATATATATATATATATATATATAAATACATATATCACCCACATATGATTTATGTAAATGGTTACCGCTGCGCAGTATCGTTTAGTGAAATCGTTTCGTTTGAAATAATGAACCGTTTCGAACGAGTATCAACGTTTTGGTCTCTTTACGAAATTCCGACAAATCCCTGAAAGTGAGGAAATGAAATTAGTATATTAAATGTGAAATTTATATTCGTGGTTCTATCTTTAAATGAATAAGGAAACGCAATGTTGTGCTTCACCGTGACAAGTTGCACACCTGGGTTATGGGATTAATGCTGAGATGCGTGTAATTAGATGCCTCAAGACGATACGAGCATCGCATGACCGCTAATTTTTCTGCCAGCACATCTGTTGTATTAATTGTAACTAAGACGGGATAAAACTCGATGTGCGAATAAGGTAGTAGAGTGAATAATCTCTTCAGTAGTTAGTACCAAATAAAGTAAATTCCTTCCAACTACCTTAAAACAGCCATGGGGGATTTTAATTTCGGTTTAATTGATTTATTAATTATTACTACAATTTGTTTACTATTTAGAATTTAAGCTGTATTTCGACTAGAAGGGCACTGTATAAAGTGTTGAAAGAGACACTGCAAGGCGCTAGGTGCTAAGGGGGTCTACTCTTGTTCTATTTTAAGGGGAGCCATTATGACCTCCTTACTGGACGGAAAGCCATCACGAAGAGTTAAAAAAACAAAACCATGTTCATTAATGAACTTAGAGTCAATTTTTTCAACTCCGTTTCTGATTAGGTGGCTTACGATTCGAGATTTGTGTGGAAAGTTGAAAATTTTGAGGTCTTTTGAAATGAAAATTCTCATTACTTTGGCTTCTTAGCTTTTTGGAAAAATTTGTTTCCGTACCAGTTAGTATGTCTATGTTATTTCTCTGTCTCATTCAAAATTATACTGAATAACAAAAATTACGGTTTAGATTACATTGAAAAGGGTTGTGTGGGTTAGCTCCTAGATAGTCCGCTCTGACCAGTCAGTAGTAAATTTATTTATTTATTTAGTAGTAGTCTGCGCACAACTGTACAGTGCACATACTCTAACTTGATTGTCTTGCCTATTTATCAGAATACAGTTTGGGAGGACCTAATAACGAATAGCATTGCGATTTCATCAGCTCGTATGCGTAAAATGCGTAAATACGTACAATTCGTTTTCAGCGGCAAACCGCTGAGTTTTAAAAAATGGACTGTTGAGTTATTGAGCTCCTGAAAGGACCCTTATAGGTTTTATCGCCGTCGGTGCTGGTTAATTATTAGTAGTATAGAAAAAAGTGATTATTGATTCATATACATAATTTCCTTTAACCAACATATTATTACTTTGTCAGAGGTATCCATGATTCAAATGCTTTTTGATAGTCTACTAACGCAAGGTAAAGGGGCTCCTGAAGTTCATTTATCTACTCATTCATTATCCTAATAGTGAATTCTGGTCCTCGCCCGACCGGTTGCATCGGAAACCCTCCTGCTCTCTCCACAAATCTTACTCAATTTTTGTAAAATTAGAAAACTTCTGCCACATTGGGTGTGGCACATAGCCTCCTTATATATCCGTAACGTGAATGTATAGATCATTGAAATGTTTCAAATAGTCTTGAAAGATTCCATTGAGGACTATTTTGGAGTTTGAACTCAAAATCAATCAAGAATCAGGCAATAAGAAAACGATGCATGATAGCTGGTACGTTTGCGCATGCGCGAAAACTACCAATGATTCGGAAGCGGTGGAGTTCATTGGGGTCTATCTTCAGCCCAAACAGCCAATCTCCAAACATTTCATCGAAAACGGATGGAATCTGCAGATTTTAGGATGGTTATAAGGATTAGGGGATCGCGCAAGCGCTGCCGATGATACAATCGTGATGAAATTCAAGTGAGATAATCAAATCGTTCCCAACTAACTGTCGAATTTGAGCGAGATTGGATGGACGAATAAGTGATGAGAAGCTTAATGGATTTGACGTTTGAGCATGCGCAGTGAAAACTATAAATTTATGAGTGATGAAATTAATAGGGTACCATCCTCACCCTAACCCGCTTATACCCAGAAAATGTCATTGAAATCAAATAGAAAGTGTGGATATTATGCTACTTGCAAGGATTTAATATCCGCGCATTCGCAGTAGCGACTTATAATAGTATTGTGATGAAATTTATATGGGATCATAAATCGTTATTTTCCGACTACACTCCGAATTTCAGCGAGATCGGACGACTAGAATGTGAGAGTATGCTGCTTGATGGAATCTACGTTTGCGCATGCTTAGAGTGAAGTATTGATTTTAATGCAATGAAACTGGTAGGGGACCATCTACTGCCTAACCCGCACATCTCCTGAAAGTGAAAACAATGTTTCCGTCACCTATAGGTAGACTAGGAAGCAAATGCATAGTATAAATTAAAGTAATGTTAATGATTTTTCAATGTTTGGTGCAATAAGTCAAGTCTCAGACATATAGGGGTAGGTACGCGGATGCTACCAGAACATGCGTTCTCTCCTAGCCATCTCAATCCGACTGAGCAACTCTCCTTCCAAAGACCATATCTGACAACCACTTACTCAAATACCTGAACCGTGATACCGGCTCAATGACTTATCCAACAATCGCCTGCCTCAAACCATTGAATGTTGTCTTTGATATGACCGTGGACTTTTAAGTATAGAACTTTTTTTGGGTTATGTGCATTCTTCAAAATAACAGTTATTGTGTCACATGATGGTTTTATGACGTAGAAAATCTATTGAAATATTGCAAGTACCTTGTTTGTGTTATCGTTGTGTATAACGAAAATGACCACCTGGGCCAGCAACGCGTTAGCCTTGATGGTGAAATCTATTCAATCACCTCACTTAGTCACACCGGCAGCCCAGGGCGATTGATCCACATACCACTCCAGGGGTGTTTTGTTATGCACGGATTAGTCCAATACGTATAGATGGGTGTTGTATTGAGCCGTTTTCTATTCGTGTTGTTTCTGCTCGTATTCCATGAACCTCCCACTGTAACCATCCATCTGTTTTACATACACTTTTTGCAAAATGCAGGTATATAGAAACAACTTGAACTTTAATCACGAGTTTCAAAAGCCGGTCACATCCGAAGTGTTTGCGGAAGAGGAGCGTCTGGGCACAGCACAACTAGCCATTTCATCTCTAACTCAGCAGCTAAGTAGAGTAATTGAGTAGATGTATTGAATGTTCTCTGTAGCCGAATGGCTAGCGTATCCGCTAACACTGCAGTAGATCTCGGGTTTCGAATCCCCTTCATATTAAAATTTTACGAATTAATCCACTGTTATCGTTCAGCCACCCTGGTACTAATCTATACGTCCAACTAATCTGAATTTTTACTAAGGTACTGACTGACTAACTGCGAGCGTGGCGAGCATCCAGACCACTGATCTATGCTAAAAACTAATCCGTGTAAAAACTCTCTAGTAGTGATTGTAGACGAGCTTACACTGGTTATGACTAGAAGAGGATTCTTCGGAAGGGTTCGGGAGTTCTCGGAACTTCTCGGCTAGTCGCGCTGCGCCCAGACTCTCCTTTGCGGAAGCAGCATGTTTTGGATTAGAGTCACCCAAGCTATACCGTTTTCTCCCAATAAAGTAACAAAGAAACGTAAATGAGGGCAAATGATTACAAAAGGGTTTATACTATCTGTATTAAGTAAGCATTCTGCGCAGATCGCTGGGTTCTCTCACTCTCTGTCTCTCTCTCTCTCTATATAATATAATACACTGTCTATACAGTCTATATATAGACAGTTATAACACGTGCATTGGTAGTTAAAATGAGAAAAACAAATCGAACCGGTACAAGCAACTCCTGGATGTAAAAGTCTATTCATAATCATGTTGACGATTTTGAGCATTTTAAGGTTCTCATTAACTGCTGGCAGAAAAAGCGTTAAAAACCAGGAATCGTTTTAAGATGCCACAAAACTGATTTCCGCGAAGGAAATTTTGAAAATTTATTATTTTAAAAATGTTGGAGCCATTGCAATAATTACGTATTCTATGAAAATTCGCTAAAACTCGGACTCAAAGGAGGTTAAAACTACGCATCTATAACATAAATACGGAACATTCATTTAGTTTGTTCCTACTCCATAGTTATAGGAACTTCTTAGGGGGGCCGCTAGATTGCTCTGAATATCCCTCTCGGCTTAGGTGACGATACGTAAGTTTTAAATTTCGGCAAATGAATCATGTGTCGCCGCGAAATTAAGTTTCTACCAAACGATAATTGCTTGTAGTTTATCATTAACTCAATGTAGCTACCTATCTTCGTTTTTATAGCGGTTTAGGTAGTTAACGGTGTTTGCAAAGAATTTCCTGCTTTTCAACGAGTGGTGAATGATTTGTTGCGAGACGGGAAATGAGGAAGTTACAGTTCCTAACAATCGGTTATATTTAGGTGAAAAGCAATAAAAATTACGTGTGATAGAATTTTCAAATGGACGTCAATATGAACCCCCAGTAGCTCTTAATAAACTGTTGTGTTATAGACAAAAAGTGTAGGTATAGAATACGTAAGGTGTAAATAATTGGTTACTACTTATGACCGTAGACTATGCATACGTAGCTTGAAAGTCTATTTATCAATAATATTTTGTAATAATTGCTTACATTAACTGCTTATTATTAGCAACTCTTGTGCAAATTAAGGTATGGGCATATGCATGGTTATTTTCCATTGTTCAAAATGACGGACTGCCAATAATTGCTCTCCGTAAATTAATACAGCATGAAAAAAGGTCGAAGAAATGAACTTTAGGAACAAAAAAATATTTTGGTTTGCAAAACCTCTTATTCCTTCCGAACTACACTGAATTGATTTGGTGATGCTATAAATATGCATGCCACGCGTGTTTTATTTTCCGCTCCGGTTACAAAAAACGCGTGACTCCTGCATGGCGATGATGAAGGCGAACATTTGTCAGCTCTCATCGCTTTCCAGAGTTACAAATTCGTACTAAATATTGCCATTACCAAAAACATAAACGAGTTTAAGCTCGAAAAATTGAAAATTAACGGAGATTCCAGCTCATCATCTTTCACCAGAGCACTATACGAGTTTAAATTCCTGCAAATATAAAGACCCATATCCGGCGAGTTACAAACATTAATCTCCGTTAACGGTGATATCAAGATGGCCTCATAGCTTTTTTGCGCAGTTGTTGTTCTACTTAACAGAATTTACGCTTTAATGAACTAGTTTTATCCCTGGAAACACGTACAATTGGGCATACCAACTAAACTAAAAATGTGTGAAACTCGGTTTTAACGGAATGGGAGAGATCAGCAAGTATGACTATTCGATTCAGCGTGAAAAAAATACATGGTTTCTATGTATATTTCCCAAAACCGTAGGTTCCTAGTAACTATGTAAATAATAACTATAAATTTGTGCAAGTAAGCATTTTAAATAAATAATAACTGCTTTAAAAACTAGGGCTTAGGTAGGTAGGTACCTACCTAATGTTTTTGTGGTAGGTTTTTGTTGATAGGTATCTCTCCAGGTAGTTGCCAAATATTCAACATGTCCGCTCCTCACAAGCGCTCATCGCTAGCATTTTGTCACTTAACATAATGAGGAACGAACCTCGTTATTAATTAATATTATCAATATTATTCATTACTATACATTGTGTAATAGAAAAATACAACGAGCTCTAGATTTAAGTTGATACAGCCCCAATAGGCTTATACCTACATTATCGTGGAGCAGCCATGCACAAGGATAAGAGGAAAATTGTGTATATTACGTGATTATTATAATGGTGGCACATTATGATAGGATGATGAATAGTGTGCCCTTATAGAGTCCCAACGATTTAATATCCGTTAAGGAAACTCCGTTATTGCAAAACGACTTTTGGGTTGGTGAAACAGGCCTAGGTTTGATCCTCGAGATTATTTTTAATAGATTTTGGACAAACCCCGTTACATAAGGTGCTGGTGAAAGTGGCTCTATGTCTGTATCTAAATACTTCAATATATAATTTTGGGGCTGGTTCTGGAGAAAAACGGTGTAAATATAGAACAAACATTTATTTTGATTTATTACAATTTTTGTTATTGTGTATGTATAAGGGTTTCTCATAAATCTTTGGGTTTTCATGTTATACCTTCGTAACAAATCAATACTTTTTTCGATGTGAAATAACACTAATGAACTAATGCGGTTCGCTTTCGTGTTGAAGATCTTGTTAGCGAATTTTCGCAGATAATGTAGCTATTGAAATACCTCCAAAAAATATAAATAACAATTTTTGAAATTTTTCTCAATTTAAATCTGTATATCCGTATGTTCCATATAGAGAGTGTCCCAGCTATTATTAACCAAGCTTGTATTCCACTCTTAAATTAGCTTTAAAAAAGGTTGAATTGCAATCCCCAGTAATTTTTGCGTGGAATTAAAATATGATATCAAACTGTTGTGGGATCTGGAAGTCTCATTTGATAAATTGATATTGAATTAAATCTTCGGTTTAATAATTTTAATATGTTTTTCAGATTGTGAAGTTTAAAATTTTAAACGCTCATTACTGAAAATAATAAACCACAATCCATTGTCGCCATTCTCTCAGGATCCCGATTACGAAATTTTGATCAAAAATCACTTAGGTTTCTGCCAGGGGGTCGCATGAAATGTCTGCACTACTTTAGAGCGCATCAAATAGTTCAATTAAAAAAAAAAGTGCTGAAAATATCACTAAAAATAAAAAATGGCTAAGAATTGTTAAATTTATATTTTTTTACCAGAATATTGCTCAAATAAAGTTTATTAACTGTATAATAGAACATTAAAAAATCCATGTCAAAATTATGCTGAAAAATGTACTTAAATTTCATTAATATGTGCTAAAAAAAAAAAAAAAAAAAATAAAAACTGCAAAAAGTTAAAAATCCAAAATCTCTTTGAATTGTAGAATATTATTTAGGGTATATTATCGTAGGGTTGCCATTTAGCCGGGTAGAAATAATACTTACCTGTTACTTACATCCCAGCCTAAGAGTTATGGGCATCCCAAAATTTCGATCAAAACTACGGTTCCTACGATTATTCAAGGAAAAACTGTTTTTCAAAACTGACGTTACTTATTATTCAAGATTCTACTGTTTACTCTTAATTTCCGTTCAACATTACTTTTGCGACTCACGAACGTTTTCGTGTCCAGCCGGTATAGTGAGTTGAGCGAAAAGAGTTTGTGATAATTTGGATTCGCAGGGCTGCACAACGAATTTTGAGTTGTTCTCCGGAATAAGATCCTTATGTAATCTTGTGGTTTTCGAGGAATATCAATATTTTGCTCAGCTTCATAATAAATTTATTTTTCTTTATTATCCCTCTGCCTATTTCATTTCTTAAATTTTTTTGGGAACTTTCATTGAGAAGTGAAAACTCAATTTGAGCAGTGGAGTGATTGGAAGACTCTTTAATAATTTATAATTCTCAAGTACTCATTAGGTCTGTTCATACTTTCCAAAAAACCACTTGCACACCATTTTGAAGGCATTTGGACAATCGCAGTGCCCATTTAGGGGCCCGTTATCTGTACATCCGTACAACCTTCATGATGGTCAGTTGTCACAGTGCATGCAACCACTTTCAAGTCCCTTGCAAGTATGCAGAAACCACCGAAGGATTTTTTTACTGGCAACTTGCTGGTCACTTAAAAATGTTGGTAGAGTTACGTCACGCGTAGGTACGCCCTTAGTGCTCAATAAAAGATTTGTAATTGACACGGCTTAGGTTAATATAGATGTGAGTTCTGACAAACTTTTGCTTTGACAGCTTCGTTAGAACTAACTACCAAGTACCAAGTTTTAAATGAGAGTGATTACTTTGTTAACGACCGATTCGTCATGCGTAAGGATCAGCGTGGTCTCAATAAATTTCTGATCTTTAATATCAGTTCAACAGTGCAGGTAACCTAGTTTCCCTTTCCTTTTAAATATACTACCTACATTTATTTACATATCTGCTGGTTCCCACTTCTTGTTACCTATTTAGGTATATAACTCTTATTGATTCCGATTCTTCCAAGGTACTGGAAACGTTGGAAAGAACCTAACCTACTTGTGGACATAAATTCAAATATTACCTACAAATTATACCTACTGAGTTCGGTTGTTACTGATGTGTTTCGTAAACCCAATATTATCAACTATAATTTCATCTATTTGATACTGAAGTGCCTACCTACTACTACTTTTTTATAGCTGATGAATTTAATTATGTAGTAGTAAAAAGTGATGGGTACACTGATTTGCTCCATACTAAAAGGAAAAATAATACTGTGGATTCGACCCAAAAGATTTAGCCTAGAATGCAACCCTAGAGTAATATTGTATTCAATTGATAAAGTATTATTTAAGTCATAGTTCGTTCAAAAAACTACCGGGAAATCTACCAAATTTCCGAAATTGTATTACCGGTATCTACTGTTTTTTTTTTGACCAGATCTGCCGATATACAGTGTTGGGCTGGTGGTAATACTGAAGGATTTTTCAGTGGGCGCTCCAAAACCTTGGATATGGAATTGAAAATTCGAAACTTCTAGGTAAGTTTCTGAACGGTTTGAAACCTGCTCTACAAGCAGAGCTAATATCACTCTCTATCTGTATATCTGGTAACATTTCGCTCATCATCAGTTCCGTTTAATCGTGCAGTCGTTCCTTCGCGGTCTTTATTTATCAGAGGTCACTGATCGGCCTGACTCACCGACGCACTGTCTGCTTGTTCTATCGATCTCTCGCCCAACTCTGATAAGACCCCCTTTTTCTCCTCTTTCCATGACTCATCTATTTATCGATTCGCCAGGGGGAAACCCCCTCATCCACCGTTCATCCCCCCACAACCCCATTTCTACTCTATAATATTTCCCTCTGGTCTTAAGACCAAGATACCTTCTCAATGTATTTTCTTTTGTGCGCGTTTTTTCTCCTATTTCTTTTCTTTTTTTTCTTCCCCCACTCTCAACCCTTTTGTGCCATCTTCTGCAGAAACAGTCTGGGGACCCTCCCTTCCTCCATTACTACCGTTCCACCTTATTTTCTATCTCTCCTCTATGTTACCTCGGCTCAGTTCCTTTTTTTCTCCCCATCCAACAAAAGCCGTGGAGGTCTTTTGCCTCCTTTAATTGGTCCGAGGCCTTCCTCCTTTTCATCTCTACTTTGACTACTTTCCTTGCATATACCCTGGCCATAATCAGAGTCACCCGACAACCACCACTGCCTTTGAAAACAAACCTCTCCACGCAACTAACGTCCCTCGCCTGGGCTTTACTCGCCTCTAAACCGCACAATGACGTTATTTTTCTTTCTTCATGCGGCGTACCTACCTGACTTACCTCTTCTGATTAAAGTTTTCTCCTACAGAACAATTCACGTTGCTTCTTCTTATTCTATGCAAGAATAGATTCCCCCCTCCCCACCGCAACACCATTCCTACTGGAGGGGAGGAGTCATTGTTTAATTTTTACATAGTTTTCCTCTTGGGTGACGTACTTTACCGAGAAAAATTCCCATCTTGTAATGCATATATAATAAACCTGCTCTAGTACTTATACCAATTACCTTTGCGTATGTGTTGCATTGCTTTACCTCTATTTTAGTTGTTGAATATCTTCAAATACATTTCATCAGTTTATGAAATCGTAAAAAAACACCTTGCGCCTAAAGAATGATTTTCGTAGGATACGTTTATCACCTCAGGATTGAATGTTAGCATTTTAAGTCGAATAGCAAAGGAATTAGCTCCTGAGATCTCAAGGCTTTGGTAACACTAGCTTTCTTGTGTATGCCATTGTTACGTATCATTGTTTTGTGTCAATGTTACGTGTTGGTGTTAGATGACAGTTTATGGTAAGAAAGACTCGTAAAAACGTTAGTATAAGTCCATTTCTTTTGCTCTAATTAGGTAATCTCGTGAAATTAAAACAATTACCGAGCTAGATGGGCCCCGGCTTCTTAGGCTGTCATTGAACTACTGGCGAGAGGGTGGGGCGAACTCCAGCTTAACAGTCTGGATCACCCGTTTCCATTCTTGACTAAATTTCTTCAAATGTTTTGGTAAAATGAAATTTTACATTGAGAAATAACCCTGAGACCATCCTTCTACTACTTTTAATTTTGAACAAGTTCGGGCCATTAGATCACGAGAGATATGTATCTCACGGAATTTTAGTTAACTCATGCACATACAGTACTAATGGCCAAATGGTAGTGAAACCTGCAGGAGGAGATAAACCTCACACCTGAAAATATTATCATAATCTATGAAATTTATATAAATACTGGGGCCTGTTAAAGCTTGAAACGCCGTAATCTAGACTGTATAACAGTAGTACCCAAGATAAATACAGTACTTTATAGTAAAGATATAAGTTCTACCTATATGCGGCGTTATGAGGCCTGGTGCAAAGCTAAGGCGATGTTATTAAAACATTAAAAAAGAGGAAATACCAATCAAAATGTAGGGAATCTTATAAAATAAATATTACCAGTTGAGGTTCGGGGAATTCAGAATTTGGACATAGTGAGATGATGGGGTAGTTCTTCTTCTTTTCATAAAGCGTGTGAATCTGCGCGTCCGTGTCTTCTATCTCCTTCTTCATGTCGTTGATTTTATCTTGATCAGGAATGTGTAGGAGATGCAACAGCTGTCTTCGTCCAAATGGGCCTGGTACCACTCCATCAAAGCTCGAGCTTGTTCTGTGTGGATTAATTTCGAGTGTTGTGCCATGTCCAATTTCTGCTTCGAATATATTTTTGAATTTGTTGGTGCTAATGAGGTGTGCAGCCACGATGTCATGTGAGTTCAAGTTGAAGTGTTTCATCCCTTACCTGGATATTATAGAGTGTCAACTTTTCGTCATTTTGCAACATTTTGTACACATCGGCGGGGCCAAAAAAACAACTAAGGGGTTTCCTCAGCTCTCTGCCACCGTAACGTCAAACTGTTCCCCTGCATCCGTATCCTATTACAACTCCCAGTTCTGGCTAGTCTCTCCGTTGAACTCTAGCTTGGATTGGGAATTGAAAAAGTGTTAGCTTTTAAAGGTGCTGAATGCGAATTCAGTGTCAAATTCCTAAAGGGTTGACTCAAGGAGTATCCTGAATCGTCCTGAGTTACTTATAGACAAACATCTATTTATAGGTTATTGTCTACATCATTTAATGATGCTTGCAGGTCGCAGATATTTAAATGCTTTTTGAGCTTTATTATGAATATGAATTAAATTTACCATAAAATGTACGTACAAAATATTAAGTGAAACGAGGTAGGTAGTATATTAAATAACAGGAACATCGAACTGACTGTCTGACACTTCCCTACTCCGTCTAACCTTGCACAGTAGTCTCTCCCCCCCTAATCCCAGGTTGCTCTCAAATTAATCCACCTTACAAAAGTGTCTCCCCCATTAGCTCCTAAAACCACTAATTACTCTCCTTTGATCTCGGCCCTTACCGTCTTTTCACTGTTGGGCTCAGCGTTCACAATGGATGTCATCTGGTTTCAACTCCATTCAACCGCTTCCCTCCTGCGTTCATTATCACTGAATCTGCCTAATTGGATAAATCTTGGCGTTTTCCTGATTGAGGGGGATCGAATAAATACCAGGCTTTGTTTGGCGCATAGGTACGTCACAAAAGGTAATAGACTATGGTCTTCGTACCTTTCCTTCCAGTTGGCAACTACTGTGGTGGTAGAGGATGGAGTTGGTGTGTTTAAAGACGAAGTTTCCGAAATGTTGCACTTGCCCTAAACATGCAGATGTATGACAGTGCTCAATAGTGAGTAACGCTTCATTATGTAAAGTCAAAATAATTTTCAATTAGGAAGTTTTACAAATAGTTTACAGATAGATACACACAGTAGAATGTCCACATTCTCCAATGTAGTCTTGAAAATGATTGCTTGCATGTCAACTTATGACAATGGAGGTGTTGGAATTGCAGTAGTTCTCCCTTCAAAGGGGAGAGTAGGTTAACCTACTACACCCAGAGGATATCCTGAAGGTTGAATAATCTCAGGAATATGCCAAGGTATAGCATTTGCAAGAATCGAGAAGGAAGAACTACTCATTCCATACGGGAAATAGTTGATCTTTCCCTATCTGCAGCTCTAGCTGAATGTTTTAGAGAATCCTACATTGTTGAACCATCCATGACTTCGTTTTATTAGTTTTGAAATCGGCCTTTGACTATCATGAATTCAATTTAAGATTGTGAATAAAGGAGATCATTAAATTAATCAACTCTTTTATCGCAGGATAAGATCTAAATTGAATAAGAATACAACCTATCTATTAAAATGAATGTGAAATAGCCGTTCTACGATCAAACAGACTAAAATTTAGCATTCCCCAGGGACCGGTGTTGTAACTTGCCTACGTAAGTGATCCCGTTACTCAAAGGACACTTTTTGCTAACGGCTACTCCTATCCGCCTTCTCAAGAAATCGGTAAAGTACAGTTATATTTTGTTACTAAACTTCACCAACCCATGATGTGGATCTCATCACAGTATAGAAGTTATAGTTGGTGAATATAAACAGCAATTTATCAAGATACATATGCATCTGGCTGCAATTCAGGTTCATGTGAAAAACTGTGAATTGACACGCCCGTGTCCAGGGGGCTTCATGAATGAAATAACATTTCGCCTGAGTGAATTTCAACTCCGACAGTTTTAGATCCCCCTAGAGCTGCTGGTTCGGAAGGTTGAAGCTTTAATCATGCAACGCGCAGGCAGTATGTGTCTCACACTTCGGTGAGTATGTTTTGAGCTTGGAAAGTAGCAGCTGTATGGATTATTTGGGTTTTCAAGTATTTATAAGTGCTTTCATGACCGTACTTCTAGAGTTCATTTCAACAGTCTCCTAGGGAACCATACTTTACCGGTGTCCGAGAGTTGTAGAGTCGTACCTAGATCACTGTTTTTCGGAGAAGGTAACACATACTGACAGCCGTGAGCTGATTCGGGTAATCCATATCGGTACCATCTTGTCATGATGCTTTATTAATACAGATTAAGCGTCGATGGGATTGTTCGTGGGAGGGGTTGTTATCTCATGTGAGATGCCGCGACCCAGGCCGGTAATCAGGTGTCCCATGGTAATCAATGAGCGACGCAATTATAATGTTACCTAATAACGTCGTGGGATTATTGTTTTAACCCTAATTAGAGTCGCATGCCCGATCGATAGTAGATAATGTTCTTATAACCTCCTGGAAACTAGTCATAATACTAATATTTATGCAGTATATTGACACAGCATGTTTCACTGCAAAGACAGTGAATAATAATTATTACCTTGCATTTTATGTTAACTCGTTGGCCACATGCCTTTGATAAACTAGTTTCGCCAACCCCATACTTGAAGCAAAGGCTCAGTATGGCCATTCAAAGAGGAAATGCAGCCAGTGTGATGGGAAAACTACCACCCCCATTCAAATGCAAGAAATATTTTACTTTCTTCGATCATCCAACTATTCTGTCACATCATCCATGTCTCACACTTGTTATTATACGTTGCCATTAAAATGTCAAATATTGATAAAGTTAGGTAGTTAATAAAAAAACGGACGGTAGACCTACGGTTCTACAGTCAGATCATTTAATAATGATTAATTTTACACATTATTAGTTCATTATGGTTACTTAGCAATATTAGTTTATGACTGAGCGTAATAAATCAGCTTTCCTTGACACTACAGAGGCTTAGGGATTATGAGATGCTCTGATAAAATGAGAGCATTCCAAAAACTGGCTAACGATTTTCCTGCTATGAAAACTAAGGGAGTTACACTTCCCTAGTAACGCATTGGTTGTACGTGAAAATCAATAGAAAACCCCACCGTGACGTGACGCTCGTGACGGACAAAAAAAATTGAACATCCTGTTAATCATTATCATTATCCTGTTAATCATTATTAAATGATAATAAATCCACACGTTTGGTATAACGTTACGACAATTAGATGGGATGTAGCCTACATTTTATGGTACATACTATCAGTAATAGTAGGTAGTAAATAGTGTAACAAAATGACCAACAGTTGTACAAATGAATGTGCATGGAATTTTGGTTAGTAGGTATTAAATTCGCACTCGTAGACTTTCATGCTAAGGTATTGGAATGGCTCCGAAAATTTTAAAATAACAATTTTTGAAAAATTTCTTCATTGAAATCCATTTTGAGACATTCTGAAACAATTAAAGTTTGTGCTTTTTCATAAATAAATGAATGGATGAATATATATATATATATATATATATATATATCTGTGTATGCGTGTTTGTGTCATTCTAGACGATTACTCTAAAAAATCAAGCTTTCCAAATGAAAGGATTAGTTGAGTTGGCCAGCACTTTTTAATCACTCTAAATAGGTCAAAATATATGCTAAATAATCACTAAAATTGGCTAATAACGGCCAAAAATCGTTAAAATTATAATTTTTAGAATAATTTTAGTCAAAACGAAATTATCAACAACTAACTTGGACATTAAAATAAGTTTGCACAAAATTATGCAAAAAAATGTCCTTAAATTTCATTGATATTTACTGAAAAATCTGTTGAAGCTGCAAAAAACTAAAAATCCAAAATCTTTTTTAAATCGAAGTATGCGTTATTTGCTAAAAAATTGGTTTTTAACAATTTATTTTCTCTCAAATCGCTAAAAATTAAATACAATTTTACACATTGTACAGTATGATGGGCCTTTAAGAAAATTCGTTCATACGATCATGCTGCATGACTGGAACTTAGTATCTTCATAGGCAGGATATTACTTTTTGGAAAGGAATTAGGTGAAATTTTCGAAGTAAGGTAGGTTTTCTCATTTCTACTCCTGGAGAACGTATGGATTGGATGCTCCTACTAAATGGAGATAGTTAGAAACCAACTGTTTGAGTGGGTACTGAGAGTATCAAGATCGCATTTTCTCGAGCTAGTGTGAAATTGGCGTTGGATATTACAGAGAGCGGATTAGAAGTGCTTATCACGGCCTTCCCCCCCTTCCACTCCAATCCCATCTCCCTAGCGATATTGCTGGAAAACGTTCTTGAAAATGCCGTTTATCTTTACGGTTACGGCCGCCAGGGGACTAATCGTTAAGTGGTTTTACTCGCAGAACGCGGAACGGCGGCGGGAACAGCTTTTCTTGATAGTTATCAGTCTCTGATCGTTATTTTTCTATGAATCTCTAGAGGTGAGGTTCCTTGTATCAGGAGCTTCGCTTTGAAAATTCTGGGATCCAGCCCATTCAATAATATAATCAATCGCGGAAAGACATTGCTCTTTCCTGTTAATTAATATCGCAAAAACGGTTTATTATACAGGGTGACTCGAAATAACGAAAATCGTGAAACTTGACCACAAATGGAGTAGAATGCTACGACAAACCGCACCTTTCTATCTCAACCCGTTGTCATCATACGATTTTTTAAAGATTTTTTCCTTGGTCTTAGAATGGTCTGAAACGGGTTTCTTTGCGGTTATTTTTCTTCTCATGCTTGGGTTGTCCCCCACCCACCCTGGATAAATTCTAACAGGCGTCCCTTTTGTTAACGAAGCCTTGCCTATGAGATAGCTTCAGAGGGACGTCATAAAAAACTGTTGGTGAACTATGTATACCTACCTAACCTTGCTTTGAAAGCAACATAATTCACAGCAATTCGTTCAACAGTATACGGTCTATCAAGTACAAAACGTTCTGTAGTTATCTATAGTAAAGTTGTGAGGAACGAATAATGCTAATAATTTCATTCAAGTTTGTAAAGTACTTACTGCTTCTTTGGCCCCATCGTGAAAGATGATGGTATTTTGCTGAGCGATACCAACGTCTATGTGAAAGAGTTCCAGTCCTGCAGCATGACATAAGGAGCGAATTTTCGTAAATTATCGTATTATAATTCATGTTACCTTGTTTTGAAATTTGAAAACTATCGTGTTATCAAAATAGAAAATAATGATTTAGAGGATTCGAACAAAACACGGATTTTTATGTGTGAAAAAGAGATTAACTAAATTACTTTATTATAATGACTGTGTTTATAATTCGAAAACTCAGACAGTGTTATGAAGAATATTTTAGTGCTGTTGAAATGTGGAAAGTGCATGGGGTCGTAAATCTATACCCAGGTAAACCTATTTTCATCAAAATGTTGATGAAAGAGTATCTATTATTTTTAAACCATCCCTGAACCCGTGACTGGAACTGGTCGTGTTGAATCATGCATTTTCTATTTTCCGGGTGGACAGGAAGAGTTGAAACATACAGAGGATTGAGGGATTACCGAGGTTGTGACGAGAAAGGCGTAACGTCCATGCAGATCACAATTCTTTCCCGATCTCGTAAATATCAATGCGGATCTTTGAAGAGACTTTAATTTCCCTCATTGATTAAAAATCTATGATGGTGATCTAGGGTATCTATGAACAGGAATGAGAAAACTCGACTTCAGTGCCATGTAAAATGTCGATTAACGCAAAAAAGTCAAATAGCAGTTTTTTATGAGCTCGTTTGGGAATTATGGCCCGCTTAAAACCTGTTTAATGCTTTTGGTAAGGTTATGGGGCATTTTAGTGGATTATAGCTTGGTTTCATCAAGTGCCCTCGTATTCATGGCATTTGGGCAAAGACAACTTTTTAGGTTGGCCTTATCGACAGCGAATGATATAATCTGATATACACGCACCATCATGAATAAACGTACACATTGAACGTGCAAGTTTCATCAGCAGGTCTTAAATTCCGTATATCCAAAACAATGGTTCAAGTATTCTAAAATTCCGGACAACATTCGCAACACATAAGTAGAGTTCAATAAATGTATTAGGCTCTTGACAGACCTCTAATTAAGGGGATCCAAGTTATTTTGGTTCCTAAAATCTAAGGTTACAATAAATCTTGTGTTCGCGTAGAAAGTCAACAACATTCGTCGTCCAAAATCAATTTATTACTATTTTGTTTAGCTTTCTGTTTGGTTTTGGGTTCTCATACCCTAGCAATACAGATAAACCCATCAAATGTCATCCGATTTCGACGTTATTTCCACGAATCCTATGACTTTTTTCTTCTTTTTTTTTGGACGGGTACGAGCCCCTGGTCACGGAAACCACTATTGGTCTATTTTGACAATAACACGGGAATATGCGACTTACGTAGGATCTACATGAAATTCATCGCAATACGGCTATTGGCAGCATTTGTGCATACGCAGAAAAATTCATGGACCACTTAATCCCTTCAATATCATCAGGTTTCAATGAATTTCCTTGGTATTGAGTGAGTACACACTTAACACACGGCTGAGATTCTGAAGAAATCAGCTACAGTATACTCATAAACCTTATGGAATCTTGCAGTTACTCAGATGGATATGGTTCCATTAGAAAAAACATAGGATCCCTAGTAATTTGGTTATCCTAACGTTGTTTTGACGAAGAGTCCAGTGATAGAGAGAAAGGGGCGTGTGACAGAACTGTCTTTAGGTTTCTAACAAGTGGCTGTTGTGTTTGATTGCTTTGCTTCAGAAAGTCGAATATTAAAGTACTGAGTGTGATTCGAACGCCCTCAATAGTCCCACAAAAACTTTGCTGTTTTGTAAATAAGAGTTCAAACCTGTCACAGAAAGGGTTTTCATTGTCAGGTGATAATGACAGGGCACTGGCTACCTCTCCCGCTTAAACAGCGGGCGGTAAAGGTTTGATCGAAGAAAATCGGCGGCTATTGAGAACAATCATGTCAATCGTGGGGTTTGGGAGGACAAGGGAAAATTGAAGGCTGTCGATGATCTGTGAGTCAGCGGGAAACCTTCGGACGGTGAATCAATAATCAATAAACCTTGAACCAACGAACGTTCCTGTAAGTGCCGCCCTTCTGAATCTGAGACTGTCACGAAAGTACTAAATTAGGCGACTAGTACTGTATTCGATGTAGAATATAGATAAAGGGAGTATCCGAATTCGCTCTCGTCATAACTGTGTTAGACTATAAAATCATTGATTGAACTTGCCTTGCACAATTAATAAATCAAATGTTTCCAAAATATAAAAAGAAATACAATTTTTCCCAAAAATTTATACAAAATAACAAATATTCTAACATGCATAATTACGCATTATTCAAGTGTGGCCTTACTCTTCAACACCATATTATATTATGCTGTACGTGAACATATATTAAGTCTTCTTAAGACCCCACGTTACTTGCCAGTTGTCAAAAAGCTGATCGGCTTCTGGATTTGACTGTAGGAGGAGTGTATACTCCTGGATTCCCTCACTTTTGCTTCAGGCCTTTGTGGAGTGTAGTGTAGGGGACAAGGATACTTTAGCCTTACCTAATTCACTAAGTCAGCTTTGTTGTATGATTTAGTAATGTAGTAATATTTTTGGTGGTGGGTGGTTTTTGGTCGTAGATTGCGAGGTCGGATGAATGCAATTTGTGCATTTGTTGGAGTTGAGATCTCAAATAAGGGCTGGGGTCTCCATTATAAGTATTTCATTAAGGTATACTAGGGTAGAATATTTCCGCTCTTCTCTCCAGCTCTTGGTATAGAAGGGCTGTAGCTGATAGGGGTCTATAGTAGTATCATGTCCTGCAGGTAGGCGGGCTTTCTTCATAGGGGGTTCTCTTGGTACAGGAAGGTTGGTGGAGCCTCGACTCGACTTGGGTCCTCTTCTCTTTATTTTTCGGCATGCCTGGCCACTTATATTGGTGAGCTTATAACTTATGACGAGAGTCCTACGACTGGGCGGTGAAGCAGATGTATTTTGCCCCTTATTGCCCAAGCACTTTTGACTGCACCTTTCCAAGCTGTTAAACTTCTTCTAGTACTTCCTTCTTATTCTTCTTCATCTGGGTTGTTCCTTGTTCGGTGGTTGCAGATAGAATGATTAGCTCAGGTCATGCAAGGCCATATTAACACCCTTAACCCCCCCCCCCCCCCATTTTTTCCAGACGGGGGAAATTTAACTTACACGAACTGTAGCACCACAAAACAGTGTTGGACTCATACCAACTAAAACCTTAACCTCTTATTCTCGTCTAAGGCCGCCCTGGAACTCCTGTTTAGTATTACTTCGGGGTGGCCCTCTGTCTTGACTGGTCACGGCTTCTCCTCTTCCTATTCTTACTTCATCTATATAAATGCTCTCCTTCCAATTGTCTATTGGCTTTCCTGTCCTTGAGATTGTCAATACGAAGGTGCTTGTGGCATCCCAGGACTCGTCCTCTTCAATCATCTTTCCAGATGACTGTTTCGTGGGTGTGACCCCCAACTAACAGTGTCCATTCTTACATTCATGCTGCATGACTGGTAGGTCACAAAAATCTTCTTCAACTTTGTTTTTGTACAAAAAAAAAAAAAAGTTCGAACTAACTCAGTCGTTGAGTGATAGAAAGTTCGCGCCTTCTGGTGATTTTTGAAACTTCACTGCCATCACAGACGATGATGAAATTTCCGGCAGTAGTAGTGTTTGGGCCGATGGGGTGACTATTATATTCCACTCAAGAACAGATTGAAGATAGGTGTGGATATATGCACCGATTACCGGGAGCCTAAGTTGATAATGAGATTTATATATATAAGTACCTAATTAATGGATAGTTATAAGAGAAAATTGAGGAGCTGACATGGAAAACGAGTTAAGTCCAAAAATCAAACTTCATAGGAACTCCCTCTGAACTCTTATCAGATTTTTTTGGACATAATCTCTTCTCCATGCAAAGGTCACACATTTATTCAGGGTGCGATCTAGCAAGGACGGGAGGACCTAAGGCCGTTGGCGTGACTGTTTACTTGCACTTCGACGAAAAAATATGTTCTTTCAATTTATGGACTTAACTCGTTTTCCATGTCAGCTCCTCAATTAATGTGTATATAGGTAACGTAAGCAATAAAATTCAAAAGGTAGGTACGTTTGAAAACACCGTACACCACGGTGTCCACAAGTTATATTTGTCGACAAGTAATGCGCCTTCAACAAATAATAAGAGTACCTAGTGAGTGGCCACCCAGACTGATATTCAGTATGTACCTACGTTAATATTGCATACAAGAAGGATTCGGTATTGTATCTACGATCGGTGAAAGTCTTTAAATTGGTAGGTAGGTCTGACGACTTGGTAGGTAGAGACGTGGTAATGGGTGGCTCCACAAAGCAGTAGGTTGAAATAGTGCGGGTTGCAATAATATGCGATTAATTAGATAAGCGATCAAGTTTACCTCTGTCCATCAAGTATTTGAAAGATATACTTGAGGTGTGTGGTGCCTTCCTCCCCAAAGGTGCCGGCGATGGTGCACGTGGCGCAGAACCCAAAAATGGTCACCTCCAGGTGCCAACAGCTCCTTCAGAAAATGCGATCGCTCGTTCCAATAAACTCCACAAGTCCTCAGATCGTGAGAAACTCGGGTTGAACTAATGTGCAGCGTCACAAGGAAACTGGGTTCTAATATACTTGAATACTGTATGAAAATCACAAGAGGTAAATATGAAAAAAGAAAGGGGGGTACAAGTCGGTGTACGGATTGTAGAGCATAGAATAATGAATCTATCCCAGGTGAGCGGCTGATGGGAAGATGGCTGGCGAGTGACGTCACAGGGAAGCCGGAGCACAATAAATCACAAATCACTGCCCTCACTTGCACTTAATTTGCTCAACAACAACAAAAACATGTTTTACCAACTAGATAATTTTTCACAAATATAAGGAAATGATTAAGAATAAATAGAAATGCAATAAACAACAAAAATACATGAAGAAGGGATGCTCTATGACAATCCAGCATGGATCAATCGACACAAATCCAGCGCACCCGTCCTTGACACGCCGCGGACAGAAAAAATAATGTTTGAATGATAAGGTAATGATAAGAATGATTTAATAGTATTTAGTGATAAGAATATTGCGCTTTTGTGAATATTGTGCTATGGAGCGAAAAATGAAAATCCCAGGTAAGTCGAAAATAAAGAGCGGCGTAAACAAGTAGTTCTATGTAGCTATGAGTAAAAACAAGTTTCTGACCTTCGCAAGATTTTTGAATCCGCAAGAATCTTAAATTTTCAACGTTCAGGGGCTTTGATAATTATAAGGACTGTGCAGCAGAAAATGGGGCTGGCTAATCTTTTCTTGGGCTTCTAGTAGACTTGAGTAAACAAGCAGATAAGGTTTCAAGTCCTGAATTCATGTAGGTACATCGACTTACGAAAGTAAAACCTTTCTGAAACGACGTATTCTATCTGTTTAAAAAACTAATACTTCAATTTTTTTCAATTTCACGAAAAAAAAGTTAACACCATTTACTGACTAACGAGGAGTAAAAAAACGTTCAAAACAGCGTTCAAGTAGATACTTTTATTTTAAGGTTTTTTTCCACTCTGCCTCACTGGACGGTCGGCGTACGGCGGATTTGATTCCGCTGATTCGATTTTTGGATTCAACGCATTTTGAAACGTAAACCTTCAAATTTTGAGGGGGGGGGGTATTTTTTCTTGGTCAAAAACAAAGGTTCATAATATAATAAACCTAAATTTATAACAGTTTAATCTTCTCTGTGTTCGATAGATATTTGTGAAATAATATTAATTTAATAATACGCTTCGTCGCTCATTTTGCCAAGCCGATAATGGCCTTAATTGAATTGAAACGGCCGATTTAATTATTTGCATTTCCACTCAAATGATTTCTCTATTCCGCGATTGAATTCACGGGAAAGTAAACACCCTACAGCGTTAGGGTAGCGGAGGGAGATTCTGCGGGAAAGTCATTTTCTCAGAG
This sequence comes from Adelphocoris suturalis, assembly GCA_030762985.1. NCBI lineage: Eukaryota > Metazoa > Arthropoda > Insecta > Hemiptera > Miridae > Adelphocoris > Adelphocoris suturalis. The sequence continues at coordinate 82,517,075 of CM061041.1, read as the reverse complement.
CGGCCCGGGGAACGTTTATACAAGGTTTTCGAGTGAAAATGTCTTCTCCTCCCTCGAGGAAAGAATTCTGGGAATCCAGGAAGTAATTGCGATGGGGTAAGCGGCCATGTTAGCCGTTTCTGAAGCCGCCAAACTGCCTGTACTGCCTACACATGTCACCCATTTGGTACCAGATATTTATGGGGGATGGGAAGGGGGGGAGGTACTTTTTAGCGAAATTTCAAAGAAATAGAGTGGGTTGTCACAGTCGAAGTATTTTTCAGCGCTGAGTCGATTGCAAACATTTTCAGATAGATATCTATGAATAATAGTAAGTGAGGAAAATCGATTTTTAGGTGAATAGTGCCCACAATTGACCAAATTTTTCGAGTTTTGCTGCGTGTCTTAAAATTTTCGATCTTGTCACACGGGTGTCCCCTCAGTTTTATTCACAAGTTTTCTTTGAAAATTCGCTCTATTATCCATGCCGCATGACTGATTACTTTTTTATTATTTTATCTTTTGTAAGGAACATCGTGTGATAATTTTTAGTTATCATTCAGCTTGCAATTTTGCATTATATGGATGGTTCGAATTCCATTTCCCGATGTCATTTATAGCCGTTCGTTATTATGATTAACGCACCCGAGAACATTTTATTATAGTTTTAAGTACATCGGTAATCAGTCAAATAGAAATAAGCAAAGTTTCTTTATTGGGGCAGTTCAAATTATTACAAAATTTTAATAAAAAGGCCTGTCTGTCTTTAATTCAGTTTTTTAATTTCTCTCCTACGTTTCTTCCCAGGAATTGTTCAGGGAAATGCTAAAAAAGTACTCAGTCATGCAGCATGGCTAATAGAGCGATTTTTAAAAGAAAAGTTCGGAATAGAACTGAGGGAACAGCCTTGTGACGAGATCGCGAAGAAAATTTTAGTACAGGCAGCCGAACTCGATAATATGGTGAATTATGGACATTTTTCACCGAAAAATAGATTTTCTCCCTTAATTATGAATCTTACAGATCTGGGAGTGGTTGCAATCGACTCAGCGAAAAACTTCGACTGTGTGAAACTCCACACGCCCTATTGTCTAAAAACCGATTTTATAGCATTGTTTGGGACAGTAAATTGTAAATTTGAACTTGAAATTCTGGAGTGATCGGGCTGGTTAACGAACTTGACCTGTCTTCTGACAAGTCGGATTTTTCTGCGTTGGAACGAGTTTTTAACGCCGTATTTCAAGGGAGTTATCGCCTGGCAGTACACCCTATGTATATATATATATATATATATATATATATGAATACATACGACCTTTAAAATCTAGCATTGTGTTCTTTGTTGTATGAAACGGATTTGTAGGGGGTCCCCGCCCCCTTCCTCCCACTTTTTAAATTTTGAAGCCATCTACATAAATAGCTTTTTTTTCTTTGAAAATTCGATAAAAGGACAGGCAGGCCTTTTTATTAAAATTTTTCATATGGGAAAAGTACATGCAAAAATAATGCGATAGCAGATCAACCAAACCACATTATTTCTGTATTGCTAATATTATACTATACAGGGTGTCCCGCATAAGGTGGTCAGGACTTCAGGGCGTGATTCTAGAGCTCATTTCTGATCGAAAGTTCTCGTAGAGATTTTTTTTAAACGCTTCATTTTCGAGTAATTCAATTTTTATTATTTGTTTCGTGTTTTCGACCTTAGGTCACTAAACCAGCTACAACTACAATAATTAAAACAGAAAGTTTAAATTTGAAGATGCCGTAGGAAAGAGCGTTAAATTTCCTTCTTATCTAATGCCGACTCAACATTTTTTAATAGGATTCATTTGGCGAAAAAACTGCGTGAACATGAAATTTTCACGAATATGAGAAATTTCAATTTTTTAAACCAGCTGTGAGCGCCCTATTAATGTACTGTTTTTCGCGTACCTACCTGTAAAACCTGGCCCAAGATCTCAGCATTCTAGCGGTGTAATCAATGTTTATTTTACTTTACTAATTAGAGGATAAAATTATGTTTGTATCTTGAAAAACATGGTTTTTGTATGAAATCGACGGTTTTTTTGAAAAATTACCCTCGAAAGAAATTCGAGTTTTGGGCCGGTTTCTACGCATTTTTTCACGCTGAATCGAATACTAACACTTGGAGATCTCCCCAACTCCGTTGTAACAGAGTTTTACCCTTTGACTAACTAGTTTTACCTTTAAAAACATATAATTGAGCATAACAAATGAACTAAAAATTCGGGAGTTAAAGTGTAAAACTGTTTTATACACTGTATTGGTGCCAATGGAACAAACAATGTTCTTATTTTCACTTCTGCCGGTTGGGTGAAAGTGATACCATGATTTTAGGTACATCCTCGGCTGACCTGTGATTTTTTCACCAAGTTTCGTTTACTTTGGTCCAAAAATCACAGAACCAAAATCCAGAACCGACGTTTAAAGAATTAATGTCTAGCGGCTGCAGCCCCAGAAACTATCAAAATTACTTGGTTCTGTGCTTTTAATTGAACTTAATTAATTGAACTTGACGATCAATACAAATTGTGTAAACCTTCAGAGTAAATAGTTTCTTGTTCCATTCGTACTGCCAATTTCTACCCATCACAACCATGTGCCTACACACAGCATATATCTAACTTATAGATATTCTTCAAGGAAAGCCATACGGGTTTCAGGCTGAGAGAAGCCATGTACATAAGAGCCGGAATATTTTCATCAATTTTTAAAGCCTATTCAAGTCGCGTATGCCTTTAGTGAGATTATGCCAAAGAATATTTCTTAGAAAGGTATTTATTTAAGATTTTTCGCCTTCCCTCGGATCGATCCGCCTTATTCACAAAGGCCCTTTCGATGAAATACGCCGACGGAAGAGAAAAAAATTTAATTAAATACATTACCCGTAACATAGACAAGGCTGGCCTTAGACATAAAGAAGACTCTAACCCCTGGAAAACATTAAAAAGGAACGCGAGGCGGCCTCGTAAAAAGCTGCCGCTAAATCGAGGAATTCACGAGGAAGAAATGCAAAACAGGGTATAAAACGGTAATGAGAGTGGTATTAAAGACAAGCGGTTCTGAAAAAAACCCTATCGTCCATTTTAGGGATTACAAATTGACTTACAAAGGAAAATAGCATTACAGTTAGGGAATAGTTAACTTGACTGTCTGGTCTTGTATTTTGAGCTTAAATAGTTCAATAAGCGTTATTAATTACGTTTATGAGTGAAATACAATTTTACGTACTAAATACTATACCATTAAGCAATTTTATTCATTTCGCGTTGAATGAATTTATTGTAGAATCGGATTGATAGCGATTCCGATTCATTATTCACTTCAGCCGTGTTTCTATATATATATATATATATATATATATATATATATATATATATATATAAATTGAAACTTAAATGGCCCTACGAGAGCACAATACTGATGCGAAATTAAGAAACAAAAAATGAAACGGAAAGGAACTTCACAAACTACATTTTTTATATTTCGGCTATTGTGCTTTTTTCAAATTTGAAAAGGCAAAATAACCGAAATATAAAAAATTTAGTTTGTGAAGTTCCTTTCCGTTTCATTTTTTGTTTCTTAATTTCGCATCAGTATATATATATATATATATATATATATATATATATATATATATATATATATATATATATATATATATATATATAATTTTGAGGTATTACAGAAGGTAGGAAAAAGATAGGAAACACTTAAATAAACTTACAAAATTGAGAGTTATACAAAAAAGAGTACCCTCTTACAAAAAAAGAGTACCCCCTTACAAAAAAGAGTACCCTCTTTGAATTTTTCACCCCCTCAGGTATACCAAACACAAACACACACTCACTCACACACACACACACACACACACAAAATCATTCCAGACCATCATTTGTACCTACTCCTTCCTGCCATGCTTCCTCCACTCCTCATTCTACGACCCAAGAACCACCACACGGACAAGCAATACAAGAAACAAGAAGAATTTTCCACTACTTCTTCACTAGAGCTGACGACGCTGACACAGCGAAATATTCTCTCAATTTTGTAAGTTTATTTAAGTGTTTCCTGTCTTTTGTAATACCTCAAAATAATATTACACGCGAGTGTTTTCATTTTTCATCAAAACTATATATATATATATATATATATATATATATATATATATATATATATATATATATATATATATATATATATACCTATTTACCTATACTGTGGTATCGACACCAATGAAAGGATAGCATTTTGAACTTTCGGATCCTGGGTTACGTAGGAATAAATCCAGTTGATTCGTCAACTTCAAAGTTGATTAAATTCAATGTTAAACAAACGAAAATAAAAATGAGATAAAAGATTTTATGAAGTAAACAGGAGAGAAACTTGAGACAGCATGCATTTACGAGAGAAATTGAAAGCTTTCATACGATTGTTGAGAAATTTTTGGGCGGTGACTAAGGGAGTTCAACTCTTAGTAAAGAATAATCAGTGATTATGGAGAGGTTAGCTAGGGATAAACTCGTTGCGTGAGAGGTGATGTGATGTTTAATCGATTCAGAGTTTTCGAATGAGGTGAACGGCTTTTGTGGAGCAGAAATTGAAGAGGTTATAATTCTCTAGCAACGATTGGTTGTACCTACATGTTCATTAGTAACCCGGCCAAGATATTTTGAGATATGGCATAGCGTTTTCTGGCTGGGGGTAAGGTGTATAAAAGTTGTCTTGAAATCGGTTGTTAGATTTATATATCATGCGTGGTCTTGAAGACTAACTGAAAATTATTTCTAGATGTATGATTATGCCGTTATAGCTGAGGGGATCACCGGGGGCCATTTTACGGACCACCTGTTGAGAACTTGTTTTTTTTTTTTTTTTTTTTTTAAATCTAAATGGGCGGGATTTCGAACTGAAAGTAGACTAATCGGTGTTTTCAGACCCGATGCAATCGCCTCTGTATTTGAGCTCCATTTTGCACTCAGTTCCACCAGCCTACATCAAGCCGTCCTAGCTGTCATCACAAATTCCAAACAGGCGCGTTGAAGTGCAGTAACTGTACGTGATGGTTGATTGTCAGGTCAATTGTTCCTCATCATGTTTGGCGTGCCTCGAGTGTTGTGTGATCGCCCAAGCGTTGACTGATCACAGCTCTGGGAGGACTGGCTTTGAGGCTGAGCGATCCAGATCATTATAATAACGCAATCGCTGATTCACGTTACTCGGCATTAAATTTCGGGTGATACCCATTATTTAAGCTCACGAACTTTGGTCAAACATAATGAGTGGGACTGCCACATGTGACCAGATAGTTATAGTAGTTGCATAAATTCGTAGAAAACTTCGGTTTTTAACCTCACATTGGTCACCTTGAAGTATATTTCCGCCAAGTTTCCATTGAGTTTTGGGCAGGGATCTCACCTGTAAAACCTGTCAAAATTATGTAAAAGAACACCATTCACACAAACAAAAATCCTGAATGTAACATTCTACATATAATACATACCTACCTACTTGATAGATAATAAACGGTAAATAATTACATTATTCTATCTGCAGTGATGAGTACAAAGCTGAACAGGATTCTGAGCTAAATGGAGGAAAACCATGCCCTCAAAGAGTCCAGGGGCTTCGTCCGAAGAAACTGCAGGGATTTGATTTTCTCTACCAGTATGTAACTGAAATTTGAAAAAATTCCATCAAATCGAAAATACAACATGTTTAATTTTTTCGGGCTGTTTGTAAACCATATAACAGAGTCCTGTCACAAAACCCTTGAACTTCTGCGTGATGATAAGATTTCTTAACTCAAAGCGGACTATTCAAAAATTAATTCAAGGCTTAACATCATCCAGGTTTTAAGCTATAATGATCATGGTTTATTGATGTAAAACCCTTAGGTAATCTCTAATTGTAACCAGGTCGTAAAGAATTAGTTATTCGGTACCTATCCACCTGTGCAAACACACAGGTGATGGCTTTGTATACAGCTTTATATGTACATGAATACTGCGGTAACAATCACCCCTCATGCTACACAGTTTTATGTACACACTATACTATGGTATACAGAGTGTACACATTGAGGTCGCATCACCAGCCAGGGTTCGATTCTACAACTGTTTTCTGATCGAAAGTTTCTCCTAGCAATTTTTTTAACTCCCCTAAAAAACCGAGTTTTTTTCCTTTTAAACTTTTTTTTGTGTTTTTGACCTTATGACACTAAAACGGACACAACTCTCTCAATTTTGTAAGTAAAATCAAATCTGAGGAAACCGTTGGAAGAGCATTAAATTTCTTATCTTGCTGATGCCAAATCAAAATTTTTTGCTTGGCTTAAGCGGGAGATGAATCAGAGTAAGAAGTAAAATTGGTCAATTTTCGATAATCATTGGTTTTTTCAACACTCATTGGTCCCAGTAATTGGACTCATGAATTTTTTCAAGTAAATCTAACAACTGTGCCAAAATCTCAGCTTTCCAACGGTATAATTATTTGTTATTTTACATCCTTAATTAGGTGAAAAAGGAGGTTTTTTTTCTATGAAATAGAGGGTTTTTGTGGAAAATGACCCCCTAAGAAAATACTAGTTTGGGTTCGGTTTCTACGTATTTTTTACCCTGAATCGAATGGTAACACTCGCAGATCTCTCAACTCCGTTACAACAGAATTTACACTTTAACTAACTAGTTTACAGTTAATTTGTTATGCTCAATTTTATGTGTTTTTAAGGGTAAAACTTGTTAGTTAAAGCGTGAAATTCGGTTATAACGGAGTCGGAGAGATCTACTAGTGTTACATTTGATTCAGTGTGAAAAAATACGTAGAAATCGACCCCAAACTAGTATTTTCTTGGGAGGATCATTTTCCACGAAAAATTTCATTTAAAAAACCACGTTTTTCAACATAAAAACATACTTTTATCCCCTAATTAAGAAAGTAAAATAAAATTAATTATGCCTTTGGAAAGCTGAGATTTTGGCGCAATTTTGCTTACGTGCAAAAATTCACGGGTCCAATTACTGGGAGAAACAAACCAATGGTTTTAGAAAATTGACCTATGCCACTTCTTAGGCTGATTTATCCCCCGTTCAAGCCAAGCAAAAATTTTGATTTGGCATCAGCAAGACAGGAAATTTAATTATCTTTTCAACTGTTTCCTCAGATTTGATTTTAATCACAAAATTAAGTGGGCTACGGCCGATTTAGTGTCATAAGGTCGAAAACACGTAAAAAAGTTTAAAATGGGGAAAACTCGGTTTTCTTAAGAGAGAGAGAGAAAAAAATAAATAAAATAAAAGCCACTTTCGATCAGTAATTAGTTGTAAAATCGAACCCTGGCCCGTGGTGCGACCTTAATGTGTACACCCTGTGTACTGCACGCTATAGGGGGAGCGATGGTAGTACTGAAATTCTTCATGTGGAGGGAAACGAAATACTCGTATTTTGGTAAAACTATTCTTTTTATTGTATACGATAATATTTTACTTTGAGACTACTATATTCCTAATATTCTCCTTCTCTAATCTTTTAGTAAACTTAGGTCAAAAAGAGGGAAATTGGTGTCTAGCGCTCGATATCGGCTACAATACAACTTAAGGGGGACTTGATGGGATTTTGAGCGTTAACCCGCTTAATTATTCCTTCATTAAACGTCAGATATCACAAAGCAAAAAGCTTGGAATCATGTTAATACCTTGTTCTGTTTTTTAAGTTTAAATACAGCCAACTACTGTCATGTTCCGATGGTATATTACGATGATATACGTATACGTAATAGTGATTATGACTAACCAGGGGGTTCCAGTAATTTCTCACAAGCTTGTTACAGTCAGGCACAAGTCCCCGTTCTGTTTATTCGAGGTCAAGTGCTTTCATCTTGACATTATGCTTGAGTCAGTGGTAGAGGAGGGGTGCATATGCGTCGAAGGACGGAGATCTTGTCTTCTGATAAGTCCCCAGGACCTGTGGAAGTGTGAGATGAGAACCTCTGTGCACGTGTCTCACTCCCACGTGGATCCCTTTCAAGGTCAATCGATTATATACTCCGGAACACCTATTGGTGTAAGAATCGAGTTATAACCTGGAACAGCCTGTGTTTGATTAGACAATCATATAAGAACCTATAAGAATGGGTTGCACATACAATATGGTTGTTTTTAAATGTTTTTACCACGTGAATGGGAAAAAATCATCAATTTGACAAGTTCATTTATATTGGTATGACATCTGTACACACTAGGAAATTGGTAAGGGTCAAATCAAATACTTTTTTTTTCTCCCATTGGAATTTACGTTTGTATCTGAACATTTTCATATGCAATAATATCAAATCAAAAGTTTTTATTGTACAAAATCCGGATATGGTAGAATTCGGAATAAGGAAGGAAAAAGTTCCAGTCATAAACTATCTATCGTATTGCACTACGTTAAATTGTATTGAAATTTGAGCAATTTTAGTAGACAGAAATGGTTAAAAACCAATTTTACGGAAAAAAACTCATACTAAATAAAATTCGGCGATTCAATAGAGATTTTGGATTTTTTTTTTTTTTGCAGTTTTTATAGATTTTTTATCAAATATTAATGAAATTTAATTAGGTACTTTTTTCTGCATAATTGTGCACATGATTTTTTTAATATTCTATTTTATAAACTTTATTTGATCAATATTCTGCTAAAAATCTTCCATAATTGGTTAAATTCCAGAAACATTTGCTTAAAAAAAAAATTGATAGTTGAAATTTTCTTTGCACTAAATTTGCTCATATTTTAGAGCAATTAAACTTTAACGTAATTCAATAGTTTACGAAAATTCGCTAATAGGTACGACGATTCTGCATTACGGATCACTTTTTCCAACTGACTCCCCTCTAGTACATTTAAAATCGAACCCTACTTGTGAGATAGCTTTCCTTACTTCAGATTACTAAGCTTAACGGACTGTGCAAGATGTCTAGATTATTGAATCACTGAGGGCTTACAGATGATCGTGACGGTATTTCTTGGTTTCCATCAACTGACTCAGCGAGCCTGCTACTGAGTCACGCTCTGCTGAGGTCATGCGAGACCCCCTACGGCCGCCTGGTTTATCAATCTCAGTTTTTCTACAGATAAGACAGAACTATTCGTCGGATAGTGTTATCCCTCTGGTAACTCAATCGTGGGTTTATCCTTCTTCATTTGGGCCCAAGACCGTTTCAATTTATCTGGTCCTTATAAAGAAGGTTTTTAACTGAAGTTTAGGGTTTTCCAAGATGTTTTACCCTTAAGAAAACCCGACCCGATGACCAAACCAATATAATTTCATCCTACCGTTCTAACTTCCTACCCTCAGAAGCCGTAGAAATTGATCGGGCAAAGTAATTCTAAACAAATGTATACTCATAATTTACGTCCAACACAGTAATACCTAGGTGCATCCTGAGTATAATTGGGTAATTATCTAAAATTGACTGTGTTCCTATGATTTCCTAGGTACACTTCCTACGTACATAACTTTTCACATTTGGTAAATCGGTATGTACGAGCAGATTCGAGTCTTCAGATCCGAGAATCATTTTACATAGCATAGAGTACGCTTTTACCGGGACCTGAAAATTAAAAACGTATCAGAAAATGTTACTAATGTTTTCTATGTGAGGAAGTTATACTGCCCACCTAACTTGGCAGACGTTTTTTCTGTTTCAAATGACTATCAAACGCGGCACCTTATGTTGAACCACGAAAAGTTTAGGTGTAACAACATTTCAGTTCTTACAGAACTGTCGGATGTTAGATGTTTGTACTTAGTTGTTTTTATCCGTCTATTTTTCTAAAGGTAGGCCATTATTTTATCTCGTAGAAGGGAGACTTTTTATCTTGCAAACGGGAGACCTTCCATCAAGAGGTTCTAATTCAAAGTTCAAAGTACCTACGTTTCGACGGAATAAGGAAGAGCAGTAGCTCGAAAACCCACGTTTTCGTCTTCATTTTCGTACACTGCAGTCGGAAAAAAGAATTTCGTGTCTCGAGACTCGCATGAGACCACATTGGAACTTCAACAAACTGGATACTCACTGGTAGGTACAATCACAAACTGGAATCATAGGTACCTTAGATGCCGCGTGTCGCCGATAGAGCGCTCTCGTTTCTAGCCTATGCACGAAGCCTATACCTACTATACTCTCGAGGTATCAATTGACTTCTACTCAAATCTCTAAGGGTATTCGGGGCTGGCACATCGATTCATGAGCTAGCCTTATTTTCCTGTTCCTTCTGACTTTCAACCCCGGAAAGGCCTGATTATTGTACGTTTCCAAAGTATACCAACATAGTCTGTACCAACTGCATAACGGTGTTCCGTTAACACTGAGAAGACACGGTGAGTAATTTCAAGACGGCGGACATTATAACAATTCCTTCGAGACTGTTCTGTTGCCGCAATAAATTTTCACACGACGCGGTCGTAACTTACAGGTAGCCCCTGTTTGTTATGGTCGTAATTAACCAACTTGTCTAACTCCGGGCCGTAACAAAGTTGTAACTATCTTGGTTAACTTTGAGCCAGTTTGTTCGGGGCGGGTCGAGGGAGACATGTTAAGCGATGTCACTATGATGCAGCCGATGTGATGTCAGTGCCGAGTCGAGCACGCATTCGTCCTTATTATGCAGATTCCGCTGATTAGCGAATGGAGTTGCCGAACTCCTGATTTGACCCTTCCGACGACTGTATCTACCTAATCAGAGGGGAGTTCTGACAGTGAGATCTACATTTGTTTTAATGGCTCAGCTCGAAGTAATGAGAAAAGCCAGAACAGAGGACCATTGCTTTTGAGCCAATAAATAACAATTGAAACTCATAAAGGTATTCCTTCAAATAATGTGGTGAAGAAATAATATTGACTACCGCAGCCACAATGTTCTGTAATATACAGGCATTTTACAAATCGATTAAAAAGCTGACAGTTGGTCGTTGAGTTTCGAGTGGGCATTCAATTCATTGCAGCAATTTTTATTTTTTAAGTTTTTTTTGACATTGAAAATGTCTTAGTCGACGGGTCAACCGGAAATTTTGTTACGGAAATTTTGTTACACAAAGAAAAAAAGTCACGCAACCTCTAAACAAGTTAGGTGTTGTTTTCTTTTGATTTTCACGTACGACCTAGCCGTTGCTGGGGAAATGAAACTTCTTTAGTTTTCACCGGACAAAAATCGTTCTCCACTCGTTGGAAAGCTCTCGATTTATCACGCATTTCTTTCGTACTTGTTCTTCTATTCATGTCTATTTATTTATGTTATAAATGGATATAGTAAATAATGCCGCTTGTTTTGTTGTCACTTGGTTGAGAAGTTAATCTTGGTTATAGTAATAATTAGAGCTCGGATCGATATGCACTTTAAAACCTCAAAATATGCATTTAAAACCTCCGAAATATGCATAAATATGCACTTAAAAACCTGGAAATAGGCATAAATATGCACTTAAAAACCTGGAAATATGCACTTAAATATGCTCGTATCCCAAATACATAATTGAAATATTCACATATCAAGCCGTATATATATTTCGAATAGTGCTAGGTATGTAAATCACAATGCGAGGGATTAAAACCACTAAAAAATTGAGATTATTTGTACGGAAGATTGGAGAATACGCAAGAATAACCACCAAAAGTAGAATCACTTAATTTTTATAATTTCAATAAAAATGAATCTGTTGTACTATCACAAAAATTAGTTTGTTTGTACAATCAATATCTTCTCCAAATTGTCTACTTTAAAACTACGCCTTCGGTCTGAAAGTACCATTTTTAAATATGAAAATGTTCTTTCCACATCACACGACACAACTATGAAAGACTATGGATCTAGATCCATACACATGGAAGTAGAGCAGCCATGGACATTCCCTGCATAAATTCGTAACAATCTTAATACTCTGGTGAAAGGTAACGTGTGTATTCAATCCAGTCACAGTCTTCTCCTAAGTGCTCCCGTATAATCCGATTATAAGGACAGCTGTAATGTGAATGTCTACCTAGCTTATAATGGCAGCATCCGTTGTCTGCAGTGCTAATCTGGATTTAGTCGAAAAACAACCTGCGTACGGAATCAACCAGTACCTGCTATGCCTTTAGCAGGCAGGTACTGGCTTTCAGCAAATTCAGTAATTGTGTGTCAATAATTGTTTTTGTTTTATAATTGTTATTTTATTTGAAACAATAAAAAACACTGATATTACTGAGACATTTTCAATGCTCATAGCTCTTCTCTCATAAGAGAGAAAGTACGAGCGGCCTGCCGCGTTTTTGCAAAGTTACTCAAAAAGGGATGGAATGTGGTTTTTTAAATCAGAATTTAAGTAACGGAAAACTACTCTTTTTATTCCGAGCGTTTTAGAGAAACTGAAGCCTTGGATAGTGAATTTTTTTTTTTTCAAAGCTGGTTACACGGGTTTTTATAAAATAATTTAAAAAAAAAAATTAATTGTTCGTTGAGTGTCTGAATGAGAGCGGCCAATACCCTTCACCAATTTTATAGTGAGTGAGAGGCAGACCCTCATACATACGTTAATATATATGTTTTCAGTTTGGGTTCAGCCAAAGTATGAGGAAGTGCCAGGCAAATATCATCGGGTGTGCTGAAAGTAAAAACAAGTTGATGAACAGAAGTTCGAGTATTTACCGTTCCACCCGATTCTCGCAAACCGGTCCGTATACTGTTTCTTCCAAATCCCAACGTGGTCACGGTGTTAGCATTTCCATCCCTCCATCACCGCCAACTAGGTTTGTTTGATCAACTTGCCCCCTGACGTCCGCGCCATAGTCAGTACGCTGGGGAGCCCCTGGAAAGCTGTTGACGGCTATCGATTGGTCCAAGTTAGGCCGGAGGACCTTCCATCGGCCATTTCCCCCAGAGAGATTTCTGCGGCTGGTCCGACGGACTAGGGACAATTAGGAGTGTTTAACTTATTGATGGTCGAGAACTCGGGACGAATGGTTCCGGATTAGCGGACTTAATTGCCGGCTTCCGTCTCTTCCTCAGTCGGAAGGTTCCGCCAACTCAATTGGCTCGCTTCATTCGAATAGGTCTTCTCCACAGTCCACCCCTTATAATACGTTCCTAATTAGAATAATACTATTATTCGAATAAACACAGTCTCTAAATAATTATGCACCACCCACTTCCCTTCTTAACTAAGTAGAAAATCGTTATCAATGGTCGGTACTAACCGTGATTTTTCCGTGGAATTCGAAAATCAGCAATTCTTAGTAATGTGTGGGTCAACTTAGATTTTTCTCATATTGCAATATATTGTTCTCTCGGTTAATAGTAACAGGAAAACGCAACAAATTGTTGCCGGAAAGCAGGTATATGGAGCAAGCGATCGTCATACAGTCAAAGTCCGCACAGCGTTATCTCTTGGTATCGGCCGCTTCTAACCAGTCAGTATTGTGATATCCAGCAGTTCAGACATTGATCCATTTCTGTGTAACAGTTGTGAATTTACGTTATCACAGTTTTATCGTCCATTCAGAAGAAAGTGCGAATTTGAAAACATTTTTGTACGAAAACGGTGTTTTATTGCGTAACAAAACATGTCCGGGTTGTGGAAACCCCATGACTTTGCATGAAGAAAATCACGTGTTTCGGTGTTGGCACAGAATAGAAACCACGGATCGAAACAGGAAGAAAATCTCATACTTTGACCGTATGACGATCGCCTGCTCCGTATACCTGCTTTCCAGCAACAATTTGTTGTTTTCCTGGTACAATTAACCGACAGAACAATATATTGCAATATGAGAAAAATCTAAGTTGGCCCACAAATTACTCAGAATTACCCGAAAATGATAATCAGGAAAGAGCCCATTACTTTTATCGTCTCCTAATGTCGCAGACACTCTAGCTATCAAATTCACACTTCTCTTCTGCAAGGTGTCTACACCGAATTTTGGCAAAAATCTAGTGGTCGATTCTAGAGCTTATTTGTGATCGAAAGTTCCTCCTACAAATTTTTTGTTAACGCTTTGTTTTCGAATAATGTTTTTTCCCGTGTTTTGTACCTTATGGCATTAAAATGGCCAAAAATCCCCTTAGAATCACCGTTAACTCAAATTTTAGAACACTGTTGGAAAGAGCGTTACATCTCCTATAACCCTGACATATAATAAAGTTCTGTGAATTGTTAAAGTAGTGAATTAGGAAATGTCCAACATATTATATAGTATGTGGTGTGTTTGAAGGTGAAGGTGAGCAGTTTTTCATTATTGATATGTAGCGACGTGAGCATGTGGACCACTATCTACTCACTCAAAGATGCGTAAACATTACTGATATAACGCTGCAAATTATTCAGAAATGATGATTATTTCTGCATTGTATAGCTATTCTACACAGAAAACCTGTCTGTAATTATTAAACGAATCATTAGGTAGGTATCTAAATATATGTGCATAGGTGTAGACGCCTACTGAAGAAAAATTAATCAAATAAAATATCACACCTACGCTTTCCTTGTAAGTATTCAACACGGGCTGATGCCATGTTGTGACCTGGCATAACCACAGCTTCCAACGCTGCTCATCTGCAGCAAGCCTAACACTATCTAGCGGTCGTTAATGAAACTTAGCGGTACACACACAAAATTATAGGGTTGCTGCTCATTTAGCTCTTTTAGTGAGCGAATGGATTAACACCACTTTCCAGTTGATTTCATTCGATTCTTTGGGGAAAAATATATGTATAAATTACAACAGATTAAATTACAAAAGGTGGTACAGTTACGCTAAAAGTTTTCGAGATCTCCATTTTTTAAAAATATTTCAGCTCACAAGTTCTACCCTTTAGGGTTGAGCGAAATTGATGCCAATGTTACTTGCACATCCTCGGCCAATGTATGGTTTTTGAGCCAAATTTCATGGAGTCCGGTTCAGTCCAGTAGTTTCTGAGAAAAGCTTGGGGAAGGGGGGGGGGGGGGCATACGGACGGATTTTTGGATTCTACGTATCTTGAAACGTAAACCAACAAATTCTGAGGAAGGGCGTACTTTTTTCCTTGGTCGATTATAGAGGTTCATCATTGGAAATAATAAACTAAAAGGAGGGACGAGAAGACAAGTTTCCATAGGTCCATAGTTTAATAATCAAAATGTCTAGCAGGAAAGATTAGGTAACTGTAGGTACCTAGTTCTCGGATTCACACATGTATGTTCCAGGTAATGGAAATTGACTAATTGGAATTTCAAGAATCGGCCGTGTAGTGCTAATCACAAGGTACCACAGAGGAAGTAGGTATCTGCCCGTCCTACCACCCTATTGCTCAAGATGGTATCCGTAGTTACACTTAACACGTTAGCACACCATTCTTAGTTTCATTTCAATAACGGCTTTCATTTGGTCTTCATGGTTACAATATTTTATCCATGTTCACTAAATTACTATTGGTATTTACCTACAGTGCCAACGATGTGCTTTACAGTAGCATTGTCAATTTCAGTTTGGTGAGCGGCTTGAGCATGGAAAGTACAAGGGATGTATACAACTAAGACTGAATAGATAATTTATTACTAATGATAAGTAATTATCTAGCAATGTAATTTTGCTTACGTATATATTGATTTCACACTTTTTGCCCATTCTCCACGCCTTTTCCAGGCAGATCGCTTGTCTACATGTTCTCTAGATTCAAACTTATTAGTTACTAGCCGCTCCGGCTTGCCTCCACGTCCCCCATTAAGTTGCTCCTTTCGCTCGCAAGGTGTGGCTGTATACATGCGATCTGTTACAATTGAAACATGTAGGGAATGTTGCTCGCTTCGCTCTCAAATGGTAGATCTCTAAGGGTAGGTTTAACGTGTGTGGGGTATGTTGCTCGCTTCGCTCGCCAACGGTAGATCCCTAAGGGTAGGTTTAACGTGTGTAGGGGATGTTTCTAGCTTTGCTCGCTCGGTACGGCTGTATATGTGTAGGAAAAACCCTAAACCCCCCCCCCCCTTAAGTTGCTCGCAAGGTGTGGCTGTATACATGCGATGTATTACAATTGAAACATGTTGCTCGCTTCGCTCGCAAACGGTGCATCCCGAAGGGTAGGTTTAACGTGTGTAGGGGATTTTGCTCGCTTCACTCGCAAACGGTAGATCCGTAAGGGTAGGTTTAACGTGTGTAGGGGATTTTGCTCGCTTCACTCGCAAACGGTAGATTCCTAAGGGTAGGTTTAACGTGTGTAGGGGATGTTGCTCGCTTTGCTTGCTCGGTACGGCTGTACATGTGTAGGAAAAACCCTGCACCCCCTCCCACCATTAAGTTGCTCGCTTCCCTCCCAAGGTGTGGTTGTATACATGCGATGTATTACAATTGAAACATGTAGGGGTTGTTGCTCGCAAACGGTAGATCCCTAAGGGTAGGTTTAACGTGTGTAGGGGATGTTGTACGGTTCACTCGCAAACGGTAGATCCCTAAGGGTAGGTTTAACGTGTGTAGGGGATGTTACTCGCTTCGCTCACTTGATACGGCTGTATATGTGTAGGAAAAACCCTGGACCCCCCCATTAAGTTGGTCGCTTCGCTCTCAAGGTGTGGCTGTGTACCTGCGATGTATTACAATTAAAACATGTAGGGGATGTTGCTGGCTTTGCTCGCAAACAGTAGATCCCTAAGGGTAGGTTTAACGTCTGTAGGAGATGCTGCTCGCTTCGCTCACGTGAGGAAGTTGTACTGCCCACCCAACTTGGCAGACGTTTTTTTCTGTTGGAAATTCTTACAAACAAATTAAATCTTATAAAACTACGTGGAACCACAAAAAGTTTATTTGGGGACGTTGCTAGCTTCGCTCGCAAGGTATTGCTGTATATGTGTAGGAAAAAACCCATATTTATTCTGTTGAAATGGCTCTCGAACGGGAAAGTTCCATCCTTCAACGCGCGCGTGCGTAGGCCTGCTCGCAACATTGTGAAACGGTGGCGGGCTCGATTAACTTGTCATTTTAATCGCTTCGCCTCCCTTCCCCTCGCATTTTGACCAACTTCCCGTCACTTTTTTCGATATCGGATTCAGATTCGGCGGAATCGAACCTGTATTTCGCCCGTGAAAACCGTCCCGAAAAACGTACGTTAATGGGGTATATTTTAATCAGAAAAAACCAAGTTTTTCGTCGGAATTTTCGAGAAAACGGGTCCCTACTCTTTAATTTTTTTGACGCATTTCCCGATACTTTTTTCGCGATCAGATCGCGCCGTCGTCTTCCTCGTAGAAAAACCTACGAAACCGGTATTTTTCCGGAATTTTCGACGGCCGTTTAGAGGGGTAGAGGAAGTGGGGAAGTGGAAAAAGCGGAAAATTAACCCGAACTTCGACCCCCCTCCCGCCCTACGGCCCATGGTTCGGGTGGGATTAGAAAATTTTAAATTCGCTTATACACCCTATCGGAAAATCCCTAGAAGATCCCCCCACTCAGCCGTTTGGCCGTGCATAGATACAACAGACAAACAGACGGAGTTTCTTTCTTATAAACTAGCCGCTCCGGCTCGCTACGCTCGCCTCCACGTCCAGCCGGGGGGCAAGCCCCCCGGACCCCCCATTAAGTTGCTCGCTTCGCTCGCAAAGTGTGGCATGTAGGGAAAGTTGCTCGCTTCGCTCGCAATTGAAACATGTAGGGGATGTTGCTTGCTTCGCTCGCAAACGGTAGATCTCTAAGGGTTGGTTTAACTTCTGTAGGGGATGCTGCTCGCTTCGCTCGCTTGAGGAAGTTATACTGCCAACCCAACATGTAGGGAATGATGCTCGCTTCGCTCGCAAACGGTAGATCCCTAAGGGTAGGTTTAACTTCTGTAGGGGATGCTGCTCGCTTCGCTCGCTTGAGGAAGTTATACTGCCCACCCAACTTGGCAGACGTTTTTTTCTGTTGGAAATTCTTACAAACAAATTAAATCTTATAAAACTACGTGGAACCACGAAAAGTTTATTAGGGAATGTTGCTCGCTTCGCTCGCAAGGTATTGCTGCATAGGTGTTGTTAAATACCCGTATGAAATTCCGTTGAAATGAGTCAAGTGCGTAGTGAGTCCCCTGTGAGTCATCGCGTTCCTTCGCTCGCAAGGTGTGGCTGTGCGGATGCGATGTATCACAATTGAAACATGTAGGGGATGTTGCTCGCTTCGCTCACAAACGGTAGGTCCCTAAGGGTAGGTTTAACTTCTGTAAGGGATGCTGCTCGCTTCGCTCGCTTGAGGAAGTTACACTGCCCACCCAACTTGGCAGACGTTTTTTTCTGTTGGAAATTCTTACAAACAAATTAAATCTTATGAAACTACGTGGAACCACAAAAAGTTTATTCGGGGATGTTGCTCGCTTCGCTCGCAAGGTATACCTGTATATGTGTAGGACAAAGTCCGTATTTATTCTGTTGAAATGGTTCTCGCTTCGCTCGCAAGGTAGGTACCTATGTATACCTGCTCGCCTCGCAAACCCCTTGACTGCGTAGGCTAAGTGCCCCAAACACGTCTTCCCAGAGCCTTCTCGCGAACACGGCAAAATTAATTTCTGATGTTAAACGCTTCTTCTCGCTTCCGCTCGCGATTTGACCGACTTAACGTCACTTTTTTCGATATCCGATTTCGGATTCAGATTCGGCGGACCCAAAGCTGTATTTCGCCCGCGAAAACCGTTCCGAAAAACGTACCTTTATGGGGTATATTTTAATCGAAAAAAACCAAGTTTTTCGGCGGACTTTTCGAGAAAACGGGTCCGTACTCTCGCATTTTTTTAACGCATTTCCCGATACTTTTTTCGCGATCCGATCGCGCCGTCGTCTTCCTCGTTCAAAAACCTACGAAACCCGTATTTTTCCGGAATTGTCAACGGCCGTTTAGAGGGGTAGGGGAAGCGGGGAAGTCCAAAAAGCGCACATTAATTCTTACTTCGACCCCCCTCCCGCCCTACGGCCCATGGTTCGGGTGGGATTAAACAATTTTAAATTCGCTCGCTCCCACTTTTGGAAAATCTCAAGAAGATCCCCCCACTCGTACACTCCCCCCACTCAGCCGTTTGGCCGTGCATAGACACGACAGACAGACAGACAGACGGAGTTTCATTCTTATTAATAGTATAGATAATAGAGAAGAGATAGAGATTCATTTCATTTCCGGAAAGATTACGGAAGCAAAATAATATATTGACACCATTGGGTTCGCATCCAAATACACTGCATTATGATATGGTTGGCTTTTTAGTGGTCACCTAAGGAAAATTGACAAATAAACGCAGGTAACCTGTCAAGCTGCAAATCCGGGTGTTCGCGCTTGCTAGAGTTCAGTTTTCTGTCGCTAGGCTTCGCATCCTTAATTGATTGCCATTTGGTCTTTCGTGAAGAACCGCAAATGAGGCAATTGCCGGTCAGCCTCCAAAATTATACACTTTTGCGTTTTTAGCAGAATATTCTTGGAAAAGTGTGAACTAGACATGCAGAAATTTGTTCACAAACTTGTACTGAACAAATGTACTTAAATTTCATTAAAACATTTCAACAAATTTAAAAAAAAAAAACCTGAATTTGTTTAAATTTCTAATATTGGTTTTTTAGGCTGAATATTATAAACTGGCAGGTTTGAGAAGGTTTTTTGATGGTTAAAAATTTGTGCACTCCAATTTCTCATATTAAAAAAAAAGATAAATATAATGTATTAAATTACGAAAGTTTGCTCATATGACCATTTTACAAGCTGTGTTATCAATCAATCGCAAAAGGATTTAAATATGATGTTCCTTCCTAACTACTTTGATTTTCCCTGAAATTCGGGACAGATGTAAGAGGTGCGTTTAATCTACAGTAGGACTACATCTAAGACTGCCTTACATATAGGTAATTAAAAAGATTTCTCTGTTACTTTATATTTTTTAAATTGTAGAATTGAGAAGTTATGCTGCCTTACATAGCAGGAATCAATGTGATGCAACAATCTATTTTGATAAAAAAAATAAATACAAAAAAAAAAAAAAAAAAATAATAATAATAATAATAAAAATAAAATAAAAAATAATTTTTTTTTGTCTCCAGGTATGAAAAACTTGAGATTCCTATACCCTTGTTGTTGAAGATGAAGTGACGTACGCATCAGGGTGAGTTAAGTTAAATTAATTTCATCCACTAGTCAACTGTACTAGTTGTATGCAATACATTAGTGGTGATTTCCCTTCCAATAGTTTTCCATTTCTTCTTTATAGTTCGTATTTAAATAGCTTTATTTAGCTATGCCGTGTGATCTTTAATAACCTTTTGCAATTGTTACTGTTGTCTACTTTTAAGGCTGCCAAACCTACTGCGAAACCGATTTGTTTCGCCACTAATGATTAAAATCATTCTTAAATTACTTGACATTAGGATCGGATATTGGGATACATCAATTATGTTTACAAGAATAACTCCCTCGAGATTTAATACTCGTACTAATAAACTTCGAATTTATTTTGAAGATTGTCTCGTTCGTGCAGTTTGTAAGATATTAAAACTTTAATTCTGAATCGGTAATATTACTAATTGTGAGGGGGTGTAACCAGAATGAAGAAAAATAACTTTTATAATATGCAACTTTTTTATTTTTAAGTGGGTAGGTACAATCATAATGTTACTAGGTAGCGAAATCGCAAGTCTTTGTTATGATTGACTATGGAATTGCACATAGGACGGTACCCAATTAGACTACAATTAGATTCAGATACGTTTTGAACATTAAAGTTTCACCCCTTCCAAAATAATTTACAGTCTTTACCATTCCTGTAAAATTACTATGGTCTTTCTGTATCTGCCAGTTGTATTTTATCTATTGTGTTTTAATTATTTATATGTACAATCATTTAAAAATGTGTTAATTAATATTCTAGTAATTAAGATTACTTGAAGGAGGTCGCTTCCCTACGTTTACTCGCCTTCATGACTCTCTGGACTCACTGACCAAGGATTTTCCTCGATTTCATCGTCATCAATTTCGATTACTTCTGTTGCGATTCCCTCTGACCCCTCTTTATTAAAGTTGTCTAGTTCAGCTTGACCAGTAGTTTGTTTTTCGCCTGTTTTTTGGCTATCAGTGTAAAAAATGTCACAGGTATCGTACTCCTCTGGTTCCTTAACCGTCAAGTCTATAAATTCTTCAATTTCCTGATGCTCTTGATCCATTTGTGTCTCTCCTATTGCGTCTGTCTTTGGGTTGTGGTCAACGATAACAAGAGTTGCTGCATTCAAATCGATCAGCTGTTTGTGGTCCAGTGTTGAACAGACCAAATTTTTTTTATTTGGTTTTATTAGTTCTATGATATCATCACATTCATTAAAATCGCTTAAATAATATTTGAAAACATCTTTATTGATTGGATAAATACCACTTGCAGTAAAGCCGTCAACATCTATCCCGTTTTTAGCCTTGTTAAAAGCTTCAACGAAAAAATTCATTCCACGTTCCTTGCTTAGCGTTTCTCCTGGATGGCACTGTTTCCATCGTTTAACGATTTCAAAATACGTTGCACTCAAGTATGGTACAAAAGACACATCCAAAGGCTGTATGTCTAGTGACCTGTGAATCGAGCAGCAAAAGAGCTGAACATGGTTTTCAAGCGCTTTCATAAAAAATTCAGCACTTCTCATATAAGCTGCCTCGCCATGGATAAGTAGCAATACCGGATTTTTAGCTGTGGGCTTTGAAAATACGATGAATTTGTCAAACCATTCATAGAAGGATTTGGGTTTCATCCATTTGCCGTCCCTTTTTATTTGTTGATGTTTTCTAAGGATTACGGTTGGCACCATGTAACTTCCTGCAGCATTGGCACAAATTTGAGCCACAGCTGAAAACCCAGGCATCACAGATCTGCTTTCCGATTCAGAGCATCCTTTTTCAATGATTGCGTCAGATGTTATTTTTACCTCTATTGTGTTGAATATGCGATGCGGAGATGATTCAACCACCAGTTTGCAAGTTTGTTCGAATCGTTCATAAAATAGGTCCACATAAGTGTTGGTGCTGGTAGGAGATCTGCTTATCATAGGTCCAAATATGTTATAATGTTTTGCCAAAAATTGAGTTACCCACACTCCAATTCCCTTAGCAGGCATCATCATGTTGTCTATCATTTTAAATTCCTCTAGTATTTTTTGATTTTTGAAAGTGACTCTTTTACAAATCTGTACATCATTGTGTACATCTACTTCTAATCTAGATTGTATGAGTCCTTTGAGTTCAGCATATTCATAGATGAACCTTCGGATGTCGTGTTCACCAAGAAAGAACATGTGGTTGTGTGTTTCGATTAACAGACTCAACAATTGGTCTTCTTGAAAAGGATTAAACACGTAATCTGCCATATTACTGTCAACATCTGTAGAATAAATATAATTAATTACAATTAAATTAGTTCATGTATAAATTAGAGCGATGGAGTACAAGAGTTATAGATAAGTAAATGCACAATGGCATTTTGCTTATTCGCTTATTTCCAAAAAACAGGGATAGTTTCTTGGGGGTTTATATGAAATAACGAATTCATAACAATTGGGTTCCTAACTATAAATAATCAATCATCAATTTTCATATGGAAGAATAGTTTCGCAGGGCAAATTTTCGCAACAGAAGATTGTATATCAAGAGCTTTTCAAGAGGAAGAAAACGATATTTGTGTTGCAGAAACTGAAGAAGTTACATCACCAGATTGGTTGTAAATGAAAGGTATAAGTGACTGGTTAATTTGAAGCGTAACGTAATTGCATTTCTTTTGTTTTGAACCATAAAACGTGATGTAAGCTCAAGTGTTGCATAATTATATCACATTTTTGGATCAGAGTTTCGTAACGGGATTTTCAAGAGGGGTTGGGGAAACAATAACTTTAGTATTAATATGATATACTTCGCTATTAATGTGATATGCTATCACTTAAGTAGCTGTCAGCATACGTACCACTCCTTTCCACACAGTATGAATTGGGACCGACTAATACTTGAGATGTGTGATTGGTGTTTCTTTTTGTATCACATTTTCTTTGATGAGAGATTCGTCTCTTCATGGTGATGAGACCCTCTAATCCAATCTGTCGACCAGTTAGTCAGATGTAAAGATGATCCTGAAATAACATTTCCAAAAGGAATAATTTACAATACGAAAATTGAAACTTTTATCAGTAAAATTGTATTCATAGCTTGTGAATGTGGTCTGCAATGAATGCAATAAGATAGTTTGTGCTCATCGACCTCATGGAAAAATTGTGCATTTTGGTGAGTGAGGCACATTGCTTCCTCGTGTGTATAACATAACTAAACTAGTGGGTGTCTAACTTTTGGGAGTATTACGGGCCAGGGTTTGATTCTTCAACTCATTTCCAACCAAAAATTTCCTTTAGACATTTTCTTGAAAACTTTTCTTAATCCTTTCAATGCAGGCGATGTTTCAAAGCGACTCCTCACCGCCCGTGGACGATGTCATTTGACGTATCTCTCCAAAAAAAGTTCCTGGTTCTTTTTGAATTTCCATAAGCCAGTAGAAAGGGGATTGGATGACCACAAGCTGGACTTTTCTCACCTTTTAGTAACCTATCCACTAGAGGTGTCGTTTTTGGCGGCCGGGTCTTATTTAAGGTAAAACTATAAATAACAGGAGGTCCTTTAAATATTAAGTTGTTCACCCGGATTCCCGTATTTGGTGTATTTTCTTGGCTATTTTTATAGTTTTGGATAAAAACTAAAGTTCCATGTATTCACTTCACTTGCATTCGTTTGAGTTGTGGATTTTACCGGCATTCCTGGGTTTGAGTGTTCAGCTCAGAATATGCTGTTGGGGCCTTGTCCATTCCCGTCAAAATTTTGAGTTACTTTTCCTTTTTTTCTTTCTTTCGTCATGATCTGGGGTTTATTATTTTACTAATTCTATCATCTTTGTTTTAGAATTGCCATCTTAAAAAAAAAAAAAAAAAAAAAAAAAAAAATATCTGGGGATGGAAGTTTTGAAATAAATCTTTCGAAAAATTGCAGATTGTACTTGAATAAGTTTATGGGCTCATTAGTTTATGTAGGTAGTATAAAGAAAAAAATACACATAGATTTAAATAAAATGAAATGAATAAAATGAAATAAAGAATAAAACACGTCTTATCAAACTAAAATGTTGGTTGATTTTCTCCCATTATTAGCAAAATAAAAGTAAAATTGACTATAGCGTTAGGAAGCTGAGCCTCGGGGGCAACTTTTAGGATTACAGATTACAGCCTGGAAAAATAAGATAGAATTGTTTTGACTTACAAGCGTTTGAAAAGAGAAGATTTTCTTCAAGTTTTACTTTTTGAAATGATTCTCAAGGCGTTTTTAAATTTGAATATAATTCATTAAAATAAGAGAGTTATGACTATTTGAGAGATTTAAGATCGAAAACATGAAAATTGAAATAGAACTCACAGGCGAACATCTCGACCCTACCATTCACAATTCTTGAAAGTAACTCGAAACTGAGT
The DNA here is from genome assembly GCA_030762985.1 of Adelphocoris suturalis. NCBI lineage: Eukaryota > Metazoa > Arthropoda > Insecta > Hemiptera > Miridae > Adelphocoris > Adelphocoris suturalis. The sequence continues at coordinate 82,492,612 of CM061041.1, read as the reverse complement.
GTAAACTGTAGAAGCTTAGCTAGTTACTGGAATCCAATTTGCATTTGCTCATAGGACAACTTAGATCTGAGGACAATGACAAACGATGCACTGACATTCATATTAGTCTAGGAGCCAATGCCGAGGGTAGGTAGCAATTTCAGGAGAAAGTTTGAGATAAGATTTTGGAAATTTTTCCGTTCTGAGTGAGAAAACCTTTGTCTACCATCGCGAAATAGGTGGAATACAAAATGGCGTCCGAATAAATATGGCCTGATTCGCCCATTTTGAAGTTTTAGTCTAATAATTCCTAAACCATTCAACCTACAGAAATTGTATACGAAGCATAGATGTAGAGCATGCAAATACAAGACTATACGTCCCAAAAACTATTAATTATCTCCCAAAATAAGCGAATTACCATTGAAAATCGGGCTAATTTTAGTCCGTCCTCTCCTCCCCCTCCAGACTTTGGCCCTTTAAAATCACCTAGCGGCCTTAATATTGGTCTGATTTAGGTCTGCCAAACTTCATTCGATTTAGGTTTAAATAAATTTCCAAAGTTTATATCGAGCAAATTTTAGCTGAGACCATTCCCCATTGACTTACAGCAGAACCCATGAATTTCATGTCATTTTACACATAAAGTTAGCAGAAACGGCTTTTTACTTGGTATTTTAATGTTAAAGGATCCCAATTCACGAATAAAATGCCTAATCTAAATTTTTTTTTATCGATTCTACTTATAAGTTGATATAATTAGGTTTCGACGTAGTGGACGTAGTCACCCCACACCACCCTCACGCAACTCCTCGAGTTTCTTCTCCAAGTAGTTGTTTGGGAGAAAAATGGGTATGGCCAGTGGGCGACCCAATTTACCACTACTCTTCCCTCCTTGGAAGTTGGGTTACGAAAAGGGTAAGGACACCTCGCAGACCTGCGACCTCAGCCTGCCATTACTCGTGCCAGGTGCAAATGGCTTTATGTTGCATGTAGGAGAGATCTTCAGTGCGTATAAGCAACATCTCAATAGGGCTGTCATCAATGACTCTCCTTGCAAAAGTATCTGCTCACTCTATGCCAAGAATACAATACCCACATGGCTAGGCACCCACAGAAAAGCTATAGTAAAAAAAAAAAAAAAAAAAAAAAAAAAAAAAAAAAATATATATATATATATATATATATATATATATATAAAAGTATTTGGATTATTGAGTGATTTATTGATGAAATGTAGGAGAATGTTGAGATTTATGTTGATATATGTCATTCAGGACGATAATTCTCCCTAGGATTGAGATCAAAAATCCGTTCTTTCGCCGAAAAAAGAAGCATTCCAAAATTAGAAAAATTTGCTGAACAAATAACTAAAAATGGCAAAAAGTTACCTACAAATATTTAAATTTATGTTTTATCCTAATGTAAATAAAAAGAATTCTATCAACTACCAACTCGAACATTAAAAATTTTATCAACAGAATCATGCTAAAAAAAAATTACTCAAATTTCATATGTGCAAAAAAAAATCCCCAAAAACTGCTTGAAACTTATATTTTTGTTTGAATAGCAGATTATTATTAACAAGTTTTAATATTTGACATACAATTGATATAGGTAACCATTTCATTGCGTTCATAGTACTCAAATTTCGAAACTATTAAAGATAAATCTAATACAATAATTTACGAAAATTCTCTCATGCATTCATACTGCATGATTAGAACTTTTTGATAGTGTTCCATAGACAACGTTCATCAATTATAGACCAGTGATTAGCGAAGATAGGCTATCGAATAGGTACAGGAATAATAACGGTAAATGGTAATTTTTGCATTTGCGTAATGATTTGCAGCGTTTCCATCACTACAACCATGATATGATCTTGGACCTGTTATTGATTCAAAAACCTCCCGAAAAGCACCTGTTCGACAGACGTTTTCTAATTTCCATGTATATTACCAATATAACCTAAGTACTAAAAAGTTAATGCTTCCCGAATTCGTCGCCATAAAACAATATAATTAAGTAGGTACCTACCTACGTAGACTACGGAATAATTATGGTTCTGTGTACCTTCTGTCAATGTGAATGAACGGTCGATAGTTGTTGATAATATGACGAGACACTCAAATAACAACTACACGGTATGAACAGCGTGCGAAGTTAGCAACAACTGAGGATGCGAGCCTTCGAGCCTCGAGGGGTTCGTCCCTTGTGTACCTGCAACATGAAAACATCGCGTTGGTCAGGCAGTTTCGAGAGGGGGACTACTAACTTTTACAAAAATGTCGACACTACTCCTCTAAGCTACTCCTCTAAGGGTCTCAATGGTGATATTACTAGGGTTGTCAGATTTTTTCGGATCATATAAAGTATATCCTGACTGCAACCAAGGAAAAGTAAAGTATTTCAATGAAAGTTAAAGTATACATTAAAGTCAACGTTCTCAACTTACATACTAAGGATTTTTCATTCAGCATATGCACACAATGGCTTGAATGTGTCAGATTACTGAAAATAAGAAAGTTCGGTTTAAGGAATTAAAAAAGAACCATGGCTAGTAATATTTTTACTGTACGTAGGTCACAAACTTTTTATTCCGAAGAAAACATTACTAGACATTTTAATCTTGACGAGTCCATATTTCAGTAAGGTTGTATTACATACATAAATGTAATTAGGAACATCATTTTCAATCTCATTCTCACAAAAAAAAAAAAAAAAAAAAAAAAAAAAAAAAAAAAAAAAAAAAATCTCGTGCATAAATTGGGCCCGTAAGTTACATTCATTCAGTCCCTCTTTCTTTCTCTGAAACACTGTACCTATAAAATATTAAAAATTCGGAAAAGACCTGTGGAAATTGAAAATTCAGAAAATGTTTGAAAATTGACAATTCGAAAGAAATCTTTATACTTGACAAAAATGTAAATTAGACTTTTAGAATACGTATTAGTGAATTAGTCAGAATTAGAACAAGTCAAGTGAATTTATTCAAAAAGTTGAATTATTCTTGAGTTCACGAAAAATGTGGAAGAAAATCTGGGAGATCTTGCATTCGCATTCTAATATTTATCGTAACTTCGCGCAGAGGCTAAAAATAACCAAAATAGCTGAAGTAATCCTCATCACATAGGACCCTAGGCCAATTTTCGTCCATTCAGGTAGGTCGTTCTGGTTTAGGTAGGTACGGGAACCTTGTCCTTGACTAGTAAGTAGATGCGGGGGCTGAACTTTTCTTCTTCGTTTCAAATATAAAGTATTTTGGTCTAATTTAAATTTTTTATAAAGTATACAGTATTTTGAACAAAAATAAAGTAGGATACTTTAAATTAAAGTAGATCTGGCAACCCTAGTTATTACCCACGTAGGTATGTAATTATTTTATGGTGTTTATCCAATACAATTACTTAATGTGAAAGTATTCATTACTGCATACGTGTAAATAAGAACTACTACGTGATCTGACAAGTATAGAGGAGAACCCGTCCACTTTAAAGTTATTGGGGTCGATTTTGATCCAAAATTGAATTGGAAACTCCATTGTGAGCAACTAGCCAATTCCTTGGATAGTTTGACCTTTCTTCTTCGTAGACTTGCGATAGACTTCTAGAATTTGTTCTACACACAGTTTTTCCTGCCGTGTTTCAAAGCCATGCTACTTATTCAATTTTGTGTTGGGGTCACTCTCCAGCTTCTGCCATAATCTTTGGTTGTCAACGGGGAGCTGTCAGAGCGATTTCCAATTTAGGATGTGATGATTGCGAGCACGAGTTTATCAACGAAGTAATTCTTATTATCCCAGCAATGTTCATTCTAGAGAGCGCCCTGTCACTGGCACCTCCAGAATTTTGAATTTCCTTTTCACACGCACTCTACCAGGAATAAGAACAATCTGCCTCTACCATTCCACAGGGTAACGGCAACCTGTCACTCCACGAAATGGTGGGAGCTTAAATTTTATAATGCGATTCCACTAAACATACGTGAAATACCTCCACATAATCCCAGGCGACGCTTGAAGCAATTTTTATTGACCTTGGCTCCTTATAGTTTTGACGATCATTTTGCATCTGCAAACCTCATTAATAACACTGGAAAAAAAAAAAAAAAAAAAAAAAAAAAAAAAAAAAAAACGGCGCTCCGCGCCTCGCCAGGGGGCAAGCCCCCTGGACCCCCGGTTACCTCTATTTACATACTTCGGACGAAATTATTGAAACACAGAATGTGTTTGCGTTGTCGCGCAACCAAGTGACAACCAAACAAGCGTCATTGTTTACTATTCATTTATAACATCAATTTATATAGTTATAGTATAAAAATACGAAATAAATTCGAAATAAATTCGTGATTTATCAAGTAAATGTCCTAAAGAGGCTACATACGAAATTACAGCTTCCTAGAGTGTAAAGTATAGAAATTAGCTTTAAAAGCCACTCATCTGATCCGGACCCTGGACATCGCCTGGATCAAGTAAATGTCCTAAAGAGGCTCTATACGAAATTACAGCTTCCTAGAATGTAAACATAGAAATTAGCTTTAAGAGCCACACATCTGATCCGGACCCTGAGCATCGTCAAGTAAATGTCCTAAAGAGGCTACATACGAAATTACAGCTTCCTAGAGTGTAAAGCATAGAAATTAGCTTTAAGAGCCACACATCTGATCCGGACCCTGAGCATCGTCAAGTAAATGTCCTAAAGAGGCTACAAACGAAATTACAGCTTCCTAGAGTGTAAAGTATAGAAATTACCTATTCAAATTATTTAACCTCCGCTACACAAATCAAACCGTTTTCGTAATACTCAGATCACCTGCTATGAATCGAATCATCGAAACACAAGCTCAATGAAATCATCAGAAATTAACAAGCGGTTGCAATCATGTTCACAATATCAATTATTGAGAATGATCACCTGTGTGTAAAGAATTATTTATATAACCATGCTCATAACTCAGTTTGTTGGACACGCACTTCGCAGTAGTTAACATAATATTGTTGGATAAATCGAGAGCTTTCGAACGGATGGTCAACGAATTTTGTGGGATGAAAAACGACGAACTACCAAGCCCGGCAAGCCCCCTGGACCCCCGGTTACCTCTATTTACATACTTCGGACGAAATTATTGAAACACAGAATGTGTTTGCGTTGTCGCGCAACCAAGTGACAACCAAACAAGCGTCATTGTTTACTATTCATTTATAACATCAATTTATATAGTTATAGTATAAAACTACGAAATAAATACGAAATAAATTCGTGATTCATCAAGTAAATGTCCTAAAGAGGCTACATACGAAATTACAGCTTCCTAGAGTGTAAAGTATAGAAATTAGCTTTAAAAGCCACTCATCTGATCCGGACCCTGGACATCGTCAAGTAAATGTCCTAAAGAGGACAACACACACGAAATTACAGCTTCCTAGAATGTAAACATAGAAATTAGCTTTAAGAGCCACACATCTGATCCGGACCCTGAGCATCGTCAAGTAAATGTCCTAAAGAGGCTACATACGAAATTACAGCTTCCTAGAGTGTAAAGCATAGAAATTAGCTTTAAGAGCCACACATCTGATCCGGACCCTGAGCATCGTCAAGTAAATGTCCTAAAGAGGCTACAAACGAAATTACAGCTTCCTAGAGTGTAAAGTATAGAAATTACCTATTCAAATTATTTAACCTCCGCTACACAAATCAAACCGTTTTCGTAATACTCAGATCACCTGCTATGAATCAAATCATCGAAACACAAGCTCAATGAAATCATCAGAAATTAACAAGCGGTTGCAATCATGTTCACAATATCAATTATTGAGAATGATCACCTGTGTGTAAACAATTATTTATATAACCATGCTCATAACTCAGTTTGTTGGACACGCAGTTCGCAGTAGTTAACATAATATTGTTGGATAAATCGAGAGCTTTCGAACGAATGGTCAACGAATTTTGTGGGATGAAAAACGACGAACTACCAAGCCCGGCAAGCCCCCTGGACCCCCGGTTACCTCTATTTACATACTTCGGACGAAATTATTGAAACACAGAATGTGTTTGCGTTGTCGCGCAACCAAGTGACAACCAAACAAGCGTCATTGTTTACTATTCATTTATAACATCAATTTATATAGTTATAGTATAAAAATACGAAAAAAATACGAAATAAATTCGTGATAAATCAAGAGCGATTCATCAAGTAAATGTCCTAAAGAGGCTACATACGAAATTACAGCTTCCTAGAGTGTAAAGTATAGAAATTAGCTTTAAAAGCCACTCATCTGATCCGGACCCTGGACATCGTCAAGTAAATGTCCTAAAGAGGCTACATACGAAATTACAGCTTCCTAGAGTGTAAAGTATAGAAATTAGCTTTAAAAGCCACTCATCTGATCCGGACCCTGGACATCGTCAAGTAAATGTCCTAAAGAGGACAACACACACGAAATTACAGCTTCCTAGAATGTAAACATAGAAATTAGCTTTAAGAGCCACACATCTGATCCGGACCCTGAGCATCGTCAAGTAAATGTCCTAAAGAGGCTACATACGAAATTACAGCTTCCTAGAGTGTAAAGCATAGAAATTAGCTTTAAGAGCCACACATCTGATCCGGACCCTGAGCATCGTCAAGTAAATGTCCTAAAGAGGCTACAAACGAAATTACAGCTTCCTAGAGTGTAAAGTATAGAAATTACCTATTCAAATTATTTAACCTCCGCTACACAAATCAAACCGTTTTCGTAATACTCAGATCACCTGCTATGAATCAAATCATCGAAACACAAGCTCAATGAAATCATCAGAAATTAACAAGCGGTTGCAATCATGTTCACAATATCAATTATTGAGAATGATCACCTGTGTGTAAAGAATTATTTATATAACCATGCTCATAACTCAGTTTGTTGGACACGCACTTCGCAGTAGTTAACATAATATTGTTGGATAAATCGAGAGCTTTCGAACGAATGGTCAACGAATTTTGTGGGATGAAAAACGACGAACTACCAAGCCCGGCAAGCCCCCTGGACCCCCGGTTACCTCTATTTACATACTTCGGACGAAATTATTGAAATACAGAATGTGTTTGCGTTGTCGCGCAACCAAGTGACAACCAAACAAGCGTCATTGTTTACTATTCATTTATAACATCAATTTATATAGTTATAGTATAAAAACGAAAAAAATACGAAATAAATTCGTGATAAATCAAGAGCGATTTATCAAGTAAATGTCCTAAAGAGGCTACATACGAAATTACAGCTTCCTAGAGTGTAAAGTATAGAAATTAGCTTTAGAAGCCACTCATCTGATCCGGACCCTGGACATCGTCAAGTAAATGTCCTAAAGAGGCTACATACGAAATTACAGCTTCCTAGAGTGTAAAGTATAGAAATTAGCTTTAAAAGCCACTCATCTGATCCGGACCCTGGACATCGTCAAGTAAATGTCCTAAAGAGGACAACACACACGAAATTACAGCTTCCTAGAATGTAAACATAGAAATTAGCTTTAAGAGCCACACATCTGATCCGGACCCTGAGCATCGTCAAGTAAATGTCCTAAAGAGGCTACATACGAAATTACAGCTTCCTAGAGTGTAAAGCATAGAAATTAGCTCTAAGAGCCACACATCTGATCCGGACCCTGAGCGTCGTCAAGTAAATGTCCTAAAGAGGCTACAAACGAAATTACAGCTTCCTAGAGTGTAAAGTATAGAAATTACCTATTCAAATTATTTAACCTCCGCTTCACAAATCAAACCGTTTTCGTAATACTCAGATCACCTGCTATGAATCAAATCATCGAAACACAAGCTCAATGAAATCATCAGAAATTAACAAGCGGTTGCAATCATGTTCACAATATCAATTATTGAGAATGATCACCTGTGTGTAAACAATTATTTATATAACCATGCTCATAACTCAGTTTGTTGGGCACGCACTTCGCAGTAGTTAACATAATATTGTTGGATAAATCGAGAGCTTTCGAACGAATGGTCAACGAATTTTGTGGGATGAAAAACGACGAACTACCAAGCCCGGCAAGCCCCCTGGACCCCCGGTTACCTCTATTTACATACTTCGGACGAAATTATTGAAACACAGAATGTGTTTGCGTTGTCGCGCAACCAAGTGACAACCAAACAAGCGTCATTGTTTACTATTCATTTATAACATCAATTTATATAGTTATAGTATAAAACTACGAAAAAAATACGCAATAAATTCGTGATAAATCAAGAGCGATTTATCAAGTAAATGTCCTAAAGAGGCTACATACGAAATTACAGCTTCCTAGAGTGTAAAGTATAGAAATTAGCTTTAAAAGCCACTCATCTGATCCGGACCCTGGACATCGTCAAGTAAATGTCCTAAAGAGGCTACATACGAAATTACAGCTTCCTAGAGTGTAAAGTATAGAAATTAGCTTTAAAAGCCACTCATCTGATCCGGACCCTGGACATCGTCAAGTAAATGTCCTAAAGAGGACAACACACACGAAATTACAGCTTCCTAGAATGTAAACATAGAAATTAGCTTTAAGAGCCACACATCTGATCCGGACCCTGAGCATCGTCAAGTAAATGTCCTAAAGAGGCTACATACGAAATTACAGCTTCCTAGAGTGTAAAGCATAGAAATTAGCTTTAAGAGCCACACATCTGATCCGGACCCTGAGCATCGTCAAGTAAATGTCCTAAAGAGGCTACAAACGAAATTACAGCTTCCTAGAGTGTAAAGTATAGAAATTACCTATTCAAATTATTTAACCTCCGCTACACAAATCAAACCGTTTTCGTAATACTCAGATCACCTGCTATGAATCAAATCATCGAAACACAAGCTCAATGAAATCATCAGAAATTAACAAGCGGTTGCAATCATGTTCACAATATCAATTATTGAGAATGATCACCTGTGTGTAAACAATTATTTATATAACCATGCTCATAACTCAGTTTGTTGGACACGCACTTCGCAGTAGTTAACATAATATTGTTGGATAAATCGAGAGCTTTCGAACGAATGGTCAACGAATTTTGTGGGATGAAAAACGACGAACTACCAAGCCCGGCAAGCCCCCTGGACCCCCGGTTACCTCTATTTACATACTTCGGACGAAATTATTGAAACACAGAATGTGTTTGCGTTGTCGCGCAACCAAGTGACAACCAAACAAGCGTCATTGTTTACTATTCATTTATAACATCAATTTATATAGTTATAGTATAAAACTACGAAAAAAATACGAAATAAATTCGTGATAAATCAAGAGCGATTTATCAAGTAAATGTCCTAAAGAGGCTACATACGAAATTACAGCTTCCTAGAGTGTAAAGTATAGAAATTAGCTTTAAAAGCCACTCATCTGATCCGGACCCTGGACATCGTCAAGTAAATGTCCTAAAGAGGCTACATACGAAATTACAGCTTCCTAGAGTGTAAAGTATAGAAATTAGCTTTAAAAGCCACTCATCTGATCCGGACCCTGGACATCGTCAAGTAAATGTCCTAAAGAGGACAACACACACGAAATTACAGCTTCCTAGAATGTAAACATAGAAATTAGCTTTAAGAGCCACACATCTGATCCGGACCCTGAGCATCGTCAAGTAAATGTCCTAAAGAGGCTACATACGAAATTACAGCTTCCTAGAGTGTAAAGCATAGAAATTAGCTTTAAGAGCCACACATCTGATCCGGACCCTGAGCATCGTCAAGTAAATGTCCTAAAGAGGCTACAAACGAAATTACAGCTTCCTAGAGTGTAAAGTATAGAAATTACCTATTCAAATTATTTAACCTCCGCTACACAAATCAAACCGTTTTCGTAATACTCAGATCACCTGCTATGAATCAAATCATCGAAACACAAGCTCAATGAAATCATCAGAAATTAACAAGCGGTTGCAATCATGTTCACAATATCAATTATTGAGAATGATCACCTGTGTGTAAACAATTATTTATATAACCATGCTCATAACTCAGTTTGTTGGACACGCACTTCGCAGTAGTTAACATAATATTGTTGGATAAATCGAGAGCTTTCGAACGAATGGTCAACGAATTTTGTGGGATGAAAAACGACGAACTACCAAGCCCGGCAAGCCCCCTGGACCCCCGGTTACCTCTATTTACATACTTCGGACGAAATTATTGAAACACAGAATGTGTTTGCGTTGTCGCGCAACCAAGTGACAACCAAACAAGCGTCATTGTTTACTATTCATTTATAACATCAATTTATATAGTTATAGTATGAAACTACGAAAAAAATACGAAATAAATTCGTGATAAATCAAGAGCGATTTATCAAGTAAATGTCCTAAAGAGGCTACATACGAAATTACAGCTTCCTAGAGTGTAAAGTATAGAAATTAGCTTTAAAAGCCACTCATCTGATCCGGACCCTGGACATCGTCAAGTAAATGTCCTAAAGAGGCTACATACGAAATTACAGCTTCCTAGAGTGTAAAGTATAGAAATTAGCTTTAAAAGCCACTCATCTGATCCGGACCCTGGACATCGTCAAGTAAATGTCCTAAAGAGGACAACACACACGAAATTACAGCTTCCTAGAATGTAAACATAGAAATTAGCTTTAAGAGCCACACATCTGATCCGGACCCTGAGCATCGTCAAGTAAATGTCCTAAAGAGGCTACATACGAAATTACAGCTTCCTAGAGTGTAAAGCATAGAAATTAGCTTTAAGAGCCACACATCTGATCCGGACCCTGAGCATCGTCAAGTAAATGTCCTAAAGAGGCTACAAACGAAATTACAGCTTCCTAGAGTGTAAAGTATAGAAATTACCTATTCAAATTATTTAACCTCCGCTTCACAAATCAAACCGTTTTCGTAATACTCAGATCACCTGCTATGAATCAAATCATCGAAACACAAGCTCAATGAAATCATCAGAAATTAACAAGCGGTTGCAATCATGTTCACAATATCAATTATTGAGAATGATCACCTGTGTGTAAACAATTATTTATATAACCATGCTCATAACTCAGTTTGTTGGACACGCACTTCGCAGTAGTTAACATAATATTGTTGGATAAATCGAGAGCTTTCGAACGAATGGTCAACGAATTTTGTGGGATGAAAAACGACGAACTACCATATCCCTAGCAACGACTCGGTTGTACGTGAAAATCATCCGTCACACATTTCGTTACCATCCCGCGTTCCATTTTCGGCTAGTTAGTCCATGGCTAAAACACATTCTGTGTTTAAAAAAAAAAATCCTGCCTTTTACGAAACTGGTACTACATAATTCTGGGGGTTTTCAAGGGTTCTGAATCCGTAGCCGGTTTTTGACGTAGACGTCTAATTTTTGAGGTACGGCGCCATTCCAGGATAATTTATGTTCAATTAAAAGGTGCTATTCTTGTTGGGAATTTACCGTTGAACACGTCTATACCACATAGGTATGATGGGTCTGAAATGCGTCCTTGACATGTCTTTTGCATAAAAACTGCCAAAAAACGTGGTTTTCACAGATTTTTGACGATTTTTGTACAGTTTTTTAAATAGTTTTTATGAAGGGAAATATTTTGAAGGTTCTGTAGGACTGGAGAAATGTTATTTAAAATACTGAAAAATAGAAAACCTACCTATGTATTATATGATAAATATAAATTTATGAGTAAAGTACACACTAAAAATACAAGAATAGCCATTACCTTAATGAAAGTACCTCCCCATAAAACTGCAACTTATGCTGATTCGTTTTATATTACTTCTGTTAAAATGTACAACAAACACTTAGATTTATTTAATTCCGATATTTTAATTAATCAATTTAAGAAAAAATTAAGAGAATTATTACGAAGCATATATTGGTAAGTGGGGGCTGGGGCCGGCCGGGTTGCTCCTAAGGGGCAGTAGGTGGTGACTTCCCACATTCGTCACACCCAACACTTTTTATCAATCCTAAACATGTATGTACCTTCCTACTTGAATGATTCTACTTTTCCTCTATGATTCTATTGTTCTGTTGACTTTTGTAATGCCAGTTTTGGCCGCTACAAATAAAAACGATTCGTTTTGATTTGATATAAAATACACACGATATAATAAATGTAAATAGTAAACTACTGGAAATTAGTATCATTGAACTATATAATTGAACAATGTATTTTACTTTTGAATTATTTTCACTTAAATTTATGTAAAGACTGATATTATTTTTATATAATTATTGTAAATTTTCTCTTGCCGAAAAGTAAGAGAGGACTTTAAGGTCCTATGTTTCTGAAAGTATAAATAAACTCATCAATCAATCAATCTCTCTCACATACATGCACACACACACACACACATGAATTGTGATATTTTCGATTTCCTCATCCATTTTGTTTTGGTTGTGATTTGCTAAAAATGTGGGATTTAATTTTGATGACGGATTTTTTATGAGGAGTGACGGAGCGGGAAAGAACTCTACCAACCTACTATTTATGTGATTCTCAACCGATTTTGGTGAATCATTCTTTGTTATAAAGTACTTTACTGTTTTGTTGAAAGAATTAGATTTTTCTGAGAAACCATTCTTAGAAATTTAAAATTATTTATTGCTGGGTGGGAGCTTCCCAACGTGTTTGAGCTAAAGGAAGGAGCTTATCCGACACCTCCCGTTTACAATATAAGCACCTCTCCAGTTATCATTATCTTGTTAAAGGGTTGCAAGATGACAACGTGTGTAGGAAACGACCGTCGGTTAATGGCCCGTGACCTTAACCACAACTCCAGATCCCCCCCCCTCGTCACTTCTATCTAGAACACCCTCTCCTCCTTTGAACACCCCTCTTGACCATCCTTGGGTTATCATCGGTCTGTGTCGGAACAGTTAACGCACCATTGGCTAAGGATCCGTGTGGTGGTTGTGGAATGGGGCCCTACATCTCGGGGCGACCCGCACCATCGATTTCTCAGTTTTCGCCCTTCACGCGAGCATTAACGCAAGTACCGGCTTCTCTAGTAGCTAGTGTTTGTAGTTACCTATACACACTCAGTTTTCGTGAAGTTGAAGCCCAATATGACAATGACAAGTTCGTTTAAAATAAGAGTCTCAATACGGACTGTCATTATTTACATTTAGATGCAATATAGACTTAGGATTCCCAATCAATTATAATTCATTATACAGTGAAACACGTTTTTACCGGGGAAAAAAAAAGAAAAAAAAAAAAAAAAAAAAAAAAAAAAAAAAAAAAAAAAAAAAAACAACATTGCGAGACCAATTCGTAGACCATTTTACGAGATCAAAATGTGTCAGGAAAGTAGCGAAAAAAACAGTCGCTGCCTACAAGCGGGGTTAGCAACAGCTGCAAAACAGCCACTGATAATATTGCTAGGAAGCAGCCTCTGACTCAGAACCAGCTGCTGAAGAATGCCAAAGGGCTTGTGCTAACCAGCTGAAATCAGAAGTTGAACAATTTTGACTTTTTCAGCAACTCCTACCATTCGCTAACTGTCACGGATCCTCCTCGCTAGATCCTTCCAGCCAATGAAAACCACTTGTAGCTCATCATTGGTAGGTGAATTAAAACGACGGCTTACAAGCTGATTCTTGCTCAGCTGAAAAGCTAAATTCCCTCCTGTTTACTCTAGAAAGTTGAAATAAGACATTCAGAAGCAATGTAAATGATGGGCTCTTTCCTGAACAGCTGAGTGTCTTAAGTTCCCTTCTCTTCATCATAGGAAGGTGAAATTTGATAGGTAGACCCTCTGTGACATTAAGAGACGATTGAAATGGTTGGCTGCTTCCGGATGAGATGTGTGAGCTGAATTGTCTCCTGTTCACTTTAGGATGCAGAAATTTGATAAGGATTCTCTCGGGGACATTAGGTCTTTGGAAAACAGAAGTCGGTGATCTGCATTTAATAAGGAATAATGTACTGATTCTCCTTCATTGTTGCTACCTTGGTTTGTTGTTTGCTATGTGCGTGGGTTGTATTGAGTTAGTAGTAGTGTGGACATGAAACATCCGCTGTTTTTATCAGAATTATCGAAAATACTTGGACAACTTATAATTAAATAAACTATTTTGAAGACTAGCCATAATGATATCTATCCGCTCAAAGCATTCCTATTAGAAACTACTTTTTTTGGATGTGAAGTTCGGTGCATTCTGAAACTATTTCTGCAATTCAACAGTTTTTCATGTGAAGGTATATATCTATATATCTCGTATCCTCGGAGTGTGTGTGTGTTCAAGCGCGTTCGTGTGAGTTTGTGATTCAGACAATATCTTCCCTTAGAATTTAGAGATTTCTGGCTTTTACTTGGAATTTTCCAAGCTCCTCACTGGTTTAACTACAAAGTAAAAATTATTAACACGACCATGAATCGCAAAGGATACAGCAGTTGGTTGGTATTCTGCTCATTTGTCTCGATCTTATTTTGATATTTTGCGTTTTCTCATTAGCACTATCTATGAACGTTTGTTACATAATTATATATCAACATAAGTATACAAAAGGGTTATCTAACGCAGAAATTGTGCTAGGTCGGGGTTTCTGACGCTCTATGCGGCGGGTAGTCGGAAGGGGTCCCTACAAACTCATTAAAAGGAAACTCATCAAAAATCTAATTTCGAGACTTTTTAATGAGTTTTCTCGTGGAGTGGGACACTAATCAAAACTGAATGGATGGGAAAGTCGTCAAAAATATGAAATCAAACATTGGAATATAAATTGGAAAGATAAAAATTATTTTTTATGAGTTTCATGTTACTTGTGGAAATTAATCGAAAACTGGTAAGATGAAAGCCATTGAAAGGAAAGCCATCGAAACACCCCTTCACAGGGCCCGTACTACCTGTATCGTACCGATACCTACGCTAGTAAGGCCTTACTACTCCGATTTTCAAGTCGTAGTGAGAAAAGGAATCAAACTCATTGACTTGCTCTCCAGACACTGGGTTGATCCTATGCTGCACCTATGTGAGTGAAAACCATATCCAAATCTAATAATATTCTCATACGACTGTTGGAATTTATTGATTTAACCGTACGATAGTTGTAGCTGTATTTTGTGAGACAACATGTATAACATACAATGTATAATTAAATCAATATTTAATTTTATATAACTTATATATCATGTATGCTATGATGTATGACTGGGTGTTACTATTAAAATCACTCATCTTTCATTTGGTAGCAAGAGCCTGTCCTCTGCTGTTCCAATATGCAATCATGGAAGGTAGTAACTGTGTACAATTTAAGCATGTAATAATGTTCACATTTAATAACTGTGAACATATTTTTGTGTGATCAGAGAGACTAGGTAGTGAGTAGTTGAAACCTGAAGTACGCCATCCAAAGAAGGCATTTGCTTCTGATCTATAGAAGGTAGGGTTTAGGTCTGGTATTCATGGTGGCCTTGAGTTGTAATAATAGCTGGGAGTTCATGGTTGACACGATGACGAGTTTCCATCAACCGCATTCGATGAGTTTCCCGGCTGCTCTTACTCTTGAAGAGTGTCTTGAAGCCAGTTTTCGATGAATGTCCTGACGGTGCTAGACAGCAGTCGAAAAAACATTTTTTTTTGTACTCAAACCAATTTCATGCGCATAAATTGATTTGAGGCCATTTTTTCGATGAGTTTCTCGTGCATGGAGTTTCGAAAAGTTCCCACCCCTTGCGAGAAACCGATGAAAAACTAGATTCATAGGTTTTTTTACAAGTTTCCTAGTATCCGTATGAAGTGTACGTGTGTGGGTTTAGCGAGCCTTTTTCCTTCCTAGTAGACAAATGGGTTGCCCAGGGTAGCATTTCAACTGGGGCAGAAGCGGCCGAAATACAATCTAACTTTGGGAATTTTCAGAATCAAACTGGGGAAAATCATAATCAAAAAGGTGATTAATCGGTACCTGCTGAATTCCACGTTAACATAGGTTATTGTATGTGCGTACGTTACCGTATTGGTAACTTCTTCGTGATGGTAAAATGCATCTTCAAATCAAATCATAACAAATTTTTATGTTTTTATATGCATCGGAACCATGCTTGTAAGAAATGGGGGAAAAAAAAAAACGGTACCTACACGTGGGAAAAAGTTCCTTGACTATGCTTTGTGGGCTCCAAGCCAAGCTTAAAATCCAGGTGGACTTGTTGCAGATGTAGATCTCCAGGCGTCATGGTTAAACATGATGCCGCACATTTAGCCAAAATTGTTTATACAGGCCTGCGGTTTTGGACGACTGGGAACGACAGATTATAATGTAATCGTTGCATTATGATTGCTAATGTGGTCTTTGCCCCCAGTTGAATTGTCTCTTTTGTCAACGTGAACCCAATTCCGCTGTCTCACCCAGGCTCTCCTACTTCCCGAATTCCCCGGTTAGATTGTGACCTTGCCCACCGTACGGCTTCCGGACCAATTTCCTCTTTTCTCGGTGCCCGCTGAGACCGTAACAGCGGGAATAGCAGCTAACACGGAACAAACGAAGAACTCAAACTGAACCTGTTAGAACTTGTTCGCGGGAGAAGAGGACATTGCGGCTTGATGTCGGTCGTTGGTTTGGTCGCTTTAGTTGATGTAGTCGTTAGTTAGCGTCGTTAAGTCGGAGCGTGCGAGGGCAGGTGGTGAGTTCGTGGGCCCAATTAGCCCGAGTGAGAAGTCATTAAAAAGATGGATGAGGAGCGAATATCGGAGCAAAGCCACTCCTTCCCACATATAGTCGACCTCAGAAAAACCCTTGCGAACCATTAAACAACTAAAACTACACTTAAATGTCCATAGTAGTTATTTTCTTTATTAGGACAGTTCAAATTAACGACTTTACAAAAAATGGCCTTTCTGTCCTTGAATTGGTTTTTTAAAATTAATCTCCAACGTTTCTCCCCAGGAACTGGGGCTTCTTCAGGATACAAAATTCAAAATTTGTAAAATAAATACTTATCGTTTTGTTTTCGTGATACAAAATCGAATCCAAAGTTAAACGGTTTAAGAAAAACAAATTTAAATTTTTTAAAGTTAATGTAGGTAACAATGTTTTTTCATATGATTTACGTAGTTCGCTGAAGGCGGTAATTATAAATAAAGAGTCTCTCAATCAAACACGAGTAAATTTTGCTCAAGTTTTAAGTGTCTTTTCGGAAGTTAATTGAATGTGAAATTTTTATCTTAACTATTTCTAGGAATATTCATTTTTGCAAATTCAATTAACCTCCGAAAATACACTCTAAACTTGAGCAGAATTTATTCATATTTGATTGAGGGACCCTAAATTTATAATTACGGTCACCAGCGAACTATGTAAAACACACGGAAAAAACATTGTTACCTGCATAAACTTAAACAACTTTAAATTTGATATTCTTAAACCGATAACTGTGGATTCGATTTTTTTATCATAAAAAGGAAACGATTGGTATTTTACAAAATTCGAATGTGATATTTTGAATTTTATCTACCTGAAGAAGCTCCGGTTTCTGAAGAGAAACGTTGGAGAAGAATAAAAAACAAATTTATGGACAGAAAGGCCTTTTTTGTAAGGTCTTGTCATAGTAGGTATATTCAGAAAACCATTTTGTAGATGTGTTTTACTATTGAAAATATCTTCATTAACCCTATAATTTGTTCTAACTCAAATATTATGAAACTTTTTAGTTGGTGCACCTTTTTTTTCAAGTGATATTTCACCGGCGGGCTCCTTATCAGTGAAGCGCACAGTAACTCCCATGGAAAACAATACTAATAAGAAAAAGAAAGAGATACACTATATATGCTATACACTGATGATATACTATATACCTACACCAATTTATGGGTCTCAGTGGTAGAGATGATGTCTCAGGATGCTCGCTGAATCTTTCAATGTGCTTATCACGATTTCTTTAATTACTCCTTTCCCGAGCCCTACTAGTTAGTATTACGACGAGGAGTACTATGTCTATTTTTTCTAGATTAAATTTATGTTTGTAGAACGGGGTTGTCGGACTGTAAATAGCTTTTTTCTCCTCGTTCACCTCTTCGGGTTGTGTTTCTGATGACTCTATTTTGATTGTTGGGTCTAAGATCAGGCCGTACTTCGAATTGGGTATTTAAGTATCGGAGGACGTCTCAATATTCTAACCCGCATTATTAATAACTTATCAAATAAACGAAAAGACGTAAGCTTGTGGAAGAATAAGAGAAAAAGAGATAAAGAAAAAAATTACTTGAAACTGTACTGTGGGACGTGAATTTATCCCACTTCGTTAGTTATAATAAAACTATAGATATCAGAGAATGGGTTTTAGAGTAATACTCAGATTTTCGGAAATAGATGAATGTTTATTATGTCTAATAGCCAGAAGGATGTTTGAAAACGAACTAAACTTTCTTGCTTGGGCCCCTCGGGTTGTCGGGCTTGAGGAATGTAGAAAAAGGGAAGGGATGAAACCCCTAACTGCGTCATTAGCCTTCCGTTCTACCAACCTGAGTCAGTTCTTAAGTAAAGTTCTACAAGCTTACGACTTGTCGTTTATTTGATAAGTTATTAATAATGCGGATTATAATATTGAGACGTCCTCCGATATATGCGATCATGTTGATACGTCTGTGGCTCCCACCCTCCGCTATTCCATGCAATTCCTCGTGGACTTTGGCTCTTAGAACATTTAGAGCATTTTAAGGAGCCTTTAGCTCTTAGAGCATTTGCTAGGATGGAGGGTACTGAATGGTACCGGAGGTTGCGCAGTTGTTCGCCTTGCTGACAGGAGCCAAGGGCATACGTCCCAAGGTTTCAAACTCACCATCGCATCTGCGACAGTGGCTTCCATGAGTCGGAACTTCATTCAACAATTAAGATATCAAACTACGAGCAATCTTTTGGAATTGAAAATTTCTTAACTGAAGTGTAATTATTCCACTAAGAGTCAAGAGTCTATGGTTTAAAGTTGAATGTAAACAACTAACAAACGACGATCCAATTGGTCTATATTCACATACTTGTTGGTTTTACTCTTCGTGCTCAATATACTCGGCAGACCACTGTTCTAATTGAGTTGAAGGGAATATATTGCATAGGGCCGCAACATTCGTTGGATATAATTTTCTAGTTAATATTATTTAATATGTTTAATTAATGACCAATTAAAACAAAAGTTATTATCCGGGAACGTTCACTGCTCATGGATCAAGATAAGTGCGGTATTCTTGACTAAATCTCAGAGTGAAGGATGAGGTTGCTTCTGCTGACACAATTTTGAGAAGTCAGGTTAAATATTTGACAACTAAATGGTTATTTTACTCATTATTATCCAGTTTTGGAACCCCTAGAAGTAGCCTAGAAATTGGAAAGCCCTGTTCTAACTGCTTCAAAACATTTTTTTTGATCCAAATAATTGGTTATTATTACAAGTCAAACAGCATTTAGCAACCTATCTTTCCCAAGAAAAATAGCTTCAATAACTTGCAGTGTGATCAAGTTTTTTAAGGATTCCTGTAGGTAGGTACATACATTTTCTAGTCCCTAAATTAGCCCGAGCAAGAAGTCATTAAAAGATGGATGAGGAGCGAATATAGGACTAAAGCCAGTTCTTCCTATATAATAGTTTACGAAAAAACCCAAAATCATTTGCAGATATGATTTACTGTTACAAATATCTTTATACTTGATTAACCCTTAATGTACTTCGAAAAAATTTCAAGATCCAAATAAGTTGCTATATTTTCGTGTGAACAAGTAGTCTGTTTCCTGGCATATAAAAAGGTTTCATTCAACATTGAACAGGTCAAGTTTACTTTGCGTTCCTTATATTGAGATTCAAACCAATTTAGTTTCGCTTGTTCAAGCTAAACAGTACATTGAGAGTTATATTGTATTTCCGTCCAATTTATTTGCGTGCAAATACCGTGTTCCTCTCTCGATATTACAAACTTGGGACGATGTAAACCAGCTCACCCATGTTATACTTGTTTTGCTACATGTGCCTCTTTGGATCTTTTTCGCCGTCTCACTTCAATCCACGTTGTTCTTGGAATATTATTTTCAATGATATTCCGTAGCTTTTTACTTAACATCCTATGTTTGTGATGTTCGATTAGAGTTCTCATGAAGTTCAAAGTTTGTGGAAATCATTGTAATCTCCCATTAAAATAAATGGATGGATGAATTGGGGAAAGAAAAATCCTGTGACGTTTTTCACTTCCATATTAGATAGCCACATCGTTCATATTATTGCTCTGCACTGATTAATTTTCCCTCCTCTTCTAAGTCACTAATGGAACGCGGTTTAACAGTTTGTTATATTTGAAAGATTTCTCTCCGATGTTTTACGTTTTGCGAAATCCTCAACCCTCACAGCTACTGGAAATCGGTGCAGTATTGCCACAACCTCAGGTTTGTGCATGAGTAGAGGCTCTTACTGATCCGAATAAAATGAAGTTTTTAGGGGGAATTTCCCCCGGAACTTACTGAACCAAATTCCTTTAAATTACTCAATCGAGAGGTAAATATAAGTGATTTGTTCGTACTGTAATGATTTTTGTGCGTACAACTAATTACATTAAATTTGACTTGTCAGTTTCGGTAAGTAGAATAAACGAATCCACAAAAGAAACGTCTAGCAGACGAGTCTGCAACGAGAGAACCTTCTCCGGAATTCATAAGTAATCCCTATTAATTTTCAAGATTTAACGCTGAACAGCTCACTCAGCTGATCACAACTGGGCCTGTAAATTCAATTGTCTCTTGATGTCTAAGAGAGGTACCGTATCAGGGTTCAGCTTTCTATGGTGAACAGGAGAGAATTTAGCTGTTCAGGAGGTTGTGTAGAACGGCATCGAAGAGTAGCGGTGTCGAAAACAGGTGAAATACAAACATTTATGATGATGAACAACGGCGTCGAAAGAGAGCGGCGTATAAAATAAGGCATTATATATGGTAACGCTCAAGTAGAAAATTTGCCCCTGTTTTAGACGCCGTTCCTCTTCGATGCCGTTCTATGTCGCATAACCGTGTCGAAAGTTTTAGGTATGAAAACTCCACGCGTGTAGCGCCGTCGAAGATCAACCGCGTCGAAAAGGTGAACAGGAATAATTAGAGGTGGATACTAAACACAATTAGACAGAGGCCTGCTTTGGTGATGTAACCCGCAATACACCTACGAGTTGCTGCTATGTATAACTGAATGATGTAAGGTGAATGATGAAGTGTGCCAAATTTCATTACGGAAGCTGTTCTTCGGCTCCAGTATTCCCTATTTTATACACGGTTATTCTTCGATGCGGTTGTACACTACATTGAGATATGTATGAAGGCGCTACAGGGTTGTTTAGTAATGAATTAACCAACCATTGTAATCGACCAAGAAAAACTTTTTTTAATCCCTCCCTTCAAGATTTGTCGGTTCCCACTTAAGGATAGGTGGATTCCATAAATCTAATAAATTGAAAACCGTCCAAATCTTTTATCCGAAACTACTAGACCAAAAATCTCACAATGGCTGGGGATGTATCTGCAACATCGGCATCATTTTCGATAAACCTTGAGCGGTGAAATTTAAGGAGTGAAAAGTAAAAAGTTCCAGTCTGATCACAGCATGATCGTATGAGCGAATTTTTGTAAATTAACGTACCTACCTACTATATTAAGTTAGATTGTTTTGAAAATTAAGGACTTTGAGGGAAAAGAAATTGTTAACTACCTACCAATTTTATGGCAAAACTCGTGCTAAATAATTTTCTGCGATTCAAGAAGAAATTTTGGATTTCTAACTTTTCTGCAGTTTTTATCGATTATTTAGCACATTTTAATGAAATGTAAGTACAATTTTCAGCATAATTTTGTAAATAAATTGTTTAATGTTCTATGTTATATTTAATAAACTTTATTTGAGTAATATCCTGCTAAAAAATATAAATTTAACAATTTTAGTCGTTTTTTGCTATTTTTAGTGATTTTCTCAGAATTCTTTTTGAAATTTGACCAATTTAAAGTGCTAAAAAATGCTGGCCAACGAACTCGTCCTCTTGTTTGGAAAGCGTGATTTTTTCGTTCAAGAACGGAATTTTCATCTTAATTCTAAGGAGAGTTATCGCCATGAAGGACATGCATATATATATAAAAAGTGTTAAACTTGGATTCGATTCAGAATGTCTCAAAACGGATTTCAGTGAAGAAAATTTTCGAAAATTTTGATTTGATTGTTTTCGGAGTCATTGCAATAGCTTTATTATTTACGAAAATTCGCTAAAACAACCAGTGCGAAACTTCACACTTCTTCCCCAACTTCTTTAAATGAAGCATTCTTGTCCGACTATTTATTAACTATACCTACGAGTATAGATACTCAATTCACGAGTTGTCTCTTTTAGTAAATAAATTTGAAATCCAATAGGTAGGTACATACTTTATCTTCTTGCTGAACGTAGGGAAATAGCGTTACAAACGGCAGGAAACGAAAAAAAATGACCCAAACAGCATGTCAGTTGGGAAATTTGAAGTTAATAGGCGAAAAGTTCGAAAAATAGCGAAAACCCAGGTTTTTTCACCCATTAAATGTGAAGCTAAAAAGTTCCAGTCATGCAGCATGAACTTATGGTTTTTTGCAGTTTTTATAGATTTTTTAGCAAAGAAATTTAAGTAGGTACATTTTTCAGCATAATTGTGCACACAGATTTTTGAATGTACTATTTCATAGTTAATAAACTATATTTGAGCAATATTCTGCTAAAAAATGTAAATTTAACAATTTGTATCCCTTTGTAGTCATTTAGTCATTTTTTTAGCATTTTTTGAAATTTGATCAATTTAATGTGCTCAAAAAGTGCTGGCCAAAGAATACATCCCTACGTTTGAAAGCTTGATTTTTAGGCGCAAGAACGGAATTTTTATCTCAATCCTAAGGAGAATTATCGTCTGGAATGAAACATAAATATATAATATACTCTGGGATCGTTTCAGTACCTATGCTTCAAAACGGATTTCAACGAAGAAATTTTTTAAAAATTTTCCGAGCCATTGCAGTAGTTTAGTGTCTACTTATGGTATATGAACAAAATCCCAGCGATTTTTTTATGTTGATCAGGGTGGTCGTTCCGCTCATCACTTTACAGACAGACTGACAAACACTCACGTGCTTTCACTCCCATAGAAATGGGAGTTCTGGAAAAATGTTTCAGGCCGATTGCATAACATCCCTTTTTGACCCTTACGGGATGGTGGGGAAGTAAAAATGGTGCAGTGAAGCATGGCCAGGTGTTAGGTAACTATTTTATTTAATCAATGTTTTATTGCTTACCTACTTACTTCATTGGTTACTGTCATGCAGACCAAGACCATATGAGCCTTGTTTTTTACTTCATATTAAGTATATACATTTTTTCAAACTTTGAGCTTAGAAATCCTAAACTATTAAATTATGTTGAACTATTTGATTGTGGGAGGTGTGGGGGTGATCTGTCCATCCGCCACTTCCTGGAGAACTGCCCAGACCTTATGGACCTCCGAGTCTAGCGTCGGCCCCCTCAGTGGGTTGACGTTTTATCTGGACCAGACAAGGTCCAGTCCCTGTTGTCGTACCTGAGAGTCGCTGAGCTCTACTACAAACTGTGATATCTGATGTATTTTTGTACAATCTAGTCATAGTTTTATTCATTTTGCTAAATATATATAGTGACATATATATTTAGTTATATATTAGTTATTTAGTTATATATATTAGTTATATATATTTAGTTATCTACTACAAACAGTGGCCATCACTGTTCCCCTCCGATTTGCCAGTAGAGTCCATCATGTCACTCGGTTTGATGTCGGAGAGCAACATGATGGCCCCCTTTGGAATGTGCTACTTGCAGTGTCCCTTCGAATTATGTTGAACCATACCCGTGCCGCCATAAGGGCAGTCCTGTATCTGAGGTATTTCCCTTCCTCGTCCTTATGGGAAAAGAGTTGAAATAATCTCAATTAATAGCATTTTGTATAAATACGAAACCCCTATTATGGTTCATTTTATGGGATCTATGTACTACTTTTAGTGGTTCGCTTCATAATGTAGCTTAGGACATAACTGCGATAAGTAATAATTTGGTTTTCAGCCTTTTAGCGAATTTTCAAATAAAAAATGAGCAATTTAAATGGCTTGACCATTTTAAAAGTGGGTTTGAAGGGTCAGGGTACAATTAATTCCGTTTCGTACATCAAAGAACACAATAACGAATTTTAAACGTCGTAGATATATATAAATTAATGTGTGAAAACAAATTTCACAGATATAAAGAACAAAGAGAAAATTTAGATATTTCGCTGATTAAGCTTGATCACAGAAAAAATACGACTGGGCATTGTTTGCATGACGATACTTGTTAACAGTCTTGTTGCCTCGTTGCTTGCATTCATGGAGATGTTAACATTATGATCTTCATCCTGATGCTTTCATTCAGTCTTTGAGGCCGGGTGCGCGATTTACACCCAAGATGGTCCTGTGGGCTCGTTCTGAATGTTGCAGAAGTCTATCATTACTTTTCTGCATGATTAATTGTTTAATTAGGTATGTATTTAATTATTATGATTAAGTTTATCATTTTATGATCGACCTAGAACAAAGAATTTTACCCTAAGTTCATTAGTTTCTAACTTTATTCAGTTGGTTGCTGCGTTTTATGAACCAGTGATCTATTTGCACAACGCAGAAGGACTGTCAATTAGAGAAACAATAAACCTTTGTGTAATGATTTGCAGCTTTTTGGTATTCGCACCGATAAAATTAACTGATAAATCATTCAACTGTCATAAAAAAAACTACCAACGATATCAATAGGTTGGAACAGCTTCTGAAGAGCATCACGCACTCACATAATACATCACTCATTTATCGCACACGTGCATTACATTTTCTTCCTCAAATTCGTCGAAGGAAATTCCAGGTTTTTGTCTCATCAACAGGTTTAATTTCCATTTAATGACAACACAAGTACTTAAAATTTTCAAGATAAGCGAAGTGAACCATTTTCCAACTGAAGAATTGTAAAGGTAAAATAGGCCATATATTCAATAAATTTGTTCAAGTCATAGGTATGCAACAGTAACGTAAAACCATGCTGTGTGCATAGCTTAGAGCTTATCTAGCGGTTAGAATGATTTTAAACATCTCAATCGATGTTAAATGAATTTCAACATCCCAATCGATGATGCAATGCATTAAAACTTAAAATTTCCCGTTTCTTCCCCTGTTAGCGAATTTTTGAAGAAAATTAAGCTATTGCTCTCGCCTCAAAATTTGTGGAATGTGAATTTTTGAAAAACTTTTATGCAGAAATCCGTTTCAGGCTATTCTGAATCATATTCTGAAGTTTAACGCATTTTTTTTAATGTATGTATGTATATATGTATGTATGTATATATGTATGTATGTATGTATGTATGTATGTGTCATTCCAGACGATAACTGTCCGTAGAATTGTGCTAGAAACTTCAAACAAATTTTAAAATGTTAAGGACGCAAAACGAAAGTTCAAGTTCGTTGGCCAGCATGATCGGATTACATCTTCGGATTGAAATTTCCAAAAATGTAGTCAAAAATTTCAAAATACCCTGTTTTTTGCAATTTTTTGTGCGAAATAATTTTTTCAGCATACTAACATGTGGTATATTCGGAATCAGCGTAAAATTTCCTATAAGAATATGTATCAAGTTTTCAAAAATTTCAAAGTTGAAAAATCAGTCAAAAATCGAAATAATGCCGTTCGCTGGTTGTAAAAATCGGTAATATTCTTCAAAAATTCGCTCATGGGGTCATGCTGCATGACTGGACTTTTTTTTATTAGGGCAGGATTTCCATGGCCTTGAAGCTAAAAAAAAAAAAAAATTACATCCTTTTGAGGTTTACTTGTATCCCCCCCCCCCCCCCCCTCCTCTGAATAAAATCCTGGGCTCGCCCCTGCAACCTTATGTATGGCGTCTTGTGGCGTACTTAAATTATAAGCAAAACTAGCTGCTGATTGTTTCTAAATTCCAAGGGAAATAAAATAATTCAGAAATGAAAAATCACACATTAAATAAATATATTTTGAATCTTTACATAAATAGCATTGCTATTGCTAACAAGTTACCTATGTATTGTAATACATTACTAGGTAGGTAATTTGTGAATTTTTCAAGATCTCGATTTTTGAATATGTTGGCCCTTAATTAGTACCCTTTAGGGTTGATCAAAACTGATGCCGATGTTACTGGCACATCCCCGGCCGATGTATGATTATTGCGCCATATTTCATAAACTTTGGTCCAGTAGTTTTGGAGAAAAGCTCTGGACAACGGGGCGCACAGACGGATTTTTTTTTTTTTTTTTTTTTTTTTTGGATTCTACGCATCTTAGAACATAAACCGAAAAATGTTGAGGGGGGAGGGAGGGGGTTAAAGTGTTTCTTTGTCGATTACAAAGGTTCATTTATTGAAAATAATAAACCAAAAGTCTATCATGTTGGGTGTGGCACAGCTTCCTCGTATCCGTAACCTGAATGTATAGATCATAGAGAAAAAATTAATGGTGCAACATCAGTGTGAATATAGAAGATAATTTGATGTTACTCAAGAAATAGCAGACCATTCACAGCCTACACCACACACTCCCTGAAAATGTAAATGAAATCTGATGAAAACCGTGGAAATTATACTTGTTAGTTCATTTTATGGGGATTTTCATGAATTTCTCGAAATTTTCGATATCACGTGAACGGAGTGTTTTAGCGCGAAACGGATTTCAAAATTGGATTCCGCGAGTCAATTTACCGACTAGAACTTATTTCGGTGAATTTTGATCAATTTCCATGGGCTTGCGAGGGACGGGAATTCTTAGCTGTATATACGGAGGGTCTGTACAATCTCTACAGGGCTTAGCTAAGGGTAACTAGGGTATAGAATCGCTTCAGACATCACTCCCGAACCCAATTTAATAGGGTTTTTAATTTTTTTCTTCGAAATTTGATGAAAATGTGGAAATTAATGATTTTTTAGTGAAGGGAATATGCTAGGAGAAAACCGATTTCATATTCGGTTTCAGCACCTCATTTAACATACTGGAACATATTTTGGTGAATTTTAATGAATATCAAAGGGCAGTTCTGGGGCCTCAAACCTATATTGGTCAAAATCTTTTTTAAACTATTCCGAAGCACCTACGTGAGCTGGGACCTACAAATTTGGTATCTTCCCTTAAAATACATTGAAGAAATGAGGTAAGGAAGAATTTTTTGAATTTTCATGAAATTGTGGAATCTAGCAATTTTGACATTCTAGAGCAAAATGGAACTCAAATTCTAATTTAGCGCATCGAGAAACATGAGGGTACCAATTTTGGTGAATTTTAATGGATTTCCAGGGCCAATTTATGGGGATTTCATGAATTTCACTAAATTTTCAATATCTTGTGAACGGAGCGTCTTAGCCCAAAACGGATTTCAAAATTGGAATCAGCGCGTCTAAGTAACTAGTGGGACGCATTTTGGGCCAGGTTGGTGTGGTTTTTAAAATGTATTTTTTTTAAATCCATTGATGTATTTATTTATTTCATTTATTTTTTAAAGAAATTGATACTGCAATATAATGCATAAATGTGATTGTTACACAACTAATATCTCAATGATTTTCGCTTCCTCACTACCGAAGGTACATGGGACGCTTTGTGTTCTTGCAAGAAGTCGAAAAAATTGATGCCTTCAAAAATCAAAATTTCTCCTAGCTTTTTGCGTTTCAGAGCTTACTTATCAATTTTTGTTACGAGTCTATTGTCACGCCCGAAATTGGGTATGACAAGTGTTGTCCGATTTTGATGACATTTTCAAGGATTGTGCGGTCGGAATAATAGTAGCCCGTGCGCATGCGCAAACGTGAGTTTATTATAACGTCGATTGTTCATTAGCTATTGTTCTGATTTTGTTCAAGGCCGGGGAATAGTTGGGTATATCTTCCAGGAATATGCCATATAAATTATATCGCGATTGGTTGAGTAATTACTACTTTGCACGTGCAAAAATAAAATTTGTTGACAAGAGGCAAAACTCCAAAACTCTTGAATCGATTTTTTTGAAATTTCCAGGGATTAGGGTTAGGTCCTAAATGATGTCCTATGATTTTCATTGTCGTTGGATTAATAGTCTGTTCGTTCGCGCAAACTTGAATTTCCTATAACGTCGATTTCTCATGGCCTATCTCTCCGATTACCGCCTCCGCTCAACCCCTTTCGTATTAAAACTAGTGACATATGTTCCAAATAAGACCGAAGTTTTAATGTAATATAATGAGATTCACGAAAACCAGAACAACCAGCGTAAACACCAAGGTTTATCAATATTACCCCCTCCACTCACCCTTTTCCATTTCACCCTTCGTATCATTCCGTTTCCAATTTGAAACTTGTAGAAAAAAAAAATCACTAAAATCAGATGAGAATAGTATAAACATCACGATTTATCAGTATTACCCCCTCCGCTCACTCTTCCGTAATGAAATTTGAAACTCCTGGTAGACCAATTTCTTAACTAAACTTAATTGTACGAATTGTATTACCAACCTTTGTGTAAAAATTTGCAGAGTTTTTGAATTAGGATGATCTATGTTTGTTGAAACGGAGAGTAAGTAGACAGAAGTAAAGTAAGTTGAGAACTGATGGAGTGTTAACGAAGAGTAGGTAAGTTGAGAACTGAATAAAATATGTTCTGCTAACAAAGTACGAAAATCCCAGTGTAGTAGTACAGTATTAAATTTTGAATTGCCGGAGAACGGAACATCCTAGAGCAAAACGGATTACAAATTCCGATGCCATACCTCAATTTACTAACTAGAACACAATTTGGTGAATTTTGATCAATTTCCATGGTCTGGCAAGGGACGGGAATTCTTAGCTGTATCTGCTGAGGGTCTGTACAATCTCTACAGGGCTTAGCTTTGGGTAACTAGAGGCATTATTTCTAAAAAGGTAGTAGGTACCTTATTTGAGTATGATTTTGAGTTGTGGCACACTTTCATCATTCAGTTATACATAGGAGCAAAGCGTAGGTGTATTGCGGGTTACATCACCAAAGCAGGCCTCTGTCTGATTGTGTTTAGTATCCATATCTAATTCTTCTTGACCTTTTCGACGTGGCTGTTGTTCGATGCCGCTAACCCCCTTCCGTTTTATAATGGAAGTTTATACGCCGCTGTTCTAAGGCTCTAGTATCCCCTATTTTATACACGGTTATTCTTCGATGCGGTTATACACTACATTGAGATATTATTTGAAAAACCTACTTTTTATACGCGGTTACTCATTCGACGCGGCTGTTCTTCGACACGGCTGTGCGCTCCCGTTCAGGATGGAGTCTGTAATTTTTTGCTTGACGTTCCAGAGAGGCTCCCTATCAGATTTCAACTTGTCAGGGAAGCTAAAAGAGAATTTAGCTCACTAAGCTCATCAGGATGGAGCCTACAATTTCAATCGTATCCTGATATCTCACAAAAGTTCCCCATCAAACTTCAACTTTCTAGGGTGAACAGGAGAGCTTTTAGCGGGAACTACGAAACTCATCAACAGGAAACTCATTAAAAAAATCGTAGAACCCCATTTTTGATCAGTTTCCTACGTGGGGTGGAAACTCGTCAAATCTTCATGAACGAGCGACTCATCGAAAAATGGAATCCAATAAATTTATTCGTTTAATTCAGTTATGAGTCAGTATACATTTTTTTTCGACTAGAATCCAGCACTGTCGAGACACTCCTCAAAAACTACCTTGAAGGAAACTCATCGAAAAGGAGCTGACGGGAAACTTATCAAAAATGGGGTAGTAGTAGACGGATATTGGTCTTCTTTGGGTCAACTACCTGCCATTGTTATAACTCAACGCCACCATGAATAAAACTACCTGGCCTGGGGTCTGAAGGCCTCCAAATCCGGTTACTTCCTTCACTTATAACTTTTGGGTCTGGCACATGGTGAAGCCTTCAGAAGGTTTGGTTTGATGACTTTCCTTTCGATGAGTTTCCCCTTAGGAGCGTTTGACCAGTTTCCACAAGGGACAGGAAAGTCATCAAAAATAATTGTCAACTACTTTTCATCTTCCAAATTTACATTTGATTTCTATTTGAAATTCTTTTTGACGACTTTCTTTTCCATTCAGTTTTACGAGTGTCCCACCCAGAGGGGAAACTCTTCAAAAAGCCTCGACCTCACGTTTTTGATGAGTTTCCGTTTGATGAGTTTGTAGGGACCCCTTTTAGCTCGCACTCAACCTATCGCAACGGAACCCGACGTATCACTCGTCCCCAATCTCAGGGAGGTTCCCCTTTTATTTCCTAGTAAACGAAATTGGATCTAGCTCACTCACCTCATCAGGCTGGAGAGCCCATCACTTGATGCTTGTAGATTTAGGGGCGGTAAAAAAGTTTTTGGATTTGTGGGACATTTGAAAAAGTGACGTCTGAAGATGGTTAGGAATGGATGGGGGGGTCCAAAAATACACCATTTAAATGTGATCAAGTCCCGGTAAGTCGACTGCCGACGAAGTTGATTTCACTGTGTACCGAACATCTAGAGTCCGTAATGGGTGCGAGCTTCAAACACCACCGTTACTGTTGAGATGAAATTAAACCAAGTCGCTCTTGTTTCGGAGAATTATCCGAAGCTACTGAAAGCTCTCTAAATATGCCCGGAAAATGGGATGACTTTTATGGAAAAGGGGCCGGCGACCCATAAAAGTTGTCAACTAGAGCCGGTTTCGACCCTTTCGGGGGCTTATGAATTAATGAATTTACGATACCCACCAACTCAAAAGGCCATTTGGCGGGAGAGGGGTGTCCCAGAGTGCGAGTGCGAGCAAAGTGCGGGCAATTGGGAAAGCAATTAGGCTGTTGCGGCTGACGGTTCGAGTGGATGTGCGAGAAAGGGGGGACAACCCCTATAAATAAAGTTGTCGATTTCAAGTGCTGGGTGGGCGTTTTCAAGTTGGTGTCAGAGAGCAAGCGAAACGGCGAACGATGTGCGAGGTCAGAATTTTCCGTGTTGGACAGTCGTTCATCGCTATGTTGGATTATCCCTGTTCCATCGCCACTGTTGTCCGAAGCCAAAAGATTCATATGATTGTTAACAAGGTTTTATCCATAGGATAACTCAGAAATGAGCCTTATCAGCTTGTTTGTTGTGCATTTTTAAATAGGTACAAAGTTTTTGCATACCTTTCTACGAGGACGTAGAGTGAAATTCCTGTGGCTGCCTGGGAAGAGCAAAGTCAAAGCACACTACCCATTTCATATCACTTAAAGATATTTCATCATGGTGACTAGTTAAGGCACGTCAATGTTACTTTTGCAAGTCAGGCTGTCCAAGCCAACAAGAGAATGAAAAAAAGTAAACATCGACGCGTTAATGTATGCGTTAGAACTGTTTTAGTTAGCGTTTCTGGATGTTTTAATGCTTTGCTTTTTATTGGATAACTGCTTTTATTGGTGTTAAAAACACGTCAGGTTATGTTGCCTTCCCTGAAGAATTCATACGGTTTTCAGAGCGGATCGGTATTCATAGTAATAGGGATTTCTACGGTCTTGTCCTGCCAATTTCACTTAGCTTTTTCGTCGCACATTCGCACTGGTAATATTAATACGGATTTTGGCCTAAGGATATAATTTCAAATAATCCAAACAGGACATAATCCAATTGTGAAAATATTCAATTACGTTAAGTGGATCGTATCCATGGTAGTATGGGTACTCTTAATTCTCCAATACACGGTTTATTTTATCATTGTAGTTAGGTATGTGGAAAATGTTGAGAAGTGGATAAGGCATAATGCCATCTCTGCCAGCGAACGTTGGCGACAACTTCACCAAATCTGTCTCAATCGTGCTGGAAAAGATCTTCAGCCCTGGTAATATTAGATCATTGACAGATTTCAAAACCCACGAAGCTTTTCTTCTTCATACTCCTCTGCTTTTCCCATCAAGAAGGTTTGCAGGAGCTCCTACTTTGGGTTCCTCATAGTGTGGACAAGATATGCCACCTTGCGCTTCTTATCATGCGCTCTTCAAATCTTCATTTAAATCGTTATGTTGATCTTCAGCATTCTTGATCAATCTTATCTCAAAAGATCTAGTCAGTTGATGTCAGCAGCTTGGAGCGTCCACGGTTCAACCCGATACATTAGAATAGAAAATACGTAACACTTGACTTTCCTCCAGGACAAACTAAAGCTTACATTAAGAACACAAACCGCCGCATCCAATTGAAACCACCACGGGTTATTTAAATTCGAGCCCTTAGCTGACCCGGCATATACGTCCTCGGAAACTGTCTGACCTAGATACTTGAAACACATGTTCAAGAACCTGGCCTATAACAGATAGGGTGCACTACTTTGGAGCAGACTTGTATACTGCCATGACTTTTATCTTATTTGTATTAATCTGAAGAATACTGTTGGCATGCTCTTTCTTTCTCCTCTATCCACAAGGAATTAAGGCTCAGCTGAAGAACTATTGCCTCAGCAAGTAGAACAGTATTATCTGCCTTATGATACGGATGAGAAAAGTGGAAGACCTTCAGTCATGGGCTCCTCTACTGAAACTCGACAAGTTCTTATCGCTAAGAAATGACTTAACTAGTAGATAGTATGTATCTTTCAAATGTGGCTCAAGTTTAGTGAGGAGGCTATGCTTTACATGCGATATCTTTATCAATCACTGACTGTGCGGTCTTCACTTCAGCAGAAAAGTGTGGAGTCTTGTAAGCTCATTCTTCCTTCATACCCATAGTTTGTTCGGTTGATGGCCATGCCTCCCCGCAAATGACGGCATTACTGAAGTTAATGGTTGAGCGCTTGGCGGATTATACTCGTAGTGGTCGCGTCCTCAAGGCATCAAAGGGGCGTGGCTAAATGTTAGAATTCTTCGCGGGTCAAGTATGTGCATGTACGATGCACGAAAAAAGTGCAGGAGCTGAGAAAAACTTCTATACGAAGGAGATGGCGCATCTCTACACTTCCAATAGCAAAGGATGAATACTAAATAATTGCGGTAGTTTTTCAACCTCAAAATTTTGAAACCTGCTTCTCTCTCTACCCTAACCCATCAGACTCATTTATGATTATACTAGCTGGTTCACCCGTGCGTTGCACAGGTTGACTTGAACATTATCAAATAGCCTGTGATCCAAGCTAAAGTAATTCTGATAGATTCGCCCACTCAGATCACCAGTTGGTTCAGTGACGTTCAAAACGCTTTAACATCCCTCTGGGTCAGATTTCAAAAATTTGAAAAAGGTAGTCGTCAACTTGAATTAGAGTAATCCAAACATATTCCACAATCAAATCCCCAGTTCGTTCAGTGATGACAAAGATACCCCATTTCTCCCCCCCCCCCCCCTTCCCCTAAAACACCCCCTTCTATGGGTTAGATTTGAAATTTTTTAAGTAGCCTGTGATTTAAGTTAGAATACTCCAAACATATACGACAACTCAGATCCCCAGTTCGTTCAGTGACGTTCGAAACGCTTTCACTCCCCCACCCCCTTCCCCTCCATTGTGGGTCAGATTTGAAAAATGTGGAAAAAGTAGACTTTGATTTGAATTGGAGTAATCTAAACATACTCGACAATCAAAATCCCAGTTTGTTCAGTGATGACAAAGATACCCCATTTCCCCCTCCTCCCCTAAAACACCCCCTATGGGGCAGATTTGAAATTTTAAACCTTTTAAACCTTCTCTGGACTTCCACAAATAATTTAAGACCAAAATTAGCCAAATCGGTCCAGCCGTTCTCGGGTTTTAGCGAGACTAACGAACAGCAATTGATTTTTATATATGTAGATTATGTTTTCTTTGTTGCTATATGTATATTTTCATGGTAATGTAAATACTAATACGAATTGTCGACTTCATCGTTTGATACAACTCTCAATACCTTTGCTCGTCCAGTTAATTAACAAACAAATATATATATCAGAGAACATTAACATTCCCTACCTTGATATTCCTTTTAAGGAAATGATGTAGTGTAGCCTGTATGCTACAAGGAACATTGTGAACATGTTGTCTTTTCAACAATATGAATTCACTATTCAATCCCACAGGAGTGCATTAGGCGTCAATAATGTTGAAGGATTTCAAAATGGTTTTCATATAGGATCGTTCTAGTTGCCAATCCTCGATATTTTCCAACCGTATGTCGAATGAATAGGATACCCCACCGGTCTTTGCCGACTTCCCCCTTTTTTCACCGCTTTCAAACTCAACTTAAAGGAGAGTTTTTGAGAAAGAAAAACAGCCCCTTGTGGAGTCCGCGGTTCTCCCCTCAACAATAGTCATTGTTGCGACCTTTTGAGAAGCAACAAAAACAATGGGAACTGGGAACAGAAAGGTTTGCTGTGGAGCGAGTGATTAATTTAGGGCATCTCAGTTAAGGTCCTGCCCTCCCAGGGGACTCTTTTCTCATTCAATAGATGGAAGAGTTTGTCGGGGTCTCGAGTAAATACCTAAACTGGAGCTTTGTAGGTGATTTTTATTGTGTTTATTGTTCATTCAACTTCTCAGACCTAGAGGAAGTTGAGGTTTATCATGAAATGAAGAGCGAACGTTAATATAATTTATTAATTTATTACTCTCCGGTTACCCGGGCATCACCCGGTTTGAGGCTTGCTACAGCCTCCGACCTCACTAGGCTGGTGTAACCTTGTCATTAACACCCAGCAGACTAAGAGATTCCATTTAAAATTTCTGCATCATGGTTGAACAGAAAAAGAAGTGTTGTTGAATCTAACTAACTTGTGTGGCGATAAATTTACAGCGATGAATCGGGATGCGCTCTTTTGGTGTCGAATGGTCGTACCTTACAAAATCCAAAAATCAGTCAGCACATGTCGTCGTAAGGTGGTCAGCTGCCGTCATCACAGTAAAAATTGCTTCCTATGGAGCGGAGATAAGCAGGAATGCGGTCGTCGGCTTTGAATGTGTGGTAGTTTTCGACGACACGCAGAAGACGCTGGTCAATGTTGGCATATTTTCTCCTTTTTGGCACTTTAATTTTCCGACCCATCTCCAGCTCTATAATGGCTACTTAAGTGTTCCTCTGTTCTTTCCTAATCTCCCGGATGAATCGATGGATAGTTGTATGATTTTTACCCATCATCGTCTGGAATGTAGTTCCATGTTCCGTTACGTTGTTCGTCCGGGGTTCTTTAAACAGTGCCGCCTGGTACTGATTCCACAGGATGGGGAAAGTAGAGGAGTGGAACTCTAACCGAAGTTTTGCTTTTCGGAGTATTCCTACCACGTAGGTTTCCGAAAAAATATTTCATCAAGCCCTGTAACGCTTTGGGAATATTCTTCACTAAAATGTAGTAACTGGAAATCACGTCTTCCAGTGGAACGAAGGGAAGGCTTAAAATGTGATGAACCGCGGTTCTGATGTCATTGTCTTCCTTATACGCCTTCTGCAATCCATCATTATGCACATGACGGTGGAAATTTTACCCCAAATGAAAAAAAACATTAACGAAAAAATCCCCAGAACTAAGAACGTGCAACCGCCTACTTGACTGGTGGGATCCACTCCCTTTCACCCTTTCTCAGATCATCAAAAGTCGATGTACATCAATCGCTAAAGAGATGTGGGAGAAAAAAGAAAAACATATTACTTAAAAAGGAAAATTTCTTAAAAAAAAAAAAATAATAAAATTAAAAAAAAAAATAATAATAATAAAAAAAATAAAAATAAATGAAATAAAACATAAGAAAGTTATTATTTCCTAAAAAAAAAAAAAAAAAAAAAAAAAAAAAAAAAAAAAAAAAAAAAAAAAAAAAAAAATCTGTGAGAAATTGGCTTCTTGGAAGAAACTAACTTCTGCTATCTCTCACGACTAAATAAATCGCTGCCCATCTACCGCTGGTACTTTCCGTTATTGGGGATACAATTGACACGTAGAATAAGAATTTTTACATAATGAAAACAGTCTGTTCTTGACATTTTATGTCTTTACTTTGGCACATAAACGAAAAAATCAAAGATCGGAAATCAACTCGTAATCAACTCGTAAACGAGTTCCACTATATGCTTTACAAGCAGATACCATGTTACATGGATATGTCTTTTTTTTTTTAATTAATTTATTGGTTTTATACAATTTATACAATTTTTCCCTGGACACACCAAGATCTGAAGATGTCCTCAGTAAGAGGACGAAACGTTATCAAATAAAACAATAAATGAAATAATTTCATTTATTTTCCCTGGGCCGCATCCCGACTAATTCCAACAAAATAACAGTTTACTTATAGAAATGTTGAAAATAACTGTGGAGAGAAGCCACTAAAATGAGTTGTTGTTAACAGTCGACTGTTGTCAAGAGGATGAAAATGTTTCCTAAAATGTTCCTATGAGTGGAGTAAATGATGCTATTGCTTTACGTTAAGAATATTGTAACCGGCTTATTAAAATTGTTTATAGTCCAATGAACTTAGTTTAGGAATATAGCCAGGTAAGGAGGGGGAAATTGGTAGCTTGAGATGTGAACATTTATCACATAAATCAAGCGCTTTCCAACGAGTGGCGAACGATTTCTGTGCGATGAAAACTGCGGAAGTTCCATTCCCCTAGCAACGGCTGGGTTGTACGTGAACATCATTAGAAATTGTGACATCAACTTTTGCGTGACGAAAATTTTTGGTTGACCCCCCAGAGCAAAGACATATCCATGTCAAAAAGCGTTAACAAAAAGCGTTAAAAAAAAGCGTTAACAAAAAGCGGTAAAAAAAAAAACGTAACGGTTGGTTTTCTGATGATTTCCGCTTACAACCGAGTCGTTGCTAGGGAAATGGTACTTCGTCGTTTTTCATCCCACAATATTCATTGACCATTCGTTCGAAAGCTCTCGATTTATCCAACCATATTATGTTAACTATTGCGACGTGCGTGGCCAACAAGCTGAGTTATAAGCATCGTTATTTGAATAATTGTGTACACTAAGGTGATCATTCTCAATAATTGGTATTGTGAACATGATTGCAACCGCTTGTTAATTTCTGATGATTTCATTGAGCTGGTGTTTCGATGATTTGATTCATAGCAGGTGATCCGAATATTGCGAGAACGGTTTGATTTGTGAAGCGGTGGTTTAATCACTTCAATGTGTAATTTATATACTTTACACTCTAGGAAGCTGTAATTTCGTATGTAGCCTCTTTAGGAAATTTACTTGACGATGATTCGGGTCCGGATCATCAAAGATCAACTGCAACTAAAGACATAAATTGTCCCAATGTGTTGCAGACTCGTATGCAAGCGTTTCTGATTCTTTCAGTGATTTGACGCACAGTTGAAGGGGTCCTTGAACATTACCATGTTGCAGCTAAATTGTCTTCTAACACGCTGGCGATATGATGGAAGTGGCCGAATATCAATACATTCGATAACAATTGACAATTTCTGAGAATAGTCGACGTTTTTTTTAAATATCGGCTTTATGTGGAATAATAATTTCCTGATAGACACTAGCTTCAGCGATATTTAATATTGCTGAACCGGATCCGATCTGTCGCTGGGAGTCTATCTCCAACTTCACACAAGCCACACTCGACCATGACGACACTCTTAAATATATTCATGTACTAATGATTTTGTAATTCGACAATTAAAAAAATCAATATTTGAGGAAACGATTGGGGCTGCAACCATCCTGTTTTTACTAGCCTAATCGCTAATCCGGCTCATCACATGAAACATGATGTTTGCATGTAGAACGCTTAAGTCCGAGCGAGACATCGATTTTCCCCCTCTAGATTGGCCATTCGTCCCACTCTGCGTCGTTCTTCATAGTGACTAGCCTCCTTAGTACGACAGTCGTATATAATTCAGTAGACACCTTCCCAGGGAACACGGAAAAACAAAAAAACTGAAGAAAAAAATCCAAAAAAAGAGGACCATCCCTTTAAGTATAGGAAAACCGGGGCGGCGACTAATTCATGACTCACCTGAAAATCCTCTGCTTCTCCTTCACTTTATTCTCTCTCGTTCCAACATCAAAAGCTTTTCGCCGGGCTCTTAATCATTAAAAGGGTCAGCCGATCTGGAGGTTCTCTCAAAGCGGATGTCCGCCCCGAACGGTCGCCACAGCTCACACCAGGAAAAGCAGCTGGCAGAGAGTAATTTACACAGGGTTGAAAAACAAAGAATGTGCTATCAATTTCACTTCAAATATTCTGGTTACGGTGTTATTCACATGTTGACAATAAAATATTACACAGCTCCATTTTACTCAATTTTCGTGGAAAATTAAGCTATTTCAATGGCTCAGAAAAGTTTGAAATCAACATTTTTGAAAACATTTCTCCACTGAAATCTGTTTTGAGGCATTTTGAAACGATTCCTGAAGTTTGCCGTTTTTCATACGTATTCAGGGTGTAGACTGGTGTGGACCACCGGCCAGGTTGTATTATATTATATGTATTCTAAAGCTCATTTATGATCGAAAGCTCGTCATAGAGATTGATTCAAAAATTTTTTGGAGCCATTGCAGTAGCTTCATTTTCTACGAAAATTCGCTAAAATCGTTGCGACCTGTGGGGTACTGCCGCCTATGGGTGTACTGCCCCCTGTGATTTGTTTCAGCGTGGCACGTGTATTATATTACGGCTTCTTCTGGGAGACACCCCCAGACCCATGGATTATTTCAGTTCATATAAACGATCAAAGCAATGAACACAGAATGTGTTTTTTGGGCTAGGTCCTATCCTATATTTACAACTACCCTAGTTTTCTTTTTCACTTCGCTCGCTTGGTGTGGGATATAGTAAATCCCGAGCCCTCCGAAAAAACCCCTTTGAAATCTGACGTATGTAGGGGATGTTACTCGCTTCGCTCGTTCGGGGTGGAATTTATGTAGCCGGAATGAATTCTTTCGTTATTTTCTGCATATTGTTGGTGACTTTTTGAGGGGGAAAATTCATTTACAAATACCTTTCTGCCTACAGGCTATGACGGACTCAGATATAAAATTTATATATGTAATTGTTATATCCTAAAAAATATCCCCATCTTTCACGATTTCGTGGTAAATGAAGGCCATTCGACGGATTTGGTTCTCACCATACCATCGAGACCTTCCGCGATGTTTTTTAAGAGGTCGTAATACAAAGTTCAGAGTACATACGTTTCGAAGGAATAGGAAGAGCGGTAGCTCGAAAACGAACGTTTTCGTCTACATTTTCGTTCACTCTAATCGGAAAGCAAAATTTCATGCCTCCAAATTTAAATGGGACCAAATCGGGACCAAAAATCTACTCAGCCGTTTGGCCGTGCATAGCTCAGAAATTGTTGACTGCGGGCGGGGTTGAGGGACACTTGTCGGTGCTGGTGTAGTGTGTGATCTATGATCCCGAATCTGGTATAATTTGTGATCTACGCAACTATGTCTGATGGAGTGTGCGAACTACGGACTGAAATAAATGAAAAATCTTACCTTATTTTGTGTACGTTTCCTTGATGTCTTCCAAGAACGCCAGGAACAGTTCAGGAGCAGGTTTTCGGTAGAATTGCCAGCAGTAGTGGTCGAGGTGGCTTTGAAAGTGGTAGATTGGTACCCCTCTCATCTTTTTCGAAATTTTTATTTTGACGTCTAACTAGGATCTTTCAATCGCCTGTGCGTGCGAGCACCATTTGCTGGATTTACGTACGGTTCCTGGTAATTCACTGTTTGATGAACGAAACCTCGTGAATTCAGGCAGCGATAGGCAGCGATTCGTCAGAATGGATGTGTGAGCCAACTTCACACTCATTCTCTATGATCGAAACAAGGGTATTTTTATCTCGTCTTAGTACATAAAAGTACCTTCAGTCATTATTTTGTATCAGCCCAAAGACCCAAGGGCCAACAATCCTGGCACCGTGGTTGCGATTATTCGTCACTTTGGCATCGTCATTTTTAGAACTGGGAGGATAATCCCCTGCCAACTCTCTGCCTCTA
Source organism: Adelphocoris suturalis (assembly GCA_030762985.1). Lineage (NCBI taxonomy): Eukaryota > Metazoa > Arthropoda > Insecta > Hemiptera > Miridae > Adelphocoris > Adelphocoris suturalis. The sequence goes on along the minus strand of CM061041.1, from coordinate 82,452,688 downwards.
TTGTATTTTCTGCGGCCTGCAAATCGGGCCTCGTCAATTTGGATCGGATTATCGCGTGCTCCAACCATTTTCCTCATCATCGCGATTGGTGAGGTGCATACCTCCCGACACATGTTGTACCAATCGTTTACAGTATTCTTTGCTCGGCCAGTAAGTTCGGCGGCTCGTGTCAGAGGGATTTCAAGGACGAACATGTAAACTACAGATAAACTACAGATGTAAACTACTGCTCAAACAGACCTTTTATGGGTCACGCTCTCGCTGCGGATAGATCACGCGCTTGGCGTAGATCACACACTTCACCGGCACCCACTTGGCTTCATCCTCCAAACCCATTCAATCTCGGCCAAAAACACATTCTATGTTGAAATAAAATAAAAAATAAAACAATCAGCTTAGCTAATGTAATGGTTGCTCTGTAGTTGGTGCAGGTAAAACGAGGAACTTGTACATCTATAGTTTGCTCAATGTTGTTCAGTAACTGAAGACAAACTCATGTATAACCTCAGATAAGTTATGATCGTCTTGCCCTCTAATATTTCTCTTGCTCTTGACTTGATGCGTGTTTCGCTGGATTAAGCATTGGCCAGTAAGGAGGTTAGAACATCAACTTCTCATTTACAATTTATACAAGCGAGTTTGTCTGCTGTAACTGCAGATTACTGCAGCGGATTATGATCCCATCGCCAGTTTCTTTTTTCTAAATACTTATCAGTGTACAATTGCTTTATTTATTTAATTACCTACTCTTTATGAATAATTATTTTCTTTATTCATGTTTGATTTATTTGTTATCTAACTTGGTTTACTGTAATTTACTTTATCTCCACCATTCAAATTGTTATTAGTGATGTTGCTATGTAAATAAATGAAGAAATAAATGTGTGTTTATTTCTTTTTCTAACGAGGTCAGGGTTAGTTTGAGTTAAATTGGTTAAGAGTTTAATAGCATTGTAAAAGGTTGAATATATATATATATGTGTGTGTGTGTGTGTGTGTGTAAAAACGTTTAAAACGCCTCAAAATAGATTTCAATGGAAAAAAATTTGCAAAATTTTCACTTTTGAAAATTTTTGGAGCCATTGCAGTAGCTTTATTTTTAAAAATATTTGCTACTCTACTTCTCCAACTTATCACCGGGAAATTACTAATAAGCTTTTGGATTGTTACCCATACTCCAAATCAAAATATGGCTCGCTTCTTATTCAAGTCACTCCCACTCCGCCCTCTAATGACAGAGACCCTGAAAGATATTTCACATTTTCATACGCAGATAGAAGGTATCACAGTAAAACTCAAAAAAATCTTCAGTAAAACTAGAAAAAGAAAGAAGAAAAATGAAGATAGTAAAAGTATCTTTGTTTGTTTATCTAATCTACCTTTAAATCCTATATGATGTCAAATTTTGCATAACCCAGTTATTAAACACATCCTGCTTAATTCGCATCCCATTGTCAAGCCGTTAACCTTGTTGATGGGGATCAATGCACGAGGCCTTCACCCCGCGGGTTTCAGTTCTTTCGAGGGATTCAGAAAACACAAGGCCCAGGAGAGGCTGTTGGGGGTGGGAATTAGGAGCGGGACGGGGATGGTTGCACGTTGGGCGGGGGGGTGGTTTTCGGAGGTTCAGGGTGGTTGTTGGTAGGGCGGGGGTGGTTGCTGGTGGGGCAGTGAAGGGGGCGGCCTGGAAGGCCGTGGGGGAGGAGCGGAAATCGATAAACCGAGGGCCGTGGAGTCGGCCGGGAGGGGGTGCACTGATTGTGCGTTGCCCAACTTTGTGATGGTGATTTCCTGAGTGTAAGTGCTTATCGGTCTGTGCGTTTCTACTCCGCCCCACCCCTCTCCTACTCATCTCCTCATCACCCTCTCCATCGCAATATTCTCCTATCTGCCGTTGGCCCGATGTTTACCCATCATCAGCCCATCGTTACCGCGTTTACAACACCGAATTACTTTGTTGTTCGTCCAACTCTAATCTCATTACCTCTCACTCGCTTTTGCTGTGGACCAAAAAGTATGAATCTTGCAGCATGAGCTAAGTGATTGTCGTGATTGAATTTCTTATTTCTTTACCTTATTCATTGAAGTACAAGCTTACAAAATGAGATGCAAAATTCAATTACTCGGAAATTTAATACCAATTTTCTTTGATAGGTAGGTAGGTTGAGGGTAGAGAAATTTTCAGGCTCCTCTGATAGTTATTGAGGTTTGCTGAGCGCTTTCGCCATAGATTTGGCCTCTTCAGAGCGTATTATTTGATAGATGCGTTGTTAAATGTTCATGTATAAGTTGGGAGGCCTCCTTGTACATCTTGGTCATGACCAGTTGTGGTTGGTGATGTTACTAGGGTCAATTTCAGACTATGTGTGTCTCTCCACATAAAAAGTTCCATTTTCTAAATTTAGGTACAAAATTGGGCACATTTGGGGGAGTGGGTGGTGGTGATGACATATCGTGTGAACACAGCTTCAATAGCTGTATTATTCCTTGTTGTAGAAATGGCTGGATTATTGTTCAAATGTAGACTAATGTTTCATACATGAAATTTATAAAAATTCACCAAATCGACCGCCCAACAAAAAGAGAGTGCTGACCTTTTAGCAAAAATTCAACAACTCAGAATGAAGTAGTTTTAATTTGTTGAAAAGTTTCTTCGGCAATCTTGAACCTAATTAACAATTAAACCCCTTCAAAATGTACCCTGTGCACATTCAGGTTCCTGTTGTAAGGAGGCTACCGTTCTAATTTCCTTCGGTTAATAGGGCAGAAGTATGATGCTTTAGGAGCAACTCAGCTGATCTGCACCGTGTTCACCTTCAATATTACGTCCTAAGGAGGCTACATGCCAAATTTCAGCTTCATACGATTAATGTGATAAAAATTCGCTTTTAGAGCGTCTCAGCTGATCACGACCTCGTTGTGCGTCAAGTGTAACTTCTAAGGAGGCTACATGCCAAATTACAGCTTCGTACGATAAATAACATTGAAATTAGTTTTAGGAGCAACTCAGCTGATCTGCACCCTGTGCACCTTCAAGATAAAGTCCTAAGGAGGCTACATAGCAAATTTCAGCTTCGGGATTACATACACTTAGTTACGGATTGGTTGTAATTAACTAAACGAAACGCTTGCATACGAGTCCGCAACACATTGGGACATTTTATGTCTTTAGTTGCAGACTCGTATGTGTTGCAGACTCGTATGCAAGCTCTAAGAGCCACTCAGCTGATCTGGACCGGGCATCGTCAAGTAAATGTCCTAAAGAGGCTACTTACGGAAATTACAGCTTCCTAGAGTGTAAAGCATAGAAATTACTTATTAAAATGATTTAACCACCGCTTCAAAAATCAAACCGTTCTCGCAATATTCGGATCACCTGCTATGAATCAAATCATCGAAACACCAGCTCAATGAAATCATCAGAAATTAACAAGCGGTTGCAATCATGTTCACAATATCAATTATTGAGAATGATCACCTGAGTGTACACAATTATTCAAATAACCATGCTCATAACTCAGCTTGTTGGCCACGCACTTCGCAGTAGTTAACATAATATGGTTGGATAAATCGAGAGCTTTCGAACGAATGGTCAACGAATTTTGTTGGATGAAAAACGATGAAGTACCATTTCCCTAGCAACGACTCGGTTGTAAGCGGAAATCATCAGAATATTTTCGTGAGCAATTTTCCGTGACGTTTTTTTAATTTATGTGCCATAGCAAAGACATAAAATGTCAAAAACCAATATAAAACTTCCGTTACGCTTTTTCGGATCGAAAAAAGTCACAATTTTTTCAAAAACCCCAAACTAAAAGACATACCTATTCCAGTCCAAAACCGTCCATCCGCAGTTCGAAGCTTTTACCCTTAACTTAATTTCATGAAACTACTGTAATTTCGTAATTACTACTGTAATTACATCTAAATATTAGATCTAATTATTACTTGTAATTACTACTGCAATCATGAAACAACTGTAATTAGTTACTGTAATGAAACTACTTACTGGTAATTTATAGAAGTGACTATCAAATACGATGGCAATACTCATCTAATCAAGAACGTTTCCATTATTTGCTGAAACGGGAAACATAATTGGAATCGAGCATTTAATATGCATAATTTCCATACTTAAATTTTTTATTGCTGCCTAATCATTTTAATATTGATACTGATCCACTTATTTGTGATTGTTACAGGTATGTTGTTCTTCGGAGAAGCCGTCCTGTATTCCTGATCCACATCAACAGGTCTCTAATATTTTTCGATAAACTCAAATCACCAATCAATTCATTACCTATTTCAGCGAATTTTGTCACTTTTCGTTTTCGAATCGCCTGAGGTTATGGAAAGTAAACAGGCTTATTTTGTCGTAAAACGTGGAATTAAGTAAGAAACACTTTAACAGAATACAAAAACTTCTATGTTTATACTCACAATATTTTATTAGTTTTAGCAAACGTGTTTTCACAAACAGCACTTTAGAATTGCCCATCAGAGCTGCGCGTAATCGTTATCTTAATTACGTTTACAATACAGTATAGGGCTTTAGAGTGTTGTGATTACAATTACGGTTACCATAGCAGAACCTGGAGATATGGTTATAATTACGATTACGGTTGTGATTACATTCGTAATCACAGTTTTTTCTGTAATTATATTCGTAATCACAACTTTTTTTGCGATAACGACTGAGATCCCAACTTTTTTAAATGTGATTTTGGCCGTAATCACCGACGTTTCCTTTAAATAAGCTCTTTTTCCTGTAATTCAAGTCATAATCATAATTTCTCCTGTGATTACAGTCGTAATCATAGTGTTTTCTGTGATTACTTCCGTAATCATAAATATTTTTCTGTGATTACAGTCGTAATCTTAATTTTTTTCCTGTGATTACAGTTATAAATTTTACAACCTTAGATGTGATTTTGGGGCGTATCAACTGCTGACAACCCGCTCCTCAGTATTTTAGATAATTTCAACATACATATGGAAGGACAGGTCACTTAGGGTGGAATTCAATTCATCTTATAGTGGACCCAAGACCGAGTCGGTGCTAGAATCTGAAACCTAGCGGCTCAACCAATTGAGGACCAATCACAGGAAAAACAAAACCGCACAAAGAAAAAGCCGTTTCTGCTAACTTTATGTGTAAAATTACATAAAATTCTTGAGTTCTGCTGTAAGTCGATGGGGAAAGGTCTCAGCTAAAACTTGCTCGATATGATCTTTGGAAAGTATTTAACCCTAAATCGAATGAAGTTTGGCAGAATGGAAGTTAGTGGAAAAACGTTGTCTATTTCCAAGAAAAATAAAGAGTTACAATGTTGAATCGATTTAGACGATTAGGCCATCATCAGTAACAAACAATAACTGGATTTATATGACTGGAGTTCGATGATCATGAGAGCCAGTCCGTTCAAATCACTGATAAGGCTGGAAACGCCTCGAAAGGGGAAGAGAGTTCGACGGGGAGCATCAAGTCCTACACCCATTCTCTCGGCACGGGACGCTTCGCGTAAGTATGCCTGCTGGAACTTGCCGGGGAGCACCGAGTACATCGCAAATGACTTTCGCTTCGGACGGGGAGCTTCGCGTAGTCATCCAGGAAATTGAGGGAAAAATAGAAGAGCATCAGGAGGATTTCACGGAAAATAAGGGTAGGTCTACATTTGCAAAACATCTTAAGGAATCCAATCATACTTACAGTTTTGATTTGACAGATAGGCAGTTTGTAGAATTTCTTTTTTTTGTCCAAAGGGAGGTATGTTGAATGTACTTGAAAAATTCGAAATTATCTAAAGTGACAGATCTTGTAAATGTTTAAATGAGGATATCCCTCAATATAATTCACCTCTGATAAGTCCATTTCCATAAAGCTTAGAATTATCCCTTCAGAATGTTGAAACCAGTAATTCTTCCTCTCCTTCCACTTCATCTGATTAGCTTCCCCCTTCACTTTGCTTGCATTTAATTGGTTGTACCTTCAGCCCCCTTTCCTTTCTCACGACCAATGGGATTCAATCTCCCTTCACTTGTGACTATATAAGCTGCGTTCTTTCTAATGTGTGTTCAGTTATTGTTTGTTACTGATGATGGCCTAACCGTCGAAATCGATTTAATATTGTAACTCTTTTTGTAATGGGTTTCCACAACTCCGTCGTGAGTGATTTAGTTCGAAGTTTGGCACACCTAAATCAGACCAATATTGAGGCCGCTAGGACATTTAAAAGGGAAAAAGTCTAGACGGATTCGGAGAGGACGAACCCAAAATTAGCCCGATTTTCAATTGTTTATAGTACAAAATAGAATTATTAATTATAATTATATAGTTTATAATTCATTTATTTTGGGATTTAATTCATAGTTTTTGGGCGGATCGCTTTGTATTTTTATGCTCTAAAACTTTGCTGCGTATAAAAATTTCTGTAGGATGAATGGTTTAGAAATCATTAGAGGAAAACTTTAAAATGGGCAGATTAAGCCATCTTCATGAGGCCGCCATTATGTATTCAACCAATTTCGTGATGGCAGACAAAGGTTTTCTCACTCAGAGATGACTAAATTTTCAAAATCTAATCTCAAACTTTCTCCTGATATTACTACCTGTTTTTGGCCTTGGCTCTATATATGTGACTATATCGCATTTACTTAAAACACAGACACGGAATGAAAGTTGTTTAGAATCGTTTAAAACGTAAAATGCGTATGAAAATTTCCATGGAGACAAAACTTTGCCTTCTCCCGAAAGTGATAACTATGCTTCCCCTGCTTGTAGGTAGATTCGGAAGGAAAAAATTGCCCATCCAATAATCAACTTATTTTGTCTCATTTATTATAAATGAAAAAGTTACACGAATATCGCAGATATTCATGGCGTGTTGGAGTGTTAATGTAGGATCCTCGCCTTCGGGGATAAGAAGAGTTTGGTAGTAGAAAACGAGCCACGAATTCTTTGAGTCTCATCCATAAAGCAGATAGCAGGGGCCCGCATTGCGTCGCGAAGAGGCCATCCAGACATTCTCTGCGATCGTTATTCAGCGATTTACTTAGTTCTTATTCTCTTTGCTCACCCAGTCTTGCCTCCTTCTTGATCGTACTTTTTTTTCAAGACCTTTTTGTCCCTTAACTACTAAAGGTAGAGAGGTTTTACATTTGTGAAGGCGACAGACAAATGTCGCGTCCTTCCAAATCGAAATATCCGCTTTCTTCTTGCGTTTTAGGGCTTTGAGAGATTCTTCAAAGAAAATAGAGAAAATTACTTCACGATTTAAAAAAAATATCTGCTGAGTAGAGTGTGTCACATAGCTTCCTCGTATCCGTAAAAAAGAATGAATGGATCATTGAAATGCTATAAATGATCTTAAAAAATTCCATAGCGGGAAGTAGTGACTCAAGATGTTGAGTAAAACGTCAGAAGCGATCAACTAGGAAACGGGAAAGTGGTGCTTGATATACTTTAGGCACAAAGTGAATTATTGGTTAAATAACAATCAAACTGATTTGGGGACCATCTACTGCCTAACCCGCATTTCATCAAAGTGGGACAAAAATTGTGAAAATGAGGCTTGTAACAGGGATTTCATATTCGCGCATGCGCAGCAGCGACTAGTGATACAATCATATTGAAATTGATATTGAATGGTTAAATTGTCTTCTCCCAACTGTTCTTCAAATGTGAGCAAGACGGGACGGTTATGAGGTGAAAAAATGATCAACGCATGCTCAAAGTGAATTTTATTTTGGAACAATGACCTGATAGGGGACTATCTACACCTCAACTCGCTCGTTCCCTGAACATTTCATCAAAATCTGATGAAAACTTAAGAAATTTAGCTTACATTCGGATTTGCGGACACACGGCAGGCACATACAGACATACACGGAGCAAAGTTGTTCAAAATGGTCTAAAACTTAATATGCAAGTTGAATGTTAGATTTTGGAAACAAGAAATTGTACATCTCCCGAAAATGAATGCAATGCCTCAGGTACCTATAAAGATATACTAGGAAGCAAAGTTGACATTTTCCAAAACGTCAGCGTGGAACACGCTTTTAACCGAACCTAACTGTCAAGAAATGACACGAAAAAGACGAATGGAAGAGCAAGCAAAATTAAAGTGGGATTGAAGCCAATCAGAAGAAGTGAAAGGGAGGGGGAGGCTACTCAAACCAATTTTAACATTATGAAGGGGGCCATCCACTATAATGGACCTATCAATGATGAAATATATCGAGGGATATCCTCATTGTCATTCACCAGACCTATAACTTTTGATAATTTCGATTTTTTCAAGTAAATCCTACATACCTTCTTTTGGACAAAAATGAAGGAATTCTACAAACTGTCAATCTGTCAAACCAAATTGTAATTATAATTGGATTCCCTAAGATGATTTGCAAATGCAAACTTACCCTTACCCATATATGCAGACTTACCCTTATGTTATCCTCTTCATCTCGTCCACGTTTAGATGGCGGACTAGAGTTTTCGTACATCCCATGAAATAGGGGATTTTAAATGTCTTTCATATATCTGTTACTCGGGTTTAGAGTTTAAAATTTACGAAATGTGAATGTAGTCTTTTCACCACCTAGTCATTTCATGCATGTTTATAGCAGAGATTCGGATTTTTATTCTTTAGCTAAACATAATAAGAACGGGAAGTTTAATCCTCTATTATTAGCGACCTACTGAAGTGAGTTGTATACAATTTACAGCATGCTCCTTGTGGGTTTCTTGCTCGTACCCAAGACTGTAAGGCTTTAGTTTAGGTAACTTCCAAGTATTGGGATGACCCAGAAATTCTGATTGCAAATGTTTAAACATTGGTAAGTAATGCATGCATTACAGGGACGTCCCAATGAATGGATTGTATATAATTTTGGTGAGAATTAAAATGAGTGAGAATAAAAATCGTGATTTCTCGGATTTATCCTTCCCTCCCCATTTACTCCCTCCACCGATAGTAAATTTGAAACTTCCAAGATGTCATAACTGGACCTAAATCTGGGTCGAACAAATAATGAAAAGTCATGAAAATCAGTTGAATATAGTAATAATATCACGAATTATCGCTGTTACCCCTCCATTCACTCCCTTTCCTCATGAAATTTGAAACTCCTGTCGGATTTTCCAAACCTCGGCAAAATTCATATTTTAAGGGGAAAAATATCATAAAAATCTGACCAGATTAGTTAAAACATCAAAATTTGTCACTATTATCCCCTCCATTCACCCCCTTCCATAATGAAATTTGATACTTCTGTTACACATTCCAAAACTAGACTCAAATTCATAGTTGAACAAATTAAGAATCACGAAAATCGGACGAGAATAGCTATTACATCATGATTTATCAGTATTACTCCCTCCATTCACCCCTTCCCATGATGAAATCTGAAATTCCTGACATGCGTTCCAAAACTAGATTGAGTTCCTCACGGAACAAAATAAGAATCACAAAAATAAGTCGAAATTTGTAGCCTGAAAGAATCGGTTATTAATCCCAACTACTCTCCAAACTCGACAGAAAATCCGAAATTCCAAAGATTTTTTGCTCAACTAGACTCAAATTAGAATCGAACAAAATAAGAATCACAAAAATCGTTTGAAAATTGTAGCCTGGACAGTGTCAACAATATTTGTCAAAAAAAAAAAAAAAAAAAAAAAAAAAAAAAAAAAAAAAACACGTTTTTACGGCTTTATCCTCCAAGAACCGGCCTCATTCCCTTTCTTCCATGATGAAATTCCAAATTTCCGGAGTTTGCTGCACATCTAGGCAGATATTGGGATCAAACAAAGAAAGAATCTCGGGCGTACCGAGCCGATCTGGTGTATCATTTCAATTGGGACAATCAAATGTGATAGGTTAGGTATAGCTACATCAATAATGGCAAATATAGTCAATATAGTGTAAATTATACTGGTCATGTTAATAACAATTATAACGATATATACGTTGATGAAAACAATAATAATATGTAGTAAGTGTCTAATAATCAACTAATGCGGAATTTGACAAATAGCCCACAGTTCCATGTATTTATTATTTATTTTTTGTTGTTTGTCGAATTTCAAATACATGTATTTTCTTCTTCTTCAAAGAAAATATCTCGAAAATCGGTTGGGAATTGTGGTTTGGGCAGCGTTGTCAAAATTTATCACACACATACACACACACACTCACACAGACAAACACAAATGGTTTTTTTTCACGGGTTCGGTCTTAGAATGATCTGAAACGGATTTTTATGTGGTTTTATTTTCCTCATGCTTGGGTTATCCCGCATCCCCTGGATCAATTCCAATAGGCCTTCCCTCTATTGACAACACCTAGCATCAGAGGGGCGTCCTAAAAAGGGGAGATTTCAGATTTTTATGCTTAAGATGTTAGTTATCTTTCGAGCAAAAATTATTTCTGCGTTACCGGAGGATCCAGCAATATAATATAACCCCTGCTTATCTGTACAGAACACTTTTCATCGAGACATTCAATGGTTTTACCGGAAAATAACTTGTATCATTAAACTTGCACAAAGTCGAGTTCCTCGTTCAGATTCATACCTTAATTCCACTCTATAGTTGGTTTATAGTTGAATGAGGGCTGAAAGTGGGTACGGAGTAAAACGTGGCTGGTCCGCGATGGCTCAAAACTTTATACTGCCGTAGCAAACCAAGACAGGGGAAGGAGGAAGGGGTTTGCCGAGATTATGGAAAAGGGGGGTTTCCTTGAATGGAACCTAGCAAATTGGCGGAAGTTAAATGAGATCGGCGGAAAGAGGCAGGAGTTAGAAATGAGAGGAAAAGCTCCGGGTTTTCGAGACGATGGGAGGGAGAGCGGTTGTAGTGAAATCGGTCGTAAGTCAAAAGGGTTTCAAGGCAAAGTGGTGGCGAGGCGGTTTTTTTGAAAAGGGCGGAGCTCGAAAAAACTTTTTCTCATTACAGCTTCCCCCGTCGTCTACCGCGAAAAGCGGGATTTTCCTCTTTTTCGAAGTCATTTTTCGGGAAGAAGGATGTGAGAGGATGAAAACAGGAGCGTTCATCTTTCGAGGAGTGATGAGCTTTGTGCAGCAGCGGTATCCGCTGAGGAGGGCGGGCGGCGGGACTTGCCGTCTCATGAAAGAGGGTTTTTGCAATGTTTTCTAAGCTGGAAGTCCTTAACTAAAGAAACCTGTATTTTCAAACTTGACATTGGGAATAATATACCTGCAGGTCTTCAGATATGATCTTCGGAGCGGTACGAAACGGTTTACTATGTTTACACTCCCAAAATTACGAAGGACTAAGCGGAAAATTAAAAATATTAACCCCACGTCTCACTTAAATAATATTGAAGGACACATCCTACGACAATCAGGGGAATTAAGAGCGAAAGGAAAGCGTGTGTATTTTGTCTGGCTCAAATCCCATTCAGGCACACCTCTGGCACACCAGGAAATGAAATTGCTGATGCGGCTGCTAAACGAGCCACAAACCAACCATTAGAAGCACCTCAACACTTCCCGCACACAGATTCGTACTGGAACATACGAGAAAGACATACTCGTAAATGAAGGAATGGCAAAAATTTTCGCTGTACGTACACCCGAAAGGACGGAATTATGTTCCCCAAAGTGGCAAAACAACCATGGTTTTCCAGTATCGGTGAGGAAAAACATAAGAAAGTATTTCAAAACTATTTCTCTGCTGAGAACTGGCCACGGTATCACCAACAAATACCTCCATATGATCGGCAAAGCACAGTCCCCGGGATGCAGAGAATGACCGGAAGAAATAGAAACACTAGAGCACTTCATTTTCAACTGCCCCCACTACGAAACTCCACGATAAGAATTGTTCCACGCCATATCACGAGAAGCAGAGCAACCTTTCAACATGTGCCACGTTTTGAGTTTGAACAATCAGAACATATACGATTCGTTATATGACTTTTTTTGTGACAATCAATTTTAGTATTTGAAAAAAATTAATTCACATATTATGTAAATACTTACTGTAATCAAATAATTGTAAAATTATGGTTGAATGGCTTATTTGCCTATAACAATAAAAGGGGGGAAAAAGACTAAGCGGAAGTCATGTAACTGAAGGGTCCAGAGGAAGATCCGTCATAATGCAGTCATCATTGTTTCAAGAAAAACTCAAAACAAAGTTTCACTAATTAGATTGATTGTATTTCTGCAAATAATGCCTTCTTGTGGCTAATCCATGCTAAAAACATTTTTCTGTGAGCTCTGAATACTAATTTTCCAATTTATTGAATACTACAGGAGAAATCCCAAATAAACAACGATTAGTCACATTTCTACCGGGGAAGAACCATTAGTGCCCAGTAACAGGCTACTCATTTTGGCGGCTTCTCAAGTTAATATAACATCATTATACTGCTTCAAACTAATATCTGCCTAATTTGACACTTTTTGCATGTAAATTTGAATAAGAGTCCTTTCTTTGATTATTTGCTATCGCAATGGCTGGGAAAACTTTAAAATAACCATTTTTGAAAAATTTCTCCATTGAAATCCGTTTTGAGGTATTCTACAGAGGATAACTCTCCTTTTTATTACTTTCTCTCAAGTAAAACAACAACAAAATTGTTGATTTTCCTAATAAATTCGGCTTTGCGTAAACTCACTATTTTATGTTCATGCTAGAGAATAAGATAAGTATTAAAATGGAAGTTAAATTGAACAAATCTGTAAGGGTTCAATTAAATGAATCTGAAATGAATATCTTTTATTCAAAAAATCAGAAAAACGAATGTTGCAAACAAAACCAAAATTTCACTCGTTGATGTCAATTGGAACGTCATCCACAAATTCTTCTTTATCAACATATTAATCTCCTTCTTCAAAATTTTAATCTGTGATAAAATCGTTGGGAGTTGGGTTTTTTTTAAAATATTTCGTGAGCGACATCAAATCTTGAAATTTATCTTTCTTTATGCGGGGGGGGGGGGGGGGCTCTGATATAATTTCTTCAAATGGATCACAGTTTTGTTGTTCTCAAAGGGAAGTTGTTTTTATTCCTATTGGTAGCAATTGATAATAGACGACAGCAACACCGTTGAGTGCGTGAACTTACGAGTATGTGAATCACAGACAAGCTAGCGTGATTTTCGGTATTTTCAAACTTGGCATTGGAAATAATATACTTGCAGATCCTCAGATATGTCCTGTCGGAGCGGTACGAAACGGTTTATTCGGTACCATGTTTACACTCCCAAAACAATGAAGGACAAAGGGGAAGTCATGTAATTATATTCCAGAGATATTTTTCCCCCTGAAACTCATCTAAATGCTGGGAGCCACTCCGAAATTACCTACTATTCTTCACTAGTGATACCGTCGGATAAATATCCGGAGGAGGATGAATAATCTAATTCTGCATTAAATTCTGGGAAGAATGCTTCTAGTTTCGAGACTTAAATAACCGGTACTCATTTTATTTTTAAATGAATAACTTTATATTTATATTCTGATAAGAAGAGATAGAAATTAAAAATTGATATTCAAAAGTTGAGAATGTTATTCGTTAAAACCTTCGGGAAAGAAGAAGGGGAAAACTTAAATGTTAGATTTTAGAGGAATAATGTCCTTAGGGGTTCTGCGAAACAGTTTTCGATTTGGAGCGTTTAGAGTTACCCCGGGCGCAGAGTTACACAGAGACGGTTATTCCAAGTAAATATAATCGATTTGAGACCTTCACCTACCACCCTGGATGCTGAAGACTTTTTTTTCGAAAACTTTTATTTTGACTTTCTTCCATCTGAAACGCATTAGTTGAAACACTGGTTCTTAACGGGACAAAAGTCTGCAAAACAGTAAAATTCGCCTCAAATATTTTTTTCCTCACATCCTTGACGGAAAACTGGTGAAGAACATTACATGTTAGATAAATTTTCCTAAAACAGCGCAAAAACAGTCCAAAAGTAGACACAAAAACAAATTTCACAAAAATCAAGTGCGACCCATGATTTTCAATGGCTTTTTTTTACGCCGAATGCAATGACGTTAGTTTACGCGATTTATTCAACAACCAAGAAAATATTAGGTAATTTTTCCACCTATTCACCATTGTTTTCATTGTGAACGAATGTATTGGTAAATAAATACATGTAGGTACACAGCACATAAGCATAGGTAGGTCCCCACAATAAATCTAAACAACATGATGTGTAAGTGTAGCCCGAAAAGTAAACAACAAAAGTTCATTGAAAATAGTATATATATACATAAATTCTTGTATTGATTTTATTTTAGGGTTGGTCAAATGAATAAACGGTTTATCTAGGCCGACGTTTCGTTCAATTTATTGAACATCTTCAGGGCTTAGTTAGTGTTATCTTCAGTGGCTTCCTCTCCTACATCACCACTCTGGTACACCATAAAACATACACTTTTTTTCTTATACAGAACACTTAAGTGAGTACGGAACGGACAACAGTCTATGATTATTATGCCAGGATTTGATGACAAGCTGATGATCAGGACACATAACGGACTAGATCCAAGTTTGATTACCACATTCAAGACTATTGAGATTTTTAAGAACACTTAGAGCGCATTTTCATTCACAAAAAGTGCATTTTCATACACAAAAAGTGCTGTATTTCGAGCTAAACCCTCGATACAATTGAAATTTCCTGTGAAATAACACAGACCGATCCAATTCGAACCAATTAGCCGCCCTATGTAAAATCTAGTGGAGCCAGGATGGCGATTTAGGTTGTCCCTTATAATGTAACTCAAGTGTTTACATTGGGAACTTGCCCAAGCTCGCTCACCATCGCAGGTAAGGGATGTCCTAATGATGGGACAAAGGGGAAGGGGACGCTCTTGGGACAGTTCTGGGACAAAGAGGTCGCGGCTATCGAGCCAAGAGAGAGATTCCCGGGACACGAGAGGGTATAAGGACTATGAAAGGGAGGGGGGGGGGGGGGGGGGGGGTTTAGGCACCCGTCGGGACACATCCCCGGGACGTTAGGGCTGACAAAGACAAAAGGGGCAACAAAGAGCCCCCAAGGAAGGGCGGTCGTGACGGGCACAGAAGGGACATGAGGCCTTAATTTGCATCTGTCTTTGGGACGAGGGTATGGGAAGGGGGGAGTTATAAAGGGCAAAGGGCGCATCTAGCGGTTAACCGCGAGTTACCATCCGCGGAGCTCTCCTATTCGTGATGGTTTGTTCTGAGTCAAAGTGGTTTAACTTTCTCAAATAGCACTGCGGCTGCTTATCAAGACGAACTTACAAACCGGAACCTTCGAATCAGACTAATTAGCTCAGCCGGCCAAAGAGCAGCGAGCAGAAATGATGAGTTCTCCGGCAACTAAGTTGTAGCGTTTGACCTAATTCCTGGTTGTGTCCTTTAAACCCCTGGATTCCAACTAGGTCAGCACAAATCAGTACCACAGGTGCTACAACACAATTGTGCAGTGATAGATACCAAGCTTATTGTCCTTCGTATCGATCTGTACTTGTCTTAACGTGATCTCGAGTTATCGAACCAAGTGAACCAAGTTATCTCGAGTTAACATTCGAATTTAAAAAATGAAATGAAAGATTAAAAATAATCTCCTCTTGTCCTCCTGTAACTTATTCACTAACGGGTTGAAAAACACGTTTGCGCCTACGCACAGACTACTGTAGATTCGACGGCATTGAAAATTATAGGGGACCGTCTAGGAGCTAACCCGCACAATCCCTGAAAATTTCATCGGAATCGGACTGAAATCTGGTAGATTTTTGGTCGTGCCAAAGATTTACCACAGACAGACAAACAGAAACGGAACCAAAATTGATCAGAAAGCTCTTAAACGCAACATTTCGTAAAATTTCATAGACAAATGAGTCATCACTTAAATTTTCTTTTGTTCAAAAACGTGCCCAAAATTCAAAAACCTGTCAAGTCGGGTGCAGTACATAAATTCCTCTAATCCGTAAAAAAATGTATAGGGATATCTTTGAATCTTTATTTATTTACTTATTTATTCACGAATTCACGGGGTTACTGCCCAATTTATAGATGCTACAATCGAAAAAACTCAAAATTACAAAAGTTCAGAGACAGAACTACTATTACAAGGACATTAATAGTAAGATATTATTATCAGTAGTAGTAAAATATAAATAAGAAATATAAATGAGATACCTATATGAATAATTAGGTACGTAGAAATTGATTTATAACATAAGACACAATAACTCAATTAAACTACGCAGTCATATTAGCGGTGAGTGCAGTAAGGACTTTTAGACGAAAATTTTCCTTTTAATCTTAAAGAGAACCAATCAATAATTGAAAATTTCATTGGAATCGGATGAAAACTATAAAAATTAGGATGTCAGTAGTTTAGTCGGCCGTAAGTACTTGTGTCGTTGGAATTAGTCGGGATGCGGCCCAGGGAAAAAAATGAATTTATTTCATGTTGTTTATTAAGCGACGTTTCGTCCTCTTACTGAGGACATCTTCAGGATTTGGTGTGTCCAGGAAAAATATAATCATCCGAATATAACGGACTTGTCAAATATGTAACAATAACAGTGGTTCACCTAGTCGAATAAGTCAAAGACTCATGTTCTTGAGAATATCAAGAAAGGGCAGCTATGGTTTATTTTTCAGTTTGTTGACTAATGGATGGATGAACATCTTTATTTTTCTATACCTGTATTTGTATTTTTCTATATTTCCTTTTCGTTTTCTTCCTTTCCATTCTGTATATTTTTTTTACTGGTGACATTTATTTTAACCTTTCTTGATATTCTCAAGAACATGAGTCTTTGACTTATTCGACTGGGTGAACCACTGTTATTGTTACATATTTGACAAGTCCGTTATATTCGGATGATTATATTTTTCCTGGACACACCAAACCCTGAAGATGTCCTCAGTAAGAGGACGAAATGTCGCTTAATAAACAACATCAAATAAATTCATTTTTTTCCCTGGGCCGCATCCCGACTAATTTCAACGACACGATATAAAAATTAGGGAGGTTTTGTAGTTTTCCGTCTGAATCGTTCAGCTGAGTCGTCGTACGAAAAGACGTTTTTCTAGCGCAAGCAAATCAGAAGCTTATCACTGTACGAACAGGGAATCGTCGTACAAAAGTCACACTAACGTGAATGCACTACACTAAATCTTCGTTTAAGCCCGGATCATAGATTACCTACATAACTTGTAATGTTTTATTCCATAATGAAAGAGGTATTAAATTATCAACAACTTTATCTATGTGGTTTAATTTTTTCACTATTTATTCAATATACGTGGTAGAAGAACGAAGGGAACTTTTTAAGGCAACATCGAAATTCGCCGTGTTTTAGGAGAATCTCATCTCATTAGGGAACTTCAACATGACCAACGATCAAGATGTAATAATACATGTACTCGTACCTACCTGTACATCATCTACATGTGTGCGATGTTTTACACTTTTTCCCTTTGGCCAATTACGTTTCATTATTGAAAATGATGAAACAAAGTTGAAGATGTGGATACCTGGTAATACGCAACAAAGTGCGAAAACAGCAGTTTTTCTCTATAAAGTAGCACGATTTCTACCCAATTCATCAAAATCGATCTACCAGTGTATCAGAGCTTCTCTATAACAACCAATTTCAGGTTTGGCATGAGCAATGTTTACCTATTTCAACGAAATTAGTGGGATGCCATCCTCTGGCTTGTACCCAAATAGGTAAACTCGTAAGCAAAAACTGGGCTTGAGTTCCGTGTTCGGCGTGAAAGTCTATAGCGCTCCTTGCGGAGAAGTTTGTCAGCTCGAAGCCCCCACTGGGGTAAACCAGCCTTTAACCTTGGCCGACAGTTGCTGGCCGAGCCATCACTTTACATTGACAAACAAATTCTGATATATATCTGCATCACACAAGACCTGTTGCAGAATAATTATGTTTTTTCTGTTAATTGAGTTTGTATTCACTGTCGTGATTGGAATCAATACAAACTCGTTTTGGGTGACGATCAAAAGTTGGCCGTCGCTACCCCGAAACGTCCCCTCGTAAAAAAGCCTCTTCGCCTCCTCCAAGAATTATGGGTTTTTCACAAAGGGAAATGAGGTGGTGGAAAGTAGTAGAAAACTCGGGCGAGGTAGACATTGGAGATACGGCGCACCATCGTCCTGGGAAAAGGTAATGAAGATTGATGACTTTTTGCGTCTAGAGGTGGCTTCTATCTACCGAGGAAAACCTTTTCACGCGAGATGGAGCTTTGACGAGAATCTTTTACCCTGAAAGAATTTCGAAATAATTCATGAAAACCGTGATGGCGCCGAATCACGCAAGTTGTTGTTTTTAAAGAAGTCCATTTCCTTAGAATAAGTAGAGATTTTTCCGTTTTTATTCAGTCTTTTCCTTGGCGCTGGTTCGTAATATTTCGTCATGGAAATGAGTTGGATTGAACCCAATTAATTTCGTGAGAGTAAAAATTAATTTCTGCGTTATAATTTCTTAAATTTTTTGTCAACCCTCTCAAATTACTTTTGTTTCCGTTTCAAGATACTCTCTTTCCGTAACAGTGAGTGCGTCAACGAAAAAGTCTAAACTGTGATTCAAATTTTGAAAGAAATATGCTTAAGGCACGAAGGGTGTGATTTTGGTTGTAAAGTTATTCCATCCCACGGATTGCGCGGACGAAGCAGTATTTATGTGAACAAGGTCTGTAAAAATAGCGATTCGGGTAACCACCTCTATATGATATTCTTTCATTAGCCTTGATCTCATTATTTTTGGTTTGTTGCTTAATGGTTTTCAGTTTTGAGTTCATTCAACCCCACAGTACACAGTTTGGGTTATAGACGTTCTAAGACGTTCTAATATCTTGTCTGATTTCTCCCAAGTGCTTTATTTTTCATCCAGTTTTGACGGAATTTTTGGGGTTAGCTGGATTAGTTACGTTCATATATATATATATATATATATATATATATATATATATATATATATATATATATATATATATATATATATATATATCATGAAATCTGAAAATGAATGCCTATTATAAACGTCAAACGCAAAGAAAATGCATCCCCACCCCCAAGTACAGCCGTGCCGACGGCTGTAGTACCCCCTTTTCTACGAAAATAAAAAAATATCAGACATCTCAGTTTGTAGTAGAGCTCAGTTGGTCAGGTACAACAAAGACCGGACCTTGTTTGGCATACCATGTTTACCTACGCTGGAATCGGAGCGGTAGAAGCTCTAGGCAGTCCTACAGGATATGGCGATTGAACAGTTCACTTCCACACCTCCCACATACAACATTGACCTTCTGCTCTGATAGGTGTCTGTGAATAAGACGAGTATGGCCAGTGGCACCCTAGTGACCACTATTCGGTACCCATCTAGTATTTCCTTGTATAAAGTAAATGTGTATTTGGTAGTGGTAGCTTCTGCTCATCCACAGACACCTGTTATCATTTGATGTTGATGGAATTTTCGGATGTTCCTATTCATCTATGGACTACATTACATTTGAATAGATAGTATACACAGCGTCCAAGCCTCACAAATTACTTACCCATTCTTTACCATGATAGTACGCTATTTTCAGGAATTGAAATGACGGATGAAAGGATTAATCCTGTAACTTAGTTGTGGTTTCCTTATAAATCCAAACGTTGACTCGACTCTGACTCAGATACCATCTCAAACGTTTCCATTCGACGCATGCATAGGAACAGGGGTACAGGTATAATAGAGCTGTGGGACTCGAGTCAATCGTCCTTATGGTTCTGCCCTCCTGCCGATTAGTCCATTCTATTTGCAAAAATACCATCATAATTTCACCTAGATTCTACGAGCCTACCTTTTTCTTTTTCACTATGAGTGTACGGTGATGTGCATCCATTCACATAGGCCTTATGGTGATATTGCGTCGTCAAAGTGAGTCCTATCCAACAAGGCCAATCACTGCCTTCCGCATACTTTGAACTGAAAATGATTGGTGGTACTTTCGTACGAACTCAAGATACACTCCTATGTCGATCTACAGTGATTTTTGTCATCCGGCAGTCCCTCTCTAAATCCCTACCTTAAAAATCTCTTTCGACTCTCTACATAGCTCAAGTTCAAAGTAGAAAAACAGTAGTTAAGTCAGCCAGTTTGAACGCTCAACTAAAATTCAGTTTCTCGCAGGTTTAAATGAGTAACAAATGCCAATTAATCAGTATTGCCAAGTGCCAACTGATCTGAGCAGAAAGGCCATCTAATACGGAAATAATTGTGCTATAATGTGCAGCACTGTTATCAGGGTCTAGTATGAAGTTGTATTATTGGAAATACTCGTATGTCAAAACTTGAGTATTACTCGACAGAGTGTACCCACATACTCAACCGCGAAGCACTCGGTGTTCGAACCACAAGTCGCTAAACATTTTCGTATTTGGGAAGTGTAACAGCTGCCACGAATAGCCCAGGCGCAGCGTAACAGAAGCGATAGAACCAATCCCGCATTCTCTCCCCGA
The DNA here is from genome assembly GCA_030762985.1 of Adelphocoris suturalis. Taxonomy (NCBI): domain Eukaryota; kingdom Metazoa; phylum Arthropoda; class Insecta; order Hemiptera; family Miridae; genus Adelphocoris; species Adelphocoris suturalis. The sequence continues at coordinate 82,432,199 of CM061041.1, read as the reverse complement.
GATTTCAAGATCGATTTTCTCACCAGGGACCGAACGTGTCGAATAAGGAAAATATCTTCGAGCTTCTAGATTGAGGTTATTACTCATTCAGGGAGAACAATTCATCTGGCAGCGGAAAGTTGGAAGGCGGGGGATTCCAATTACTTCATTTCGGTCTTTCACGCAAGGGGAATACTAAACGGATCGAAGTCTCTGCCAGTTGGCGTGGCCGCTCTAACTATTCCTCTAGATAATTCTCGAGTGATATTAACTATGTAAAGCGCTTTGTTTCGTCGAAGGAAATAATGAAGGGGTTTCAAAACCAAGGCAACGGTACGAAATGCAATGTTACCTCCAGCGCCTGTTCATGTGTTCTAGTACGGATTGATTAATTAAATCAAGATCACTGCAAACCGAATCATGTGGCCTTTGGAAAGCCTCGTAATGAAAGCTACATCAATTCGTATTTATAAGTGCAACTGTATCCTGCCACACTTCGCTATGGCAAATTGAGGTTGCATCGCTCGTCCAATTATTTACAAAGCTCAGTCATTTGATTACAATGGTTCACCGTTAGTAATTATACTATAGGTGCCACGCCCAGAGAGACTCATTTAAAAAATTAAGCATCTTGATTTAAATAGGAACTAAATCAGCTACAGAACTCACTATTTCAGCACCATAAGGTGAATATGAACGAAATAAGCGACAGTGCTCACTTAGCTGATCAGAGTGGTCCAGCAAGTTGTAATTATAGTTTATCCCTGAGAGCATATTGAGGTGAATAGGAACAAAATTAGTTATTAGTAGCTAGTAAATGCTAAGAATTGTTGCATTCATATTTTTCAACTGAATTTCAGTAGAAGAAAATTTATCGACAATGAAATAAAACAAGAAAACAAAAATAGCCAAAATTCCTATATCTTTTTTGTCTCGCAGAATATTATCTGGATATATATATATATATATATATATATATATATATATATATATTTTTTTTTTTTGGCCATAGAACTGGTATGATTTAACAATGTCTTTGCACTCAAAATGCTGAAATATAATACGATGCACACATTCGATCATACTGCATGGCTGGAACTTTTTTGTTTTCTGTCTTTTGAATTTGATTTTTTACAAAAAAATACAACTTTAAGAAGAAATAAAAACAAACAAAAGAAAGACAACTTTGTTTTTTATCAACAACATAAAGAAAATATTATTTTATCATTTTAAATTTTTTATTTTTGGATCTAATTCTTAGTATCTCCTTGAAGAAGCCCCAGTTCCTGGGGAGAAACGTAGGAGAAAAAGAAACAAACTGAATTCAGTACAGACAGACCTTTTCATTAAAATTTTCCATTATTTTGAACTGTCCAAATAAAGGTACCCCCCCTTTCAAGGTCTCACCCTTGGGTATTCTTCATTTCATTTCACATCAAGTAGCTTTCAAAGGTTGCGAAAACTCGTTCAGCGAAGTTAACCTTATGTACTCTCATAATGGTGGATTAGATCGATAAGCGTTGGTTTCCAAAATCAACAACGAGGCAAGAGGCAAGCTCGATGAAAATGGGACAGTAATTATTTCGTTGTTGGGTTGTGAACTGGAGCTCACTACGCGGTCGGACTCCCGTTACCAGGAGTTCGACTTGGTTTAGTGGAGCTTGAGGTCTTGTTGCTTGTTCGTCTCATAGCTAACCACATTTACCATTCAGGGCCTCGGGGCGCCCGCCATCGCTGCTTTCGAGTTTCAACTGATTTAACTCGCTTACGAACCAAACATTGGTGTTGTTTAGCGGGAACGTGATCCGACTCCGAGTTTTCCGATCGGATTACCCAAATCAAAACCAAGTCACACTGCGAAGAATCAACCCTAAATTGTTGGGTATGAGTTACTTTCAAATACTTCTTTGTCTTACCAATCATGCGGAAGCCTGATTTAATCAAAGTCTGGTAAATAGTGAGGTTATGTGAGTTAAGGTTGTTCATAGGTTGCATCCTGGCAGCACTATTGGATTTATGTTTCGTTTTCCTCAAAATAATATGAATAAAAGGAAAGCAAATACTAAGAAGCATGTGTTACGAGGAAAATAATTTTTGAGAAAAAGTAGAAGTAAATGCATTTATTTTTTTCCTTTCACTTCTTAAAAATTGCTTCATGTGGAGTTAAGCAAAAGTTAGTCTTAATTCGCTAGGGCGAGAATTAAGCACTGACATCAGCTGGGGCAAAATGTCGCGGTTGCCAGGTGATTAGTCATGTTGGAAGATAAATCCACTTGGTATTTATATTTGTACTTACCTATAGTATTTATCATCATTTGTGTTCGTTCCGTTCGTGCATTCTATTGGTACGCATTTCTTTTTTTGTTGTCAAAATGGAATCCAATGAAAACGGAATTGAAATGGAATCCAGTGACAGTGATGAAGTGGAAGAACAGAAATAGAGCAGCAATGAAATCGAGCTCGAGTAATTTCATCGCAGACAACGTATTCATTTTGAAATCCCAGCTTCCATCACGAAATAAATAAAAAGCGATGAGGATTTTAATAGAACCGGAATAACTTTTGAATTCATTTAAATGGGAACACAAACGATTCCTGTACAACTTAGTTTTACGCAGTCTAATCACATCTGCCATTTTGAACTGCGTGCAACCCAAGATCGTTCACAAAACCGGTATGGGAATCAGACTTGGCTCAAGTGTGATTCCACCCTGGAGAAGATTCACATTTTCTAAAGCATTTATTTCTGTTGTAAGAAGCTTATGTTGTTGAGCCTTCATCAACTGAGCATGGCCTAGTAGAAGACCTTGTGTGTCATGGAGTTTGGGAGGTGTCTCGCGAACGCGAAGTAATAATTTGGTATCTTTTGGAAATTAATTTACATTTGGCATCAGTTCAGTGAAATTTAATAACAACCCAAATTATTAGTATCCGAGTTTAACCCTATCAATAATTCACCTGATGATTTTAAGTTATAACAAAAATATAAAACATTGTTTTTCGTACCACGAGACAAAGTAGTTGTACTTATTTCTTATTGTAAGAAAAAGTAAATCCACTACAGGAGGCTCAAAGTGATGCGTTGTTTGATGTCCGTATCGTAGTTACAGAAGCATCTTCTTACGACTGCCGCTCTGTCAGCACAGTTCTTATTGCAGCAGAAGCAGAAAAAAAAAAAAAAAAAAACGAAAACACCGTACCACGGCACATTCCACGGCACACCGTAGGCACTGCTCATTTACTCAACTGGTGTGTTCGGTGGATGCTGTGATGGATCCACTGATGTGTTCATTCCTGAAGGTATGCAGTGAGACACTGCCCGAAAACTGGAGGAGGCCACTGGCGACAGTGCAAGATTGGCTAAATTTCTCCTTCAGCGTGACCCCGTAACCATATGGGCAACGTACCTCGTTTCACTTTCCTGAAATTCATCTTCCTCTACGCATTAGGTAAAGGTTTATTTGCGATTTTCAGACACAGTCTGTCACGTTTCATTCTTTCTTTTTATTTGGCTTTATGTAGGTGTTTTTGTGAATCTATTAGCCTATTATAAGATCTCCAAGGTTTTCTACGTAAAGGTAGATACCTCAGGATCTTGTGAAATGAGATTATTCCTTAAGTATAGTATTTGCTAGCGAGCGGGTTACGATTGAATTAGGAGAACTGTTGAAGATTTACCCATATATTCCTCTCGTATTATCCTAAAGTCCCCTACTTATATATTCCATGCTCTCTGCCTCTTCCTAAATAAATGGGAACTACAATTATGTTAATATTTGAAATAATGGCAAAAAATAAGTTCTTTGTTGTTGCCAACTTTGTAAGATTGTATCAGAGCAAGGGCTTTGCCCAAGTAAAAATTAATTTAGAAAGGTCGTTTATTCTTCCATAATACATAATTTAATAGATAATTTTTGGAGTTTTTGACAGTGTTCTATAAAACTTATTCATTTTCTATGAACAAAATTTATTACTTAATACGATGACTCTATCATGACGAACAAGACTTCTGCGTAAGTTATTGTGTCAATCTTCCCGTTCGGTATTATTTCCAGCGTGACTCCGCCAAAAATCACGTCCGTCAAACAAAGAGTGGCCTATACGTGACCAACTCGATGCTGGTCGAAAGCTCGACCAAGGAATGCGTGTAACCTAAGTCGCCGTATATGCTTCGAAAGGAGCTAAAAAAGAATGGGGTATATGAGCGATTTTTTAAAATTATCTTTCAACTTTGATCGCAAGCTTGAGTCCCAAAAAAGTTCCAGTCATGCAGGATGATCGTATGATCGAATTTTCGTAAATTATCGTACTATGTTACATTGTTTTGAAAATTGAGGACTTTGTGTGAAAAAAAAGTTAACTACCAAATTTATGGCAAAAAACTAGCTCTAAATAATATTCTGCGATTCAAAAAGAGATTTTGGATTTTTTGAACTTCTTTGCAGATTTTATCGATTTCTTAGCACATTTTAATGAAATGTTAGTACATTTTTCAGAATGATTGTATATGCATATTTTTAATGTTCTATTTTATTTTTAATAAAGTTTATCTGAGCAATATTCTGCTAAAAATATAAATCTAACGATTTTTAGCCGTTTTATGCTATTTTTAGTGATTTTTTCAGCACTTTTTTTGAAATGTGACCAATTTTATGTTCTAAAAAAATGCTGGTTAACGAACTCGTCCTTTCGTTTGGAAAGCTCGATTTTTTTGGCGCAAGAACGGAATTTGTATCTCAGTCCTAAGAACTGTCGTCTGAAAGAACACTCACACATATATATACACATATGAAAAAGCATAAAACTCTAGAATTCGTTTCAGAATGCCTCAAAACGGATTTCAATAAAGAAATTATTCAAAAATTTCGATTTTAAAATTTTTCTAGCCATTGCATCAGCTTAATTTTCTACGAAAATTCGCTTAAAGACCTGTCGCCATCGTTACGCAGAAAAAGTCCCGTTTTATCCTACTACTCGTAGTTTACCTAGCTCTAAATTAAGGTAGCACCAAGGGTAGATTGGGAGTCTGTGCCATAGGGCAACCTCCAAGTTGGACAGATCGCTTTATTTTTTTAATAAAGTTGTTTATCTATCCATCGCCATGATTTCACATTTCATGGAGGCTACAACATTGCCTCACAACTACCTTTAAATATATTCACTTATAATCGGTGAAAAATATCCACAGATCTAATTTAATAAAATAAATAATCGCAGCGCATTATAAATGCGTTTCATTTTTTGTTTTGTTTTGGGTCAAGCCCTAGACGGTTTGATGGTCCGGGACGACATTGGCATCGGCTCCCGCATGAGTTTCAATAAGAATTTCAGAGCTGGCTAAGCGCCAGTCTTGAGAGAGGCATATCTACCATCGTCCCCTTCCATTTCACCCTCCGTGGTAGAAGATTTAAAACCATTACCCTGGGGTACTCCGAGACTTCTAAAACCCACTGGGACCTGTCGCAGAGTGCTAAATATATTTTCTGGTGGGGGAACTTCTGCTGCTGTGTCGTAAACTTGCTTCTTTCAATTCGATGCTCTCCTACATTTCAATCTATACATCTCCAAACACAGTTATTGTTAACAAGGCGGGGTTTCTCTTCGTTATTTCAACAAACATTCTAGTGACTAAACAATCCATGGTTAAAATACAGATATGAGTTGGATTCATCTTATAATTTTCGACTGACACAGTAAACAACCAGTGTTAAATATTTCAAATATTTTTAAAAAACGCTGTAAAAAATCTTCTTATCTGTAAGTGTTCAGAAACTAAGCATTGCTTATGATGACTTCTTCTGTAGTATTTTTTCTAGCGTGAGTTAGAGTAAAAATATGTTTTTCTTATTTGCATTCTGCAGGGGATATTCGACACCAACACGTTCAAAAAGTGTTGCACTTTCAAAAATAAAACATAAAATGAAGATAATGCAAACAATAATTGGACACGAATCACCCAAAGCATTTTAAACCTAATGCATTTTACACCTTCCTCATTTCAAGCAGAATCAGGACCTGCAATTGGTTTACATCAAATTCAGTTTCGTGATCGGAAAAAATACTACCCCTAAATAATTTGCCGATGTTTTATTGATTCAGGCATCAGATTTTAACAATCACTCCCTCGTATGATATTCCCTCCCAACCGGTATCCATAGTTTTTGTGTATCTCAAGTCCATATGGAGATGCAGATAATTAGTGTTGCAGTATGAGCTACCCCCACCACGTCCTGATTCTGCGTCAACAGGCGCTTTAATTCAACTGCATCCTTTTAATCGGTCAATCAGCGGAGGTCACTGTTTGTCGCGTTCATTATCTCGATGACTAATTCAGGCGAACGTTCGAATTGGCAGAAAGAATTTCCATTTAAAAGTTTAAATGTCGTTGCATTTAGTCCCCAGCGTCCAACCTAGTGGGAGAATCGATCTGAGTTTGGTAGTTCAACAGTTCTCGTTTGCAGTGCGGATTGTATGTTCTTCTGTTCTGCCAACCTCAGCAAACCTCATAGACTTTGATTTAGTCTGCTCACAGTTCTTCGTACTATTACAAAGTGGGTCGAGCCATATCAGCTTGCTTGATGGCTTGATCATCATGTATGGTTATGGGTGTAACAGTAATTGCTGAACTCCACCATTTTCATTCCAACTCATACTCGTTTTTGTTATGATAGATTAATTAAGTATTTAAAAAGGGTCTTTACTTTCTTACGCGAAGACGCAAATGTCCTCCATCCCGTGTCCCATTGATTCTTAAGCACTTGATTCGAAACTTTTCACATTTTTTCTTGCACCTCGTAGTCGTCAGGACACTGATTTTAATGAACTGCATTTTCGTCCGAATCCAACCAGCTATATGTAATCTGGGCTTATTTCACTTTTTACTCAAAACCAGTTAATCTCTGGGTGAATTGATGCAATCCTCTGTGAAGGACACCTTCGCAACAGCAAATCAGTGGTGTAAATGAATCTCTCATATCTTCTGCGGCTGTACTGAATTTTTGGTGTTTCTCCCTGCGTATTCTGCCACGTAATTCTAGGTTTGGGCAAGGTATGGGGGTGCGTTGGCATTGATAATGCGATTTTCAAAAAATGCAATCTTCTCCCAATCCCAAACCCCTTACACTTTTTTGTCAACCACAAAACCAGGACACCTGTCTGTACTCTGTTTAAGTACTAGATCCACATGAACTGCCTGCCATGCTAAGCTGGACAATCTGACATATTCATCCCGTACCATATCGTGGCCAAACTTTATTATGCCTCCAATCTTGCAGCTTAGGGCATGGTTTTTGTCCATTTTTTCGTTCGGTCATCCCTTACATTTACTAGGGAGACCAGCAACTTCTTTTCTGTATCGCAGAGCTAGAGTGTCTCTAAACTGTGTTTTCGATGGCTCCGAATCGTCAGTTGCTAATGGAAGGACAGATTGGGACGAGTTTCTCTCAATAATTCTCTTTATCGTGCGCTGAGCAGCTAAGGGATGCGATGAACTCCTCCCGATGCGATGATCTCAGGCAAATTTCCTGCCTCACTTTCCATTCTATGCCAATAACTCTTCCCACTTGTATAAATACTTTGATGAATTGGAATTGATTGTTGCTAATCTTGCACCCTTTCCTCCCCGTATTAAACCTCCTAATCTCAATTTACGAGGAAATTATCACTATTTCCTCTATGACTTCAATTCACTAGAATTCTCTGGTCTTTGGTTCATTAACAAACTTCAGATACTCTATGTTTTGCCCTTATTTGATACTCTCTTGGACATTTTTCGGCTGAGAGAATGAAATAGAACAGACGGATTCTCCATTATGACTGTGAAACATGAAATAGTGGACGACTACCATGGAGTTGAGAGTATCCATTTATATCAGTAGCCTCGTAAACAGTCATCTTTGGTATTTCAGATGACTAGCTATGTGACCAAAGCTCTTTACTGCTCTTTGTGTGATAGAAAGAATGGTCAGACTTTCCTGTTACCTGTGCATAGGTGGGGGAACTTTTTTGAAAAATTAGGGTCTTTTCATTCGAACATTTTACATTGGCATTCGACTTAATTTTGTGAGCCTTCCCGTCTTATTGAAAATTCATCTGAATTCCTTGGCTTACTCTCTAGACCGCCTATTCCTAAACGTACACGTCCCTAATCATCATTTCCGAACGTCTAACAAATCCAAGAATGCGTTCAACCTACAGAGTTAACCTTCCTCGGTACAAGCGCGAGTCCGTAAATGTGCATTGGGTGTCGCAAATGAGACTTTTGTTGGAAGTAGACGCGAAGATGACCAAACGCGGGGACCAACTTCGGGCTCATTCGGTTCGCTTTCGACTTCACCGAGCCTGGCCCTCATTAGAGCGACTTCATAGAATTGAAAAAGAACTGGCAATGTGGCAAAACTAGTCGTTAATTTTGCAGTGAAAGGCCATTACGTTCAGTCTATTGTACTTTAACCCCCGACTTATCAACATAAATGTCTATGGTTTATTCTACCCTTGGCTGTGGAGAGCATTAGAAGGGGGCTCCGCTCCGAGGTGCCCCCCTGTGAGTTTTCCTGCATATCCACATCTACATTGTATACCCTTGATAGTGAATATAAATCTTTCCTCGCTGTATCGAGGATTGATCTAAGGTTTCCAGGGGTTGGATGATACTAGAATGTTCTCAAACAGAATAATCCTCGGTAGAGTAGAGTTACTTAGTCCCTTTATTGGCTTTCTGAGCTGAATCAGCTGTCATCGTTGCTTTATTCACTATTAATTCATAACTTCTTAGTGCCCTTCAATATAATATCCTCATCTTCTCCGCCCCCAGACGTTGGTGGGCTAATCTTCCTTATTGACCGTCTGTTTGCACTTCCTCAGAACCCATTTCCCTTCAGAATGGCTCGTTTCACCTTAGTCCCTCTCAAGGGAAATGATTTATTCACCAAAGTACGCACTTTTTTGTGTTTCTCCCGCTTTCCTCCCTCCGAACGCCGTGAGCTGGGAGAGTTGGGTCCTATCCCCCTTTCGGCTTCGCATTGTGTTTCGACAGTTGTTTGGTCGAAGGGGAGTTTCGGGCGCCTCCCATGGGGGAGGCATTTTATCAAGTTGGTGAACGCAGAAAGTGCCCATGTTGTGTTGGGGGATTGAGGATTGACGGAGCTAAGTCTTCCATTTATATCATACTGGTCCGCTTAGTTAGCTACCCAGTGGGGGAGTTGGGTTGGTTTGTTCTGCATAATGGCACTTCATTTTGGGGAGCAATTCACCATTTCCTATGAAGCTTGATCTCACCGCTGTTCCATCGCTGGGGGATAATGTTACGTGATTGTAGATCACTACATTTTTTATTATACAATTTCCCTGGACACATTGTTAGATTTACATGGGAGATATAAAAATAATATATATCATTGGCTCAGCAAGCAGATGAGGGGATTTACAAGGAGGGAAACCTGATGGAATATTTCTATGAACAAGAGCGTATAGTATATAGAGCGTATGGTAAAATACCAGATGAGGTTTCTAACATCAAAGTTATCATGGGTCTTGATGGTTTCCTTCACTGACCCAGTCATCCACTCATCCACTCATCCACTTACTGTGCCAAATCTATTAGGTTTTGACCAAACGCACCAAGGAAGCATTGCTTCCAATCACCGCAGTCTAGATTGTCTTCTCGAAGCTGACTGAAATACTATTCTTGAACGAAACTTTCAGATTTGAAAGCTGAATGCAAACGCAATATTTTTTCATTATCCGTATACCATCTATTGCTTACACGTATACGTTCGAATAACATTATTAAAATTTCCGGATAGTCACTGTTGTTATCGAATTTTGGAACTTCTATAGTTTGCTGCAAGTCATCATCAAAAGCAATTTGCTGCAAGTCTCAACCAAAAGTAGACGAAACGTTGCTGAACAGTCTTTCGTTAATGACCTGTTGATTTTCACAAAAAACTTGCACAAAGTTCTACTTGTTAGCTGAAGTAGGAACTTGAACCGATTGCGCCATTGTAAAGCTGGCTTGCTCTCTAATCTGTTTTTAAGTAAAATAATTGGAAATACAATGAAAAACACAAATCAGCATGATACCAAACTTCACTCTCTTGATGTATATTATTTGTATTCCTCCCTTTGTAAATCTAACAAGGTATCCAGGGATGTTGTAAAATAAAAAATGTAGTGATCTGCTGCCACGTAACACTAGTCTGTGGCGAAGTTGTACTACTGGTCGCTTATTTCACAACCCGATGGATTTGTTACTTCGAAAATGGATCTCCTAATTGGCGGTTTCAATAACCTTTGGAGCGCTGCGATCGCTCCCATAATGGCAGCCACAAGCGAAATAGATTTGAGCCATTTGAGGGTCTCTGAAGGGAAAAATGATCATTCATCACATCGATTTACATTATTAATCCAAAGTAAAGTCGTTTGTGTCTGTTACGCCTATGTTCAAGACAGAAAAATACGTAACCAAGTGGAAGAAGGTTATTGATAAAAAAGTTTGTAGATTTCTTGCTTTTCGTATAAATTGTTTAGTAGGTACCTACCACCTACCTATGTGTCTACTTCTTGTAATTTTTCTGTACAATGGTGAAATTAGATTCGATTTTAAATAATACGCTTGCAGATACGACAAAATTCCGATATTTCCGTGAAAGTGGAGTAGGAAATGCCCAACATAATCGTATATTGTATGTGGTGTGTTAGTGTGTGAAGTCCCGTGAGCAGTTATTCATTATTTAGATGTACCTAGCGATGAAAGCATCCTTACCACTGATTTACACACTCAAAGGAAACGCAAATACGTTAGTCAACAACTGATAGGGAACGAACTTACGAACGATAAAAGGAGAAAAAAGAGAGGACGAATTTCAATAGGTACAACTTACATGTTCGTTCAATAAATGAAAAAGTCTCAGAGGAAAGATCAATTTACACTTGGTAGGTAACTTCCTCGTTCTTCGGTCCACTCTTGTACGTTCGAGATTATTGATGGAAATTAACTAGTTGGAATTTCAAAAATTGGCAATGTAGTGCTAAACTCGTAAGTAATCACGAAAGTAGGTAATACCCATCCGTCCTAGGCTCTGCCACCCTATTGCCAAGCTGGTGTGTGTAGCTAACACATAAACACAGCAAGCTTAATTTTATTTCGATAACGGCTCCCTTTGGGTCTTCATGGTTGTTACATAGTGAAAATGATCACAATTATTATTGGTATTTACTTTCAACGTGCCTTTCAGTAGCGTTGTCAAGTTTAGTTTAGTTAACGATCAAGCACGGAAAATTTGGACCATACGAGTCTGAAGGTACAAAGGGAAGGGATGTAAACAACAACGACTAAGCAGATAATTTAATAATAATGATAGGTAAGTACCTGGCAGTATAATGCTCTTACTTTTAAATCAAATAACCTAAATATAGTCTGTTAATTATTTAAAAAAAAAGTATAACGCTCTTACATTTATTATAATTTCACACTTTTTTGTCCATTTTCAACATCCTTTCCCAGGCAAATAGCTGGTCTACTTGTTCTTTCGATCCAAACTGATTAGTTATTCAAACATTTCGTTTTCCTCTTTTGGGAAAATAAAAGAAGCGAAATAACACATTGTCACCATTAATTTATTTGACTTTTTAGTAGTGACCAAAGGAAAATTGACAAACAAACGCAGGTAACCTGTGAGCGACTACTCCGGGCGATCCCGCTTACGAGGGTTCATTTTTCTGCCGTTAGATTTCGCATCAATAATTGTGTAAAAAAAAAAAAAAAAAAAAAAAAAAAGGTACATGTACGACGAGGGCTCACAGTCAAAAAGGTTGAAAAACTAGTCATACTAATGTTTATAATGCTTATTTATCTACTGAAAAAAAAAAAAGAAACAATACCTTAGGCTTATCTTTGGTGTTATACGTTGGAATAATCGGATACAATTCCCCACAGTGAAATAAAATAAGTTGTGTTCAGTTCTTGACCTGGTTTTTGGGCTGGATTCTCTAAACCCACACTCGATGTCTTGATATTTTACAAACTGTATGTGTTTGCGGAATCAGGAACGCTAAATGAAATAGGTGTGTTGATGATTATCTTTTGTCAAGAAGATGGATCATAAACCCCTGCAACCCTATGCGTTAAATGCATTTAACGTGAAATGAGATAGAAAAACTGTTAAAAATACTTTTCACTAATGAGAATTCGGAACGAGGAATGATTGAAAATTAATTACCAAAGTAATTGAGAAACCTAGCGGAGCTAATCAAAAGAAAGCTCGTATCAGAAATGAGACGAGTGACTGACTACCTTCCGTTCTCATAGCATAGAGCCACCTACTGATTAATTTACTGTTGACAAAATTTGACGATTTTAATTGTTTTTTGTTATTTATTTCAGGTATGTTCGTGATTAGAAATTTCTGGAGTGATTCTTTTGGTAAAATGTATTCAATATATTTAGTTGATTATTTTTTTTATTACGTTTCATTTTTCAAATGATGGAGTTTTGTATTACAATACGGAATATTCGCAAAGAAAATTGGGCACTCCTTGGCTGAAAAATTGAAAAAGCCGTGTCCCCATGTTCTTGGCTGGGTGAGGATTAAACTTCAATTAAATAAATTAAATTAATTGAACTTCCATCATACGAGCAGTATCACTACGTGAAGCACGTTGGAAAGTGAGGTTATTTGGATTGGAAGATGGAGCTGCCCTCACGCCCTTCTTATAGTTTTGAAAATTTTTCCTTTCGACTGACTTTCAATTAGTTATTTTACATACCTGGGCCGACTAGGTACCTATATTTCTCAATCACTGTATTGAGCCACTTAGCAATCTAACAAGATAGTAACACCAAACACATAAAGCCCGTAACATGACTTGTAAATCCAAATACCTAGTTGAAAATTCTGGAGAAATTCTTTTCATCAATTTTCCTCCTTGCTTGAAACAAATGCTCAACCAATCTCCACAATACAATCGTTTACACAATAATTGTATATTCAAATCCAAGTTACGTTTCCAGTGAATAAAAGCTAGAAAAGCAGTTTGCCTCCGGTAACATGCCAGATCAGTTGTGATTATTGTATGTTGAACACCAGAATGCTATGAATACTTCTAAAGAGTTGTTTATGATCAACAATGTTATCAAAGAACATGAGCTACAATTCTCAAAATTACTTTAAAACTGAATGATGCATTACATTTTTTCATTTCATATTTAGGAGAAGATGAAATGTTTGAATCCAGAGTTTTCTTGAGAATATTGCTGCAGGTTTTTGCTTTGATAAGAATCCGATTCAAGCCTTGAAAGTACCGTCTTACTGATGCCGAGGCGTTGATTCTCCAAGAGATGGAAGGAACTGCAGTTTTCATAATTACGTTGCTACAATCTGTTGGGAATAGTATATATAACACTCACTGAAAATCACTCAAGTTCACAAACTGATGCCGTATTAAAAGAAAATGCATCGCTCAACACTAAAGTTGCATTAATAACCGGCACATAATACACTTAATCAACGCGATTTTTTGAAGGTTGATTACTCGTCTGCTCGTTGGTCTCCTTCTTCATCTTTTCCCTTATGTCCGTTAAGAAACTAGTACCAAGGATGTAGGCTATTAATGCAATCATGAAAATCACCAGGAAAAACTTTTCTGCGTATATGATAAGCATGTCTTCTTTGCCGTCTGATCTATACTACAAGAAAATATCTATTCTCACCTTTTCGCTAACTGGTGTTTCCCCTTTCAAATTCTCTGAAGATCGTTAGTGGGCGGTAGTCTTTGATGTTTACATTATTTATTGTGTAGTTTCATTTCTTTCCTTTAACAATAACTAACTGCCGCGTATCATAACGTACTATTGTTTTGGCTTTAAGTGAATCATGCTCGTTTTAGCCTGTAGTTGTGAACAGTTGAACCATGTTTTATGCGTTCAAGTTCCACTAAAAAAAATCCAATTCAATAACATCATAAAGATTATTGTAAAAAGCAAAAAATCTTTGAGTGACATGGCAAGAAATTCAGAATATTTTCTGTATCTACATATGTAGTCACTTCCTACCGATAATTATTTAATTTATTTTCTGTTGCATTAAGTGATTAAATACGTTTTTAATATATTAAAGCTTTGAAGTTACTATAGAAAGTGAGACAAATAATTTTCTTCTCTTTTCGTGCTGGGAATCCCCAGTTGCTGATGTTAGATTAAATAATGTCAGATGTAAAGCCCACCTGTTGCATATTCCGATGCTTTCCATCAAAAAACTAATCATTGAAGTTCATTGCATATCAGTATCGATATTTTTGTTCAATAACCTTGCCGGTAATAACATTTAAACGTATTACTCCAAAAACAAGAAAGAACCATGAATGTTTGACATCCATATTGTTGATTTTCTCAGAAAAAAAAAACAACAACTATTGATATAGATATTTTATCAATGAGGTAGTGTTCTGAGAGCTCCCAGAGTGCTCTCTATGGCTGAAGGAGAATGTCATAACTGCAGCTTTTTACATGTAAAGCGTATTCATTGGTCACCCAAGATTCTTGGCATGAAGATATCCAAAGAAGAAGATTCCTCAAGGAACAAGAAAAAGCAGATGAAGATTGATGTGGTGCAGCCAAGCTGCAAAGCTGAGACCATGATGGCGTCTAACATTTCACTGCACTCTCTATCGTGCTATCATGACGTGGAATAACCTCATGAGTGAATTTTGCGCGAACGTATCAGCGAATTTTCATAGAAAATGTTAAAATCGAAATTTCTGAAAAAGTCTTCAACGAAATCCGTTTTGAGGCATTCAGAAACAATTCCTGAAGTTTCCGCTTTTTCATGAGTATAATATAATTATTATGAATCGGAAAATTCCAAGAAGATCCCCCCACTCGTAGATCCGGCCCACTCAGCCGTTTGGCCGTGCATAGACACGACAAACAGACAAACAGACAGACGGAGTTTCATTTTTATAAATAACTAGCCGCTCCGGCTCGCTACGCTCGCCTCCACGTCCAGCCGGGGGGCAAGCCCCCCGGACCCCCCATTAAATTGCTCGCTTCGCTCGCAAAATGTGGCATGTAGGGAATTTTGCTCGCTTCGCTCGCAAAGTGTGGCATGTAGGGCATGTTGCTCGCTTTGCTCGCAAACGGTAGATCCCTAAGGGTAGGTTTAACGTGTGTAGGGGATGTTGCTCGCTTCGCTCGCAAACGGTAGATCTCTAAGGGTAGGTTTAACTTCTGTAGGGGATGCTGCTCGCTTCGCTCGCTTGAGGAAGTTATACTGCCCACCCAACTTGGCAGACGTTTTTTTCAGTTGGGAATTCTTACAAACAAATTAAATCTCATAAAACTACGTGGAACCACGAAAAGTTTATTCGGGGATGTTGCTCGCTTCGCTCGCAAGGTATTGCTGTATATGTGTAGGAAAAAGTCCGTATTTATTCTGGTGAAATGGCTCTTGCTTCGCTCTCAAGGTAGGTACCTATATATACCTGCTCGCCTCGCAAGGTATTGCGTAGAAGTGCAAATGGGAACCCCCCTGTGAGAGTGCCTTCTGGTAAGCAACGATGTGAAACGGGCGGCCCGGGTCGATTAAAAATGTAATATTATACGGATCCCCTCGCTTCCGCTGGCAATTCGACCGAGTTCTCGTCACTTTTTTCGATATCCGATTTCGGATTCAGATTCGGCGGACCCAAAGCTGTATTTCGCCCGCGAAAACCGTTCCGAAAAACGTACCTTTATGGGGTATATTTTAATCGGAAAAAACCAAGTTTTTCGGCGGACTTTTCGAGAAAACGGGTCCGTACTCTCGCATTTTTTTGACGCATTTCCCGATACTTTTTTCGCGATCCGATCGCGCCGTCGTCTTTCTCGTTTCAAAACCTACGAAACCGGTATTTTTCCGGAATTTTCGACGGCCGTTTAGAGGGGTTGGGGAAGCGGGGAAGTCCATAAAGCGCACATTAATTCTTACTTCGACCCCCCTCCCGCCCTACGGCCCATGGTTCGGGTGGGATTAGAAAATTTTAAATTCGCTTATACACCCTATCGGAAAATCCCAAGAAGATCCCCCCACTCGTAGATCCGGCCCACTCAGCCGTTTGGCCGTGCATAGACACGACAAACAGACAGACGGAGTTTCATTTTTATAAATAACTAGCCGCTCCGGCTCGCTACGCTCGCCTCCACGTCCAGCCGGGGGGCAAGCCCCCCGGACCCCCCATTAAATTGCTCGCTTCGCTCGCAAAATGTGGCATGTAGGGAATTTTGCTCGCTTCGCTCGCAAACTGTGGCATGTAGGGCATGTTGCTCGCTTTGCTCGCAAACGGTAGATCCCTAAGGGTAGGTTTAACGTGTGTAGGGGATGTTGCTCGCTTCGCTCGCAAACGGTAGATCTCTAAGGGTAGGTTTAACTTCTGTAGGGGATGCTGCTCGCTTCGCTCGCTTGAGGAAGTTATACTGCTCACCCAACTTGGCAGACGTTTTTTTCTGTTGGAAATTCTTACAAACAAATTAAATCTTATAAAACTACGTGGAACCACAAAAAGATTATTCGGGGATGTTGCTCGCTTCGCTCGCAAGGTATACCTGTATATAGGTAGGAAAAAACCCGTATTTATTCTTTTGAAATATGCCTGCAGGTAACATTGTGAAATACCTGACGAACCCCTTGACGTCTTCGTAGAGCCTTCTCGCGAACACGGCAAAATTAATTTCTGATGTTAAACGCTTCTCCTCGCTTCCGCTCGCGATTTGACCGACTTAAGGTCACTTTTTTCGATATCCGATTTCGGATTCAGATTTGGCGGACCCAAAGCTGTATTTCGCCCGCGAAAACCGTTCCGAAAAACGTACCTTTATGGGGTATATTTTAATCGGAAAAAACCAAGTTTTTCGGCGGACTTTTCGAGAAAACGGGTCCGTACTCTCGCATTTTTTTTACGCATTTCCCGATACTTTTTTCGCGATCCGATCGCGCCGTCGTCTTCCTCGTAGGAAAACCTACGAAACCGGTATTTTTCCGGAATTTTCGACGGCCGTTTAGAGGGGTAGGGGAAGCGGGGAAGTCCAAAAAGCGCACATTAATTCTTACTTCGACCCCCCTCCCGCCCTACGGCCCATGGTTCGGGTGGGATTAAACAATTTTAAATTCGCTCGCTCCCACTTTTGGAAAATCCCAAGAAGATCCCCCCACTCATAGATCCGGCCCACTCAGCCGTTTGGCCGTGCATAGACACGACAGACAAACAGACAGACGGAGTTTCATTCTTATTATTAACTAGCCGCTCCGGCTCGCTACGCTCGCCTCCACGTCCAGCCGGGGGGCAAGCCCCCCGGACCCCCCCTTAAATTGCTCGCTTCGCTCGCAAAATGTGGCGTGTAGGGA
Source organism: Adelphocoris suturalis (assembly GCA_030762985.1). NCBI lineage: Eukaryota > Metazoa > Arthropoda > Insecta > Hemiptera > Miridae > Adelphocoris > Adelphocoris suturalis. Next base: position 82,414,845 of record CM061041.1, on the reverse strand, counting down.
ATTTTGCTCGCTTCGCTCGCAAAGTGTGGCATGTAGGGAATGTTGCTCGCTTTGCTCGCAAATGGTAGATCCCTAAGGGTAGGTTTAACGTGTGTAGGGGATGTTGCTCGCTTCGCTCGCAAACGGTAGATCTCTAAGGGTAGGTTTAACTTCTGTAGGGGATGCTGCTCGCTTCGCTCGCTTGAGGAAGTTATACTGTTCACCCAACTTGGCAGACGTTTTTTTCAGTTGGGAATTCTTACAAACAAATTAAATCTTATAAAACTACGTGGAACCACGAAAAGTTTAGTGTGGTATGTAGGGAATGTTGCTCGCTTCGCTCGCAAAGTGTGGCTGTATACATGCGATGTATTACAATTGAAACATGTAGGGGATGTTGCTCGCTTCGCTCGCAAATGGTAGATCCCTAAGGGTAGGTTTTACTTCTGTAGGGGATGCTGCTCGCTTCGCTCGCTTGAAGAAGTTATACTGTTGGAAATTCTTACGTGCAAATTAATTCTTATAAAACTACGTGGAACCACGAAAAGTTTATTAGGGAATGTTGTACTGCCCACCCAACTTGGCAGACGTTTTTTTCAGTTGGGAATTCTTACAAACAAATTAAATCTTATAAAACTACCTGGAACCACGAAAAGTTTATTCGGGGATGTTGCTTCGCTCGCAAGGTATACCTGTATATGTGTAGGACAAAGTCCGTATTTATTATTTGAAATGGCTCTCGCTTGCTCGCAAGGTACCTATGTATACCTGCTCGCCTCGCAACATGGTGACATCGAACCCTTCACGTCAATTCTTGAGCCTTCTCTCGTCCACGGCAGAATCATTTTAATCGCTTTGCTCGCTTCCGCTCGCAATTCGACCGAGTTCTCGTCACTTTTTTCGATATCCGATTTCGGATTCAGATTCGGCGGGATCAAACCTTTATTTCGCCCGCGAAAACCGTTCCGAAAAACGTACCTTTATGGGGTACATTTTAATTTATAAAAAACCAAGTTTTTCGTCGGAATTTTCGAGAAAACGGGTCCGTACTCTCGCATTTTTTTGACGCATTTCCCGATACTTTTTTCGCGATCCGATCGCGCCGTCGTCTTCCTCGTAGGAAAACCTACGAAACCGGTATTTTTCCGGAATTGTCAACGGCCGTTTAGAGGGGTAGGGGAAGCGGGGAAGTCCAAAAAGCGCACATTAACCGGAACTTCGACCCCCCTCCCGCCCTACGGCCCATGGTTCGGCTGGGATTAGAAAATTTTAAATTCGCTCGCTCCCACTTTTGGAAAATCCCAAGAAGATCCCCCCACTCGTAGATCCGGCCCACTCAGCCGTTTGGCCGTGCATAGCACGGACAGACAAACGGACAAACGGAGTTTCATTCTTATAAATAATAGAGATAGAGATAGAGATGTATGCTTGTGTCATTCCAGACGATGACTCTCCTTAGGATTGAGATAAAATTCCTGTACTTGCACCAAAAATCAGGCATTCCAAACGATAGGATGAGTTCGTTGACCAAAATTTTTGAGCACATTAAATTCGTCAAATTTCAAAAAATGTGCTAAAAAATGACCAAAAATGGTTAAAAAGTGCCAACAATTGTTGAATTTATCATTTTTGGCAGAGTCTAAGTCCTAACACAATTATCTGCGATTAACTAGGACATGGAAAAATGTTTGCTCAAAATTATGCCGAAGTACTTAGATTTCATTAATATTTCCTGAAAAATCTATAAAAACTGCACACAAAAATCTAATAATACAAAATGTTTTTCGAATTGCCAAATTTTATTTAGTTTGAGTTGTTTGCTATAAAATTAGTTTTTAACTATGTCTTTGTACTCAAATTGCCCAGATTGCAAAACAATTTAACATACGATACGATACAAAACGATAGTTCGATACGGAAGACAGTAAATTAATGAAAATTCGCTCATACGATCATGCTGCATGACTGGAATATTTGTTCTCTTGATTCCTCTTTGGCCCCAACGTGACCTGTTTTACATAGAACATTATACGAGGGTTCACGGACGGTAGTTTGGTTTACGTTATCATTCGTGCTCTCCCATTGATTATTGTGAGTCATTCAGATTTTTTCTTAACCACGTCCCTTGCGGGAACAAGATGTATATTTTTGGATTGTCAGGAACTGTTCCCTTCTTGGAATTAAGGTTATATAAATGAAGATAGTGACTTAATATCTATTCCTTGAATGGCAATAATGTGTTGAGATGTAGATGTCTAGTCGGTCCGCTCTGCTCCGTTTTGTGAAATTTCTCATTTTATGACCGCCCAGCTTTGAGTTTTTTTTTTTCCTATTACTCCTCACAAAATGTCAACAAGCACGTGATGAAAGGCTCTCAGCCTTAACTTGTTAACTGAGTTTTCATTATCTAGTCGTGGCGAGGGGTCATAACTTCATTACAGCAATCTTGATAAAAAGAAAAAATAAAAAGATGAGATAGCGAAGGAGAAGGGGATGACCTAAAAAACACGAAAGGACCACTCGTTCTATGGGGACAGCGGTGAAATGGTGAAGAAGGTTGGTTTTAAATCTGATTAGTCAAGTCCGAACGAAGAATGGAGGTTGAGTTTATTGTGTAATGGAAAGTCTGAAGGCTTGAGAAGCGGGATATACAGGTTCACCACAATTAGGACTAAACCTTATTATCCCTCGGCGAGGATAAAACATCAGCAGGAAAGCAACAATGTTTAACGTTTGGCCAATTTCAGCACTTGAGCTCGAACCATGCCATCTCCCTTTCTGTCGTTTGAGGATGTTAGTAGAGGTCTGCAAGTTTGTGGGAGAGGATTTAGGGTTCTCTTTGTTGATCTCTGGAGTTTCAAATATTTTACGATTTTCAGGGCTTCTTGGACCAAACTGGCCAAAGCTGCAACGACTTGTTTCTGTTCCATTGTGAGCATTATCTATCTTTGAAGTCTCCTATGCACCGGTAGAGTCCTTTATCTGAAACATTGAAGGGGGTTATGGCCATAAGCTTTAGCGAAAATTCAACCCTGCTCACCTAATGCAGCCTGGCGCCAAAAGCTGGATCGTCACACTGAGGGGTTATACTGTCAGAAGGATATATCGAACATCGATATGTTTTGTCAATATAAATAAATCGATAATTAAATTCGAATTGTTATTGTTTCCCTCCTTTTTGAATAACCAACTAAAAGTCAAAATGCTGAGCATAGAAATCGATAATTTATTCGAACTAGGGACCTGGCGTTCTGCTTCAAATCGCTTTCCTGAACAATTAACTTTTTCTCTGCAAATGTTCTTTTTCCCCTGGAACTACTGATCCTATTCACTCGTTTTTAATTTTATTTTGAAGTGGAAACATAAATAATTAAATTCTCGCATCCTTTTCCCGATTTTTTTATTCCAACTATTTGAAATTTGGCACAGATGCAAGAAAAAATGTGCTATTTGCTTGCAAGTTCATAAATGAAAAGGTAACTAGGATCAAACGAAACGGATGCGAGAATCGGAAGACGCTAATATACCCTACAAAATGAAACGGAATTCAGGAGAATCGGTTGATCAGAATCTGAGAATAAGGTACATGAAATCACCTCTGTCAATGGCTTGAGGGGGGTGGGTGCCGGGTCCCCTAGTTAATATAAATTTTTAATATTTTTAATGCTATTTGCCTTTTGTATAATTTTTTTGTATGAGTTGTATTTGAAAGAAAAATCCAGCAAAGTTTTGTGTACAACAATTCTCGAAGTTCTTGTTTATGTTAGATCAAGTTCGTACAAGAAAATATGAGTTATCACCTTAAATTGGTTGGTTACCTTGAGGTATCGAAGGAAACCTGCTTCAGAGTCATGAGGTGTTATAGGACTCCTACTTCCTCAGACGGAGCGCTATCGGATATCAATCAGATTGCAGCGGCATCCCCTCGTCCTCTTCATTTCGGGCCTGAGACAAGCTTCAGCGAAGTTGTCAGATAGCACTAGATTCAGATTGATTCAGATAATTAAATTATAATTGCTGAATGATTTCTAAATTTCTCTTATGAAGACACTGGACTTTATAAATCAATAAAAGTCAATGTACTGTCTGATTTTTCCAGCGGATTTTTGTGGAAGAGGAAGCGATTGCAATACGTCATCAAATTTTAAAATTAAAAGCGCTATAAATTGGTCAGATTTACACATAAAAAGGCTAAAAAGCATTAATTTTATATTTTAGCTTCGTGTTACTCACAAAAAGTTCATCAACTAATAATTAGAACATTACAAAATTTAAGCTAAAAATTTGCAGAAAAATGTACTTGAATTTCACTAATCTATGATCTAAAAATTTTATAAACCGCAACTAATGCAACAAATCCAAAATCTTTGAATAGCAGATTGTTATTTAGAACGATTTTTTTTGCCATAATATTTGTAGTTAACAAATAATTTCATTGCACATAAAGTGTTAACATTTCAAAACGATTCAGCATACATTTAAATTCAAATTCACGGAAATTGGCTCATACGATCAAGCTGCATGATTGAACCTTTTTGCTTTTCAAAACTTATCGAAGCGTACACAATAAGATAGGATCGTGCATTAGTGTCTTCCAACGATGTACTTCTAGGGTGTTTTCAAGAGCGCTTAATGCGAATCTGAGGTCATTAGTGTGAATTTCCAACTGATGAAAGTTCCTCATCCTAACATTTCCCATTGTTTCCTGGCATAAGTATTTTGGTACTGAAGGAATATAAAGTAGACTGCTCACGTGAGTTCTTATAGGACTCGTCTCAAATGACTAGTAGAGACCACACAGTAGGATTTGGATGAAAATGCATTCACCTCCATCGAAAAACAACAACTGTACTTCGAAAGACCTTGAAAGAAAATCGTGAGGCGAAGGAAAGGAAAAATATTTAGAAAGATCGATCGCAGTAGTGCACTCGCTTATTAGGAATATCCGACCAATTGATTGCTCGAGGTTCTTCGTAATTAATTCGAAGATACTTATAAGCCCTTTGCTGGAAACGCTTGGTAAAAGAGCGAGAAAAAAATTTATATAAAAATGTTGAGCAGGAAGTACGGAAAAAATACCGGAAAGGGACGAAAACCCTTCAAAGGCTCCCGAATCTCGAATTTTCCATTTCCCTTTACATCTAAACTCCCTCATCTTCAGAAGAGAGGGCTTCTTTCGTGGTGGAAGCGAGAGAGATATGGGTCGAGAGCGGGGTGTGAGAGAGATGGAAGGAGTTGAAAGGAGCGCACTCCGTCTTTATCTATACCCGCAAAACTCTGCTGGCCTCCCTCCATCCCGGCTCTCCCACCACCTCTCTCGTTTCCGCGAGTTCCCTTTTAATATTTGAATCAATAATTCGGTTTGGGAGAGTTCCGGAGTTGAGACGGAGAACGGGCGGGGTTTTCGGATGCGGAAATTGCTGTATAAATGACTCTGAAAACGTATGTTCGTAGGTACATATGCACATAGGTACATATACACACCCTATACGAGGTTAATGAAAAACTGGGAAAACAGGAATACTCTTCATTGCCTTATTCGGGAGTTATCAATAACAAAATAGAACACAGAATGGGATGCACGCAGAGAATAGTATGTTGTGATCTAGTGTTAAAAATGGGGACAATCAGGCGAGCTTGATGGGAGCCATAGTCGTCCCAACGTTCCCAAAATTGTATTACCCCAACCATTTCACGACCAAAAAGGTTTCTCGAACCAAATCTGTAACTCTGTGTAATTAATAGATGGTAATGTCTAATTAATAGGTAAGTATACTCATTCTTAGTCCCACTAATCGGAAATTCCTGCAAATTGACAGTCAGGTGAGGGCATAAGTTATCTGCGTATGTTGAACTGGGGCACATAATCAACATTCAGGTAATGTGACGATGGGTACACTATAATTCATGTATGAAGAATTGTGTTTAGTTGGGGGACGAACGGGAGAATTCTCAAAAACGGAATTAAGTGAAATACATTGTCTATTGCCATCACGAAAAACGAGTTGCTATGTTTAACCGATTCCGCTGGTGAGTTCATCATCAGTTATAAACAATAAAGCTAATATTGAGACATTAATAACAATAATAATGTTGTTTATTACTGATGATGACCTAATCGTCCAAATCATTTTAAAATTGTAATTCTTTATTTCTCGTGGAAGTAGACAACGTTTTTTTTACAAACTTCCGTTTTTGAAATGGGTTTTCACAAGTTCCTCGCCAGGTACGAGTGTGACCAATAGCGTGGTCTGTTCAAACGTGATTGTTCGAGCCCTTGCAAACACTTATATTGTGATGTGTGCCCAAGATCATCATTGAATAAATCTTTTAGGTTTGGCAAATTCGGTGAATTGGTCATACGGCTTTGTTGGCCTTGGCTTATCATTCCCTATACCTGATAAGCTGGCGTCAAATCGGAATAATTGATTACGTGATGTCGAAGTGTAGTGGATTTATGTTTGAATACGTGTATAAGCCAATACTTTGGTTATCGTGAAATTGATTTGCTCGATTCAATTTATTCCAACAATATGTAGCAGAGTGCTGAAAAATTTACATACTAACTTGCTTCTTTCAGCCACGTGTTAACTTGATATCCATAAATGAACAGTTTGTGGAATATGTAAACAAAAAATGGCAAAGTTGTAATTTGATATTTACTGATGGATCGAAGATAGGATAGTTAGTAGGGACTGCTGTGCTTGATATTCGATAAAATATTACTTTAGTAGCTATACAGTGGAGATTATTGGGATTTTACAAGCTCTCTAATATATGTTTACCAATATAAACCAGCTGTCTTGCCAACGAATTATAATTTGCACATATTCTCTTTGCACGCTCCAAACTTTATCAAGCCCTCATCTCAATAAGTTCAAAAATCATTTGATTTTGGAAATAATGAAACTGGTGAACATGCTTAAGGAAAAAAATGTTTGTGTATTCTTCTTATGGGTGAAGGCTCATGTAGGTATAATTTTTAATGAAAATCTGGATGTGGTAGCAAAGAGAGCAACAAGAGAAGAATTAAGAGTATTCGAGACTTAAGGAGGAGATGTATGTTTCAACCAGGAATTGTCATGAAGACAATTGCCAAAAAAATATGGGATAGAGGTAAATTCTATAAAAATATGAATCCAAAATTAAACAGAATCCCATGGTTTAAGAGGTATTATAAGCCAAAGCGTTTTGTGCAGAATGCGATCAAATCACGCTATCTGCCCTGTTTATCTAAATCAGATTAACCGTAAAGAGGATTCACTTTGTGTATGCGGATACCCAAAGAGGGGTGGGGGGGGGGGCATATATTTATTCAGTGTCCTATGTTTGAAAGGGAAAGAGTAATTATGTTTGTATGATTGTTGTAATTATGTTAACAGTAAAAGTGGATAATCCTTTCAGTTACACTACAATGTTATTAGAAAAGAACGCGGAGGTGAGGAGCTAACTACAGCAAACTATCTCTAGCAAACTACCTCTACGAATTTGTGGAAAATAACCACCTGACAATTTGATATTCCCCTCTAAGTTTAGGTAAACAAGATATTAACCATATAATTCTAAACAAGTAACAAGTTATGAACAAAGAAGAATTCTAGTTGTAATGTTAAATTTAAGAACTTTTAAACAAATATTGTACAATTTCATGGCTATATACAGCCACATACGTATTGTGTGAAAACCATATCAATAAAAGAGAGAAAACAGAACCTGCTTCCATGATTATCCTGTTGATGAAATTCTGTACTTAGCGTATCAAATGTTCTTATACCTTCAGCCTTCAATGGGTTGGGAAACATTTTTTCCTTAGGGGATTTGGATATGACTCAATATCATGCAAGTAAATCGCAATGTACGGCGGTTTCTCTCGTTTATTTCAAATCCGCTGTCTTCTTTGAATATAACCGAGTCGTAAAACCGGGGTTTAGCCTCAAATCCTAATTTCTCTGTTCGGGAAACGAATGAATGGGTGTGGTTTTTTGATTCGCTCGTAGAGGGGGAAAGTAGCCTTATTGCGTGTCAACCGGTCGTTGCGGAGAGGATCATTTGGCTGGAAACCACAGGTTTGTAACCGCAGTCTGAAACTGAGTTGAATATTCGTAAAATTAGCTGTAGAAACTATACATCTCCACGAGAAAATTAGGCAAATGAACTTGAAAAACAGAAAAATAAATCGAATATCAATAGGATACAATTGTGTAAATGCTCGGATCGATTAACTTGATTCCATCATTGATTGACTCTCAATCTATCACTTACTTTTTGGATTATTATTCAATTGACAGTCTTAGTTATCAAAGAAGGAAGTAATGTATCTAAATTAGCGAATATAATATATATTTTACTAGCTGACCCGGTGCGCTTAGCTGCACTCAATAAAAATAAAATTGTAATGAAAAGTCAAATCAATCTGTTATGAGGAATTTTCGTTTATATTAATTTCTTTATTTTTTATCTCGATACATTGAGGTAAACTATATTTTTTGTTTTCCGTCTCGTGCATGAATAAATAAATTTCGTGGCAATCCGACCCTTGAACAGGCCACATATTTGGCCGTGTGAAAAACATGGTTCTTCTAAATTGATGCCGTAGACTTGGAGCGTCTGTCCTTGCAATTTATTGATGCTCATTGCAAATGCAAGGCGTATAGGAAACTGCAAACGTTTGAATTCGAATGGCATCTCTGTTGGAATAATTAGAATTCTCGGTATCAAGACATTTTCACCTTTCACTTTGCTAGTCAATATCGTGGCCTCAATCAAATTCGGCATTAGTTTTTTGACAGTAGGTCTGTGCCATTACAGAGTTTCGGCGGATTCATATTTCGTAAACCATAATTACTGAGCCAACTCAAATTCGAACAATGTGGTGGCTTACCGGATGGCTCCAATGAATTTCAAAATTTAACTGGAAAATTAACCGCCTTATCTTGATTCATGGCAGTCAACAGATTTGTATGTGGTGACATCACCATGCAATTTTTATTGGATTCGATGATTAATTGCGTTGATGTGTACACTCTTTGGTGCTAATATTGCACGTTCCTTCAACCAATCATGGTTTATGTAATTTCGAACAATATTCCCCTCCTCCCCAGTCACTACCTTCCATTTATAAAATTTATACACCCCCGAAAAAAATAATAAAATAAAATATTAACTATATTGTCATTAAAAAAAAAAAAAAAAAAAAAAAAAAAAAAAAAAAAAAAAAAAAAAAAAAATTTGGAAAAATGCTGTAAATCAATTGTTAGGAAAGACCCCATAATTTCAATCGTCTTAACGTCCCAAAGAGTCTCCCTATCAAATTTCAACTTCCTTTGATGAACAGGGCAGATTTTAGCTCACTCATCTGATCAGGAAAGGGTCCATAATTTAAATCGTCTCTTGATGTCCCTAAGAGTTGATCGAATCTTGATGTCCCTATCAAATTTTAACTTCCTTGGGTGAACAGGAGAGAATTTTGGTCACTCAGCTGATTTGGTGCTAGATCGATTTCGTACAAGCTTCTTAAAAACCATCTACAATGCATCCCAAACATTCTCACACAATTCGGTGCCAAACACTTTACTGGTTTCTAAGCAGTGTGTCCTCAAACGGATTTGGCAGTATTTTTTAAAATATATATAGAAGATAGAAAATGTCCATTTGTGTCATTCCAGACGATAACTCCCCTTAGGATTGAGATAAGAACTTCCTTCTTGCACCAAAAAATCAAACTTTCCAACACTTTTATTACGCAATAAAGTGGTCGTATGCCAAAAAGTGCTCAAAGAATCACTAAAATGGCTA